>LR880972.1:66139173-66182692 GCA_904067115.1 Aegilops sharonensis | reverse complement strand
AGACTGAAGGAAATATGCCCTAGAGGCAATAATAAAGTTATTATTTATTTCCTTATATCATGATAAATGTTTATTATTCATGCTAGAATTGTATCAACCGGAAACATAATCCATGTGTGAATACATAGACAAACATAGTTTCCCTAGTACGCATCTACTTGACTAGCTCGTTGATCAAAGATGGTTGTGTTTCCTAACCATAGACATGAGTTGTCATTTGATTAACGGGATCACATCATTAGGAGAATGATGTGATTGACTTGACCCATTCCGTTAGCTTAGCACTTGATCGTTTAGTATGTTGCTATTGCTTTCTTCATGACTTTGCATGTTCCTACAACTATGAGATTATGCAGCTCCCGTTTATCGGAGGAACACTTTGTGTGCTACCAAACGTCACAACGTAAATGGGTGATTATAAAGGAGCTCTACAGGTGTCTCCGAAGGTACATGTTGATTTGGCGTATTTCGAGATTAGGATTTGTCACTCCGATTGTCGGAGAGGTATCTCTGGGCCCTCTCGGTAATGCACATCACTATAAGCCTTGCAAGCAATGTAACTAATGAGTTAGTTATGGAATGATGCATTATGTAACGAGTAAAGAGATTTGCCGGTAACGAGATTGAACTAGGTATTGAGATACCGACGATCGAATATCGGGCAAGTAACATACCGATGACAAAGGGAACAACGTATGTTGTTACGCGGTTTGACCGATAAAGATCTTCGTAGAATATGTGGGAGCCAATATGAGCATCCAGGTTCCGCTATTGGTTATTGACCGGAGACGTGTCTCGGTCATGTCTACATAGTTCTCGAACCCGTAGGGTCCGCACGCTTAAAGTTAGATGACAGTTATATTATGAGTTTATATGTTTTGATGTACCGAAGATAGTTCGGAGTCCCGGATGTGATCACGGACATAATGAGGAGTCTCGAAATGGTCGAGACATGAAGATTCATATATTGGACGACTATATTCGGACACCGGAATGGTTCCGGGGGTTATCAGATGTACACCGGAGAACCGGAGGGTTACCGGAACCCCCCGGGAGGTTAATGGGCCTCATGGGCCCAAAGTGGAGCAGAAGAGGGGCGGCCAGGGCAGGCCGCGCGCCCCCTCCCCCTCTAGTCCGAATAGGACAAGGAGGGGGCGATGCCCCCCTTTCCTTCTTCTCCTCTCTCCCCTTCCTTCCCCTCTCCTACTTGGACAAGGAAAGGATGGAGTACTCCTACTCCCAGTGGGAGTATGACTCCTCCGGGCGCGCCCTCCCCTGGCCGGCCGCCCCCTTCCCCCTTGCTCCTTTATATACGGGGGCAGGGGGCACCTCTAGACACAACGATTGATCCTTGATATCTATTAGCCATGTGCGGTGCCCCCCACCACCATATTCCACCTTGATAATATCGTATCGGTGCTTAGGCGAAGTCCTGCGTCGGTAGAACATCATCGTCGTCACCACGCCGTCGTGCTGATGGAACTCTCCCTCGAAGCTCGGCTGGATTGGGGTTCGAGGGATGTCATCGAGCTGAACGTGTGCTGAACTCGGAGGTGTTGTGCGTTCGGTACTTGGTCGGTCGGATCGTGAAGACGTACGACTACATCAACCGCATTGTGCTAACGCTTCCGCTTTTGGTCTACGAGGGTACGTGGACAACACTCTCCCCTCTCGTTGCTATGCATCACCATGATCTTGGGTGTGCGTAGGAATTTTTTTGAAATTACTATGTTCCCCAACATTAGTAACGTAATCAACAGCAACTAAAATATGTGTGTATCCATTAGAGGCAGGAAAAGGTCCCATAAAATCACAGCCCCAAACATCAAATGGTTCAATAACAAGAAAATAATTCATAGGAATTTCTTGACGTCTAGTAATATTACCAATTCTTTGACTTTCGTCACAGGACAAGACAAACTTACGAGCATCTTTGAAGAGAGTAGGCCAATAAAAACCGGATTGCAATACCTTATGTGCAGTTCTATCTCGAGCGTGGTGTCCTCCATATGGTTCGGTGTGACACTTGCATAGGGATCTGTTCCTGTTCATGCTCAGGTACACAACGTCTAATAACACCATCTACTCCTTCTTTATAAAGGTGTGGGTCATCCCAGAAGTAATGTCTTAAATCATAACTTTTTCTTTTGCTGGTATGTGAAACTAGGTGGTATAAATTTAGCAACAATGTAATTAGCATAATCAGCATACCATGGAGCAGTACGAGAAGCATTAATGACCGCTAATTGTTCATCAGGAAAGCTATCATCAATAGGTAGTGGGCCATCAAGAACATTCTGTAACCTAGACAAGTTGTCTACAACGGAGTTCTTAGCTCCCTTTCTATCAATAATATGCAAATCAAATTCTTGGAGCAAGAGGACTCATCTAATAAGTCTAGGCTTAGCATCTTTCTGGTCCATAAGATATTTAATAGCAGCATGATCAGTGTTAATAGTTACTTTGGAATCAACAATATAAGGTCTAAACTTATCACAAGCAAATACAACTGCTAAGAACTCTTTTTCAGTAGTAGCATAATTTCTCTGGGCAGTATCAAGAGTTTTACTAGCATACTGGATAACATTTAATTTCTTATCGACTCTTTGCCCTATAAAAGCACATACAGCATAATCACTAGCATCACACATAATTTCAAAGGGTAAATTCCAATCAGGTGGCTGAACAATAGGTGCAGTGATCAAAGCTTTCTTAAGTATTTCAAATGCTACTACACAATCATCATCAAAGACAAAAGGAATATCTTTTTGCAATAAATTAGTCAGAGGCCTAGAGATTTTAGAAAAGTTCTTAATGAACCTCCTATAAAAACTGGCATGACCAAGGAAACTTCTTATACCTTTAATGTCCTTGGGACACGACATCTTTTCAATAGCATCAACTTTAGCTTTATCAACTTCAATACCTCTTTCAGAAATTTTATGCCCCAAGACAATGCCTTCAATAACCATAAAGTGGCGCTTTTCCCAATTCAAGATGAGAATAGTGTCTTCGCATCTCTGCAAAACTCGATCAAGGTTGCTCAAGCAATCATCAAAAGAGGATCCATAAACGGAGAACTCATCCATGAAAACCTCACAAATCTTTTCACGAAAGTCAGAGAATATAGCCATCATGCATCTTTGAAAGGTAGCAGGTGCATTACATAAACCAAAAGGCATATGTCTATAAGCAAAAGTACCGAAAGGGCAAGTAAAAGTAGTTTTTGATTGATCCTCCGCTGATACAGGTATTTGACAGAAACCAGAATAACTATCTAGAAAGCCCAAATGTGTATGTTTGGATAGTCTTTCTAGCATTTGATCAATAAAAGGTAAAGGGTAATGATCTTTCTTAGTAGCTTTATTTAATTTACGGAAATCAATTACCATCCTATAACGTGTAATAATTCTTTGCGGAATCAATTCATCTTTATCATTAGGAATGACAGTAATACCTCCCTTCTTTGGGATGCAATGGACAGGACTTACCCAATCACTATCAGCAACGGGATAAATTATACCTGCCTCAAGGAGCTTTAGTATATCCTTTCTTACCACTTCTTTCATCTTAGGATTTAATCGTCGTTGAGGATCTCTAACTGGTTTGGCATCTTTATCCAATTTTATTTTTTTGGCATAGAGTGGAACTAATGCCCTTAAGATCATCCAGAGTATGTCCAATAGCAGCCGGGTGCTTCTTCAGAGTTTTCATTAATCTTTCTTCTTCTTGCTCTGAAAGGTTAGCACTAATAATAACAGGATATATCTTCTTTTCAACAAGATAAGCATATTTAAGATTATCAGGTAAAGGTTTAAGCTCAAACACGAGATCACCCTTGGGTGGAGGGGGGTCCCCTAAGATTTCAACAGGTAAGTTGTGTTTCAGAATAGAACCCTGTTGAAGGAATACTTCATCTATTTTCCTTCTTTCATTCATAAACATATCATTTTCATGGTCTAGCAAATATTGTTCTAACGGATCAGTAGGAGGTACGGCAATAGAAGCAAGACCAGTAATCTCTTCCTTACTAGGCGATTCTTTATCACGGGGTTTTCTACGAAACTTAGCAAAATTAAACTCATGAGACATATCCCCCAAGCTAATTGTAACAACATCCTTTTCGCAATCAATCCTAGCATTAACAGTATTCAAGAAGGGTCTACCAAATATAATGGGACAAAAGTCATCTTGTGGGGAACTAAGAACAAGAAAATCAGCAGGGTATTTAACTTTACCATCTCTAACAATCCCAAATGGCTTAATAGTATCTCTATTGGCAAGCTTAATTGTAACATCAATATCTTCTAACTCAGCGGGTGCAATATCATGCATAATTTCTTTATATAAGGAAAAAGGTATTGCACTAGCACTAGAACCCATATCACATAAGCCATGATAACAATGATCTCCTATTTTAACAGAGATAACAGGCATGCCTACAACAGGTCTATGTATCTTAGCATCGGGTCTAGCAATATTAGCAGTTTCACCACAGAAGTAGATAACATGCCCATCTATATTATCATCCAAGAGATCTTTAACCATAGCAATACTAGGTTCAACTTTAATTTGCTCAGGAGGTGTATATGTTCTAGTATTACTATTACGAACAACAGTTGAAGCTTTAGCATGATCCTTTATCCTAACAGGGAAGGGTGGTTTCTCAATATAGGTAGTAGGAACAATAGGATCATTGTAAGTGATAGTCTTTTCTTCAATTGTAGTAGGTGCAACTACTTCTATTTCAGTGGGAGGATTATATTTAAACCACTCCTTCTTAGGGAGATCAATGTGAGTGGCAAAAGATTCACAAAAAGTAGCTACTATCTCAGAGTCAAGTCCATATTTAGCGCTAAATCCACGAAAAACATTGGTATCCATAAAAGATTTAACGCAATCAAACTTAGGTGTCATACCNATAACATGCCCATCTATATTATCATCCAAGAGATCTTTAACCATAGCAATACTAGGTTCAACTTTAATTTGCTCAGGAGGTGTATATGTTCTAGTATTACTATTACGAACAACAGTTGAAGCTTTAGCATGATCCTTTATCCTAACAGGGAAGGGTGGTTTCTCAATATAGGTAGTAGGAACAATAGGATCATTGTAAGTGATAGTCTTTTCTTCAATTGTAGTAGGTGCAACTACTTCTATTTCAGTGGGAGGATTATATTTAAACCACTCCTTCTTAGGGAGATCAATGTGAGTGGCAAAAGATTCACAAAAAGTAGCTACTATCTCAGAGTCAAGTCCATATTTAGCGCTAAATCCACGAAAAACATTGGTATCCATAAAAGATTTAACGCAATCAAACTTAGGTGTCATACCTGACTCCTTACCATCGTCAGAACCCCGATCTTCAGAGTTGTGTTTAATTCTTTCCAATAAATCCCACTTGAATTCAGTAGTCTTCAGCATATAAGAACCAACACAGGAAGTATCGAGCATGGTGGGATCATTGAGAGAAAGCCGAGCATAAATTTTTTGAATAATCATTTCTCTTGAGAGCCCATGATTGGGGCATGAATATAACATTGACTTAAGCCTCCCCCAAGCTTGAGCGATACTTTCTCCTTTGCGAGACCAAAAATTACATATGTAATTACGATCACGATGAACAAGATGCATAGGATAGAACTTCTGGTGAAATTCCAACTTCAATCGTTTATAGTTCCAAGATCCCGTATTATCACATAGCCTATACCATGTCAATGCATCTCCCTTCAAAGATAAAGGGAAGACCTTCCTTTTGAAAACATCATCGGGAATATCTGCAAGCTTAAATAATCCACAAACTTCATCCACAAAGATAAGGTGTAAATCGGGATGCAATGTTCCATCTCCTGCAAAAGAATTAGCTAGCAGTTTCTCTATCATACCCGAAGGAATCTCAAAGTAAACATTTTCAGTAGGTTCAGTAGGTTGAGGAGCAACTCTTTGCTCTACTGGTCGGGGCGAAGATGCCCCGAACAAGCCCCTCAAAGGATTAGTTCCATAGTAACAAGTGACAGAAAATTTGAGCACACTATATAAATGTTTCCTTACCAAGTTCCACTCACCAAAGGCGCTTCACTCCCCGGCAACGGCGCCAGAGAAGAGTCTTGATGACCCACAAGTATAGGGGATCCATTGTAGTCCTTTTGATAAGTAAGAGTGTCGAACCCAACGAGGAGCAGAAGGAAATGACAAGCGGTTTTCAGTAAGGTATTATCTGCAAGCACTGAAATTGTAGGTAACAGATAGTTTGGTGATAAGATAATTTGTAACGGGTAACAAGAAATGAAAGTAAATAAAGTGCAGCAAGGTGGCCCAATCCTTTTTGTAGCAAAGGACAAGCCTGGACAATTTCTTATAATAAGAAAAGCGCTCCCGAGGACACATGGGAATTATCATCAAGCTAGTTTTCATCACGCTCATATGATTCGTGTTCGGTACTTTGATAATTTGATATCTGGGTGGACCGGTGCTTGGGTACTGCCCTTTCTTGGACAAGCATCCCACTTATGATTAACTCCTATTGCAAGCATCCGCAACTACAAAAGAAGTATTAAGGTAAACCTAACCATAGCATGAAACTAGTGGATCCAAATCAGCCCCTTACGAAGCAACGCATAAACTAGGGTTTAAGCTTCTGTCACTCTAGCAACCCATCATCTACTTATTACTTCCCAATGCCTTCCTCTAGGCCCAAATAATGGTGAAGTGTCATGTAGTCGACGTTCACATAACACCACTAGAGGAAAGACAACATACATCTCACCAAAATATTGAACGAATACAAAATTCACATGACTACTAATAGCAAGACTTCACCCATGTCCTCAGGAACAAATGTAACTACTCACAAAGCATATTCATGTTCATGATCAGAGGAGTATTAATATGCGTGAAGGATCTGAACATATGATCTTCCACCAAGTAAACCAATTAGCATCAACTACAAGGAGTAATCAACACTACAAGCAACCCATAGGTACCAATTTGTTGTTTTGATACAAGATTGGATACAAGAGATGAACTAGGGTTTTGAGAGGAGATGCTGATGGTGAAGATGTTTATGGAGATTGACCCCCTCCCGATGAGAGGATCGTTGGTGATGACGATGGTGATGATTACCCCTCCCGGAGGGAAGTTTCCCCAGCAGAATAGCTCCGCCAGAGCCCTAGATTGGTTCCGCCAAGGTTCCGCCTCGTGGCGGCGGAGTTTCGTCCCGTAAGCTTGCTTATGATTTTTTTTTCTAGGGTAAGAGGCTTCATATAGCAGAAGATGGGCACCAGAGGGCCAACATGGGGCCCAAGAGACAGGGGCGCGCCCAGTAGGGGGGGGGGGCGCCCCCCACCCTCCTGGCCAGGGTGTGGGCCCCCTCTGGTATTTTCTTCGCTCAATAATTCTTATTAATTCCAAAAGTGACTTCCCTGGAGTTTCAAGATTCTTGGAGCAGTGCAGAATAAGCTTTCCAATATTAGCTCCTTTTCCAGCCAGAATCCCGGCATTCTCCCTCTTCATGATAAACCTTGTAAAATAAGAGAGAAAAGCCATAAGTATTGTGACATAACGTGTAATAACAACCCATAATGCAATAAATATCAATATAAAAGCCTGATGCAAAATGGACGTATCAGTGATGTGGCGCAATGTCTTGTCAGTTTCGAGGTTGTGTTCCCACCATCCTTCTTCAATATCATGACGCACGTCCTAGTTCATCTAGTCGACGAGATTGTCGTTCTGGGCCCTGTATTTCTACACAATATGTTCCCCTTTGAGAGGTTCATGGGAGTCCTAAAGAAATATGTCCGGAACCGCGCTAGGCCAGAAGGAAGCATCTCCATGGGCCATCAAACAGAGGATGTCATTGGGTTTTGTGTTGACTTCATTCCTGACCTTAAGAAGATAGGTCTCCCTCAATTGCGGTATGAGGGGAAACTGGGTGGAAAAGGCACGCTAGGAGGGGACTCAATAATATGTAGGGATGGGCATTCTTGGTCTCAGGCAAACTACATGGTTCTACAGAATTCTACCTTGGTGACCCCGTATGTCGATGAACACAAGAACATTCTGCGCTCCAAACACCCGGACCAGTGTGACAACTGAATTACATGTGAACACATCGGGAGTTTCGGCAGTTGGTTCCAAACACGTCTTAGGTGTGACAACAGTATTTTTTTAGAATCCTCAAATTCTAAAAGGGAAAAAGTTATGCTCAAATTACAGTTTTTTTTAATTTTGGTTAAATCTGGTCAAACTATGGTCAAACTACTTATTCAAGAAGTATTAGTGGTACTACATAATTATTCAGGAACATTAGTGTTACTAAATAATTATTTCAGTATTTTGAATTTTGGTCAAATCTGGTCAAACTATGGTCAAACTACTTATTCAAGAAATTTTAGTGTTACTAAATAATTATTGTTTTTTAAAATAATAGTTTCAAACTCAAACAGTGAAACGTGTGACTTCATGCTCAAGCTAAACTCCTGAGGGTTAATAGGATTGACATCTTACTATTGTCAGGAAAACAACAAGTACAGACTTGAAAACGAGGGGGAATAGAACCCGAAAGTTAAGTGTGCTTAGGCTGGAGTAGTGAGAGGATGGGTGATTAGCCAGGAAGTTAGATGATTTGGAATGATGAGGGGTGATTAGAGATGAGAGGAGCAGTGATGAGTGATGGTGATTAGAGATTAAATTGTAAAATAATTCAGAAATTTGAAAATTAAGAAAAAAATCAAAAAGAATTCAAAAAAAAACTTTAGTCCCGGTTGGTGTTAGCGGCCACGTGGAGGGCCTTTAGTCCCGGTTCGTATAAGAAACGGGACTAAGGGGGGGAGGGCCTTTAGTGCCAACCCTTTAGTCCCGGTTCCAGAACTGGGACTAAAGGCCCTCTAGAACCGGGACAAATGGGCATTTTTCTACTAGTGATGCGTCCTCGGTGGTGCCTTAAATCAAGACCATTGCTTCCCTTCGGTGTTGGTCCTTGCGTAGGGTGATGGCATTAGCGATGCTTGTTCCTCGCAGCTGTTGTTGCCTTTGAGTTGTTCTGTCTAGCGCTCTGTATCAGCTATTATTTTTTTCCTTTTTTCTGTTTTTAGTTGTTTCCTCTATGTAATCCTATGTGATTTGTCCTCCTGGCCGGTTGATGGCTTTGTTAATTCAAAGCCGGGCTTTTGAGCATTTTCTTTATAAAAAAATGGTCGTTCTTGTAGTTGGTTGATCACAGTTTTGAGTGCTTCATTTTTTTTTCTGTCTAGCTAGAACTTTTGTCTTGTACGACTTTGTTTTTTTTGGTGTGATCAAATGTGTGTGTGCGCGTTGGTTTTAGTTGTGCGCGTCCTAATAACGCAGAGACGGGTTTGTACTTATTGTGTTTGTTAGCTTTATTTTGACACAATAAAATCCACCTTTTATTAAAAAAATACACAGCATGAAAATGTAAAGACGCGAAAAGAGTGTAGTTTAAAGCCTATCCTCTCCCACGAGGAAATTGACTGATTGATTACTAAAGGTACATGGCCAACTTTGCTAGTCGTGCCTCACCACAAAGTAGTACTCTACATGGCAAGTCCGACCTTTACACCTCCGCCGACGCCATCACAACAACAAGGTAGATGGAGGATACAGGAAAGTAAGGATTCATGGATCCAGTGGCCGAGCAGATGTGATCGTTGAATCTGAACTCTGTGGCAGCTTGAGCTTCACTGGGTGTTGCGAAAAACATTCCAGAAACCTTCCCGGTGCTTCATCCCCTCGCTGCCCCTGGTGGGCGCCGCCGGGCTTGCCCGCGTGGCCTACAGCGGCGGCGGGGCTTTGGTCCTGTAGCGATTTGCAGTGTTCGGCGATGTGCAGCGGCTGCCTGAAGTAGTGGAGGCGTAAGTTGCTGCAGCCGTGGTGGTTCGTGGTTGGGCGGCAGCCATGCAGCAGATGTTCCAACAAAAAGTGTGCCCCCGATGGCATGTTCCCCAACCCATCTGGAAGTGCCTCTACAACCCTGGAGCGCGGTGTGTCTCGCGGACTGTCGTCCACTCAGCTGGCAGGTGGCAGCGGTCATTGCAGTCCTTCTCTCATCCGCAACAGTAGCGCCATCGTCTAGCCTGCGGGTTGACGAGCGGTGCCGGCTGGAGTTTATGCTAACTCCCGCGAGCGGTTGTACCCGTGGGCGCGGCGTCGACTGGGCAGCTGTCTCATGTGGGCTCGGAACATCCAATCCGGTGGCAATGTCACTACAGTCAATGCCTACCGGCATTTGTGTCCTTCCCCATAGTTTGATCTGTTGCCACAGATGAGGATGACGGAGGTAGTGGCAATGTGTGGGGGTGGTTTCTGATTCATGATCAGCCATTGGCCGCCACTTGTGAGGACGGTGCCAGGACTCCGGGTTTTCCCGAACATAGGATTTTGGTAGTGCCGGCGACCTTCCTCGGTCCTCGATAACTTCGTTGTGTGACGACGAGCAGCTTTGGTCGTGGCTTGACTATCTGCTCGCCAGGGCATGGTCATCTGTCACACGGTGCACGTATGCGGCTGCTAGGTTTGTGGCAAGTGGAGGAGACGTCATATAATGACTTCAGTTGGGTGGTGCTTCTCAAGTACCCGGTCTCGAGCTCTAGGGTGAAAACCCTATGTCTGACCCTTGTTGGTTATACTTGCAAATTGCGGCGTCTTTTGCGTCGTTACCTTCAGGGTGAAAAACCATGATTTGACCTTCCATGGTTGGATCCGGCGACGGTGGCATTTGCGTGTCATTCCCTTCATGGAGGCGTCGTCTTTGACGAACCTTTTTTGTAGCCTATGTGTTGTCAAAAGATGAATGGTACAAATGGTCAATGTGGTATATCATTGATCACTGTTTTGATCGCTTCGGGACTTATTTTTCATCTTCTGTTTTTATATACCTAGGCATAGCTTCGATCTTATTTGACTTTGCTATTTGCTGGCGTGATTTTTTGTGTGTGTTGGCTGTGTGCATCCTAACTATGCAGAAGCCGGGTGTGTACTCATTATGATTGTATCACTGATGCTACATTATGGGTTAATAAAAAGCACCCTTTGTCAAAGAAAAAAACACATGAAGACACTATGTGGCATTCGTATATGAGTCGGGTTAGTGGCGCACAAGGAGGACGATATATGTGGGAGCTATTGAGACTTAAATCTGCTAGTACAATCTTTCCACCTTGCGTGGCTTAATGAAAAATATGTGCTTGTAATGTCTAAGCCAGCTACTTGCTCGAATTTATTGTTGTACGATGGGGGAGATACATCCTCATATCATATAGTGATATGTGCACGGTTCTGCTCACATATACATAATAACCATGGTGACCTCCATCAGTTGGATACGTACATGTGTGTGAAGAGAGGACGGTGCAACATGCATCTACTTAGATTGCCATAGCCAAATAAGCATTTTTCATTTTCGCACAGTTAGAGGAGAAAAAAGTATGTACCGATGAAACTTATTTTGAGTAGATCTTGAGAATGAGCGGCATCGAGAAATCATTTCTTTGAAAGAACCAAACATCCAGGGCCACAATTCCAGCTGTGAGAAGCCATTGTCAACATGTCGTGACTATGGAACTCCTGTGCAGATTTTTGTACAAAACCTTCTTTTAGTAAGACCTGGGATCAGGCCAACCAACTGTCGTTTAGTTGATTAGATTCCTTATGGTGGAAACAATTCTTCAGTGTTTCAGTCCTAGAGTCAGTATTGCTGGTCACATTTTTCTGTATTTAGTTTTGGCCTTTGGAGATGTGCGTTTAGTGGAAGGAGACGTTTCCGTCGACTACGAAAGCGTCTAGGGTGACTTCGTTAGTCTTAAGATAATGTGTCAGTTCAATATCCGAGAGGTGCTCATAAGGGTTGTGTGCGTGCGTTCATAGGATTGAGTGTATATGAGTGTCTCTAAAGTGTGAAAGAAGCGTGAAGATGTCTTCAATGGTATAGCTGGCTAAGCTGGGTGATCTCTTCACAGCTTAATTCGTTGGATGCCGGACAAAGCATTTGGATCCTGACCTTTCTTACCCTACCAGGCCACCACAGTTTGGCTCGTATATTATGACGTGGGTGCAATTTAAGGTGCAAAACTCAAATGGTATTCTCACGGTGTTTCTGCGTGCTCTACTAAGAATCTTTGAGTGTGTTTTCTTCAATTCAAAAATTGGTTCACCAAGAAATATACACAGTCCTTCGCAAAAAAAATAGAAAGAAATATACACTGTCACAGAGCCGAAAAGTGCAAAGACGGAACACTAGTGATGTAACTTGAACTGAAATTTTCAGATGAATTAGGACTTGGCAAGCAAATTAAATTTATGAGTTTGATGTGGAAATCAAAGCCCATCCAGCACCACGTGCTCCTTTCTCCTATGACGTATAAAATTGGCGATGGCTCGCATGCTCACGTACAACCTGTTGAGCTCACACTTCCAACTAAGCTGGTCATGGCCGTGCCGTGCATGTGCCGGCTGCCAACCTACATGCTTATAATATATCTCTTTGATGTGACATTATAGGCCAATAAAAGCTTCCTTTAACAGAAATCCCATTTTCGATCAAATCCTTTTGAGTACTACGCTTATATCTCCTTTATGCGGCGGCATTATGAGTCAGAGAAAAACTCCCTTTACCAAAAAGCCCATTGCACATGGTGCTTGTCACAACACGGGAGAGAGCTCGTGTGCGAGCTACTAATCTATAACGAGTGAATAGCAAAAAACTACCACATTACGAGCTATCGTTCTGGAAAACTACCGCTTTTTTTAATTTTCCAAAAAGCTACCACAAAAGTGGTTGGCTGCTCGAGAAAACCCAAGTGGCCGAACGGTTAAGTTTTAACTGGGGTTATGAAATGTGCGGCCCGCCCGTCAGGGTTTTATCGGCCACAGTGCTGACGGCGCGCGGGTGATAGCCGTTAGGGCGCACGAGCCGTCCCGACCAGGTCAAGACGAATCCGGCCCGCCCTCACTCTGTCTTCCCCCTCTCTGTCTCCCTCTCTCGCGCGCGCCTCCCTCTCTGATGGCATCAGCGGCGGCGAAACCAGGCGATGGCGGCCATTCAACAGGTGGGGGTGGAAGGGGGAATGGAGGCGGCGAGTTCTCAGAGGTTGATAACTGGCTGGGGAGTGGTAGCTTCGCAACCCAGCCGGCAGCGCCGCCGCCGCCGCAGCGCACACCATAGGTTGCGCCTCTGATGAGGCTCCTACGCAATAGGCTACACCGCTGTCGCCTGATGATCGCCAGTTCTCGCTTGAGTACAGAGCAGCGAGGTCTCTTGCTAGCACTGTGCAGGCGGATCCAGCCAACTCCCAGCACTGGGCCTCTGCATTTGGAGGGGTGGAGTAAGTTTTTTTTTCTCTCTCATGAGCTCCTTCAACAGTTTCTGCATTTCTGCTTGTTCATTTCAAACAACATTGCATAATTTAGTTAGTTTTTTGACCAAACCCTAGGTTGATGCTGCTGTGGTTCATCTTAGAACATGAACATGCACTGAATAAAAGTTGAGCAAACACTCTGTGGCATGTTTTGGATGCAACAGTATCATTTAGCACGGAAGGATTTGTTAGATTTAGTAGAAATGCATGGTGGATTCAGAGAAGCATTTGTTGGATTTAGATTCCTTACTGTACTTTGTAGTTAGTGTGCACTCAATTAGTTAGTTGGGCTTTTCAAATAAGATATTATGTAATGCAGGCCGGATGATGAAATTTGGGAGGTTAGGCTACATTTCCAGGGCAGAGATAACATGGAAAGGAGGTTTTCTGTTTCAGACATCACTTTTCTGAACTTGATAGCACTTACACTTACTGAAACTGAAGTCTATGGGTCAGATGACTACATGTACTGGGTAAAAGAACAAGGGATTGGACAGGAAGGTTTATTGCTTCTGGACAGTCAAGATGCGGTTGAAGAAATGATAGACCACTCAGATTTCACAGTGCTCAATATCATTGTTTCCAAGGAAAATGAAGATAGAGATGTTGAATGTAACAGGGCTCACAATGTTTTGTGTTAAGTCTGTCACAAGATGGAGTGGTCCACCCTCTTGAAGTTAATTTGAACACACAGCAGAGCAGTAACATGAACATTTCAGAAGCTCATGGTGGAGATGATGATGGACAGGCCGCTGGTGAAGAGGATGATGATATTGACAAATCATCCTCAGACTTTGAGATTGATAGGGTTGACTATAGAGGGATAAAGATGTCTTACAAGGCTTGGAAGAGAGGTGAAGAAAATATTGAAATGAAGAAGAAAGTGATGTTGTAGAAGACATACCACGGTTTGAAGGTCACAGTGATGTTTCAGAGTTTTGGCAGGAGGAGAAAGAGGCTGACAGTGGAGAGGAAATAGTTGTGGCAAAATGCAGGCCTGAGAAACTCAAGCCTGTGAGAAGAGCAGCAGCAAATCCAGGTCCAACTTTCAGAGCTCATAGTCAGCCAGAGATCCCAAAGTTTCAAGATTTTGTACCTGAAAAGCTGATGAGTATTGCTTCCCTGGTGATGTGGGCATTTCTGACTCAGATGGAGAGACTCCAAGACTATCTTTTGGAAGGAAGAGAAGATTGAAGAAGAAAAAAGAGAGGAAATGGTATGACCCAAATGTACTTGATGCACATGAGCAGCTGTGCAAGGACCTTTGCTTCACCAATGTGTATGAGTTTAGAAAGGTTTTGATAAATTTTTATGTTAGGACTTTGATAAACTTTCAGTACCATAGGATTGAACCATCAAGGGTTATTGTTTGGTGCCCAGAGAGGAAGAATGGATGTGAGTTTTTCATGACTGCATCCAAAGTAGCCCATGAAGATACAATCAAAATCAAGAAGTGCCACATGGATCATATTTGTGGAGCTTGTGGAGAGAGTACAACGTTTACTGCTGAATGGGTTGCAGAAACTGTGGAGGACACAGTTAGATTAAATGTAAAGGTTGATGTAGAGAAAGTTCTCAAACATACTAAAAATAAGTTTGGGGTGCATGTACCTAAGCGTTTGGCATATAGGGCAGGACTGATGGTTGTTGATGTTGTGCAAGGTGATCATAGAATGCATTATCTGAGGTTGAGGGACTACCTATAATGTGTGCTTGACAAAAACCATGGAAGCAGGTGCATAGTGACAACTTTTGTGGATCCTTTGAACCCAGCCCCCACACCAAGGTTCAAGTACATGTTCTATTGCCTCCAGGCATCAAAAGATGGATTTCTTGCTGGTTGTAGGCCTTTCATAGGTACAAATCAGTGATGTAATCCTGTTTGAAATGTAAGCAAGTTATTCAATTTGGCCCTAACTATCTCTGTTTATGCAGGACTTGATGGTTGCTTCATCAAGTTATCCACAGGCCAGCAGATATTGGCAGCAACTAGGAGAGATGGGAACAACAATGTGTTCCCAATTGCTACTTGTCGACCAACCCCAAAAGTGGCTAGTTGTCGATCAACCCCAAAGTGACCAAATTTGGTCACTTTGGGTGGCAGCTTGTCGACCAACCCCAAAGTGGCCAAATTTGGCCACTTTGGGTGGCTACTTGTCGACCAACCCTAAAGTGGCTATCTAGGACCAAAACCTAACATATCAAACCTAAAACATCAAGATTTGCCCATCTAGGCACCAAACCCTAAGAGATCAAACCTAAAACAACAAGATTTGGCCATCTGACGAAACCATAACATATCTAACTTAAAACATCAAGATCACCAGATCAACTCATTCACACATACAAATATAGATAACATATTCACTCATAAATTGCATCATAAGCAGATTGATTCATCACATAGATAGATCATTCATCATGTTTCTTTCACCAGCTTCATACATTGCATCATAGACAACTTGATTCATCACATACATAGCTCATTCAACATTGTTCTTATACCAACTTCGAACATCACATAGATAGAAAGACAGATCTAGGAACACAGAAACATAACAGCAGCATCATGGGTACAGAATCCTAGTCCACCTCTGCCTAGTGACCTGAAAAGGATGGAAATTTGCCCTCCTCCTTGCCCAGTAGATGATATCATCATCACTAGGGTTGGAGCCAGGGGGAATGCCTCCAGGAACTGCTCTATGTCCTTGCGGTTGCGTGCTACAAGGATCATCTCAGCAAGTTGCCTTCTCACCCTCCTCCTTGCATCTCTGCGCCTGGCTTGTCTGGGCACCTCTTCTTCTCCATCTATGGCCTCTCCAGGATCCATCTCTCCCTGGGATTCTAGGGTTTCTTTGGCAGCTGGGGGGTGGATAAGGGTGGGGTGGGGGGATTGACTGCGGTTTCTCCCAAGGGATGGGCTTTATAGACTACTAATGGTTGGTGGTAGGTAGCCAGAGGAGTAATAAAGCAGCCTAGTCTAGGCCGACAATGTGTACATACTGGTTTTAGGCCCCAAAATAAACTAGTACAGCATTGCTAGTTTCAGGAAAACAACCTAAAGAAATAAAACAGTTCTTCACTGCATTACTTAAGATAGATAGGTTCTTAACAGTACAATAACATAAGCCAAACTTAGCAAAGGTTCTCCACCACTCCAGTTACCATAACTTAAACAGTTCATATAGGACTGCACAAAATATACTCCTACCATCATCTTGCAAGGCATGTTATATGTGTAGGCCACCTTGCTTACTTAACCACCATTGTCCAAATCTTCAAGCCTCCAGTATGGCCTTGATTTTCTCAAGCTTTTCCTTGCTCCCATGGCCAACATTCAACAGATCAGCAACTACTTTCTCAAGCTTTGTCTTCTCTTGTGCAAGAAGATCCCTGTCCACCTTTATCTCTTTCATTGCCTTCCTGGTGTTCTGAATTATGTCTGTCTGGGCCTGAAGGATACACCTCTATTCTTTTGCTAGCCTTAGCTTCTCCATCTTCATCTCTAGCTCTAGCTCTTCCTTCTGCTTCTCATATTTTTCAGCATCCATTGCTTTCTGGAAGTCAATCTTGCCAACACCATCCTGCCAGTCAAACATCTTGCTAACAGCATCAACCATTTTATGATACTCAGTGCAGAGATGATGATAGTCCTTCTTCAACTTGGCAACCTCATCCTCATATGCATGCTTGTCTTGAATCCTTCCAGGGTTTTGCTCATGGAATATTTCCCATAGCTCATGAAGTACATCAGGCCAGGCAGGATCAACCCACAGAACTACACCACAATTCACACCTCCCTGTAGTTTGATTAGAGAACACATACTTCAGAAAATGCATAAATTCAGTTCTAACTTCAATTCAAAAAGAGGATTGGTACACAAGGACATGTAACCATAAATTTAGTACTAAATTCAGTTCAAATAGAGTTAATGTACAAATTCAGAATCCACTATGCATAACTGAATCCACTAGGCATAACTTAATCTACACATTAACTGAATCCACTAGTCATAACTGAATCCACTAGGCATAACGGAATCCACCTAGCATACTCAATTACTCACCTGAATAGGGCATCCATAGAACCTCTTCCCAGTGTTAGCACCTTCAAAAGCAACATACTTCCTAGGCTTCATATCATGTAGAGTACACTTGGCAACTTCCTCCATGGGAGCACCACACCAGAGTGGCTCAGGGATGGTAGTGTCAAATGTGTCCTACATGCAGTACAAGGTAGATCAGAACCAATGCATCAACTAGTTCAACTTGAGTCAAGCTTTGCCTTGCTCAAGGTCAAATCAGATTTACAAGGTAGATCGGATCAGACATCACAGTGCCATCCATACCCTAGATCAAAACTAATAGTTAACCAAACCAAACGAATCCATCCATACAAATATGCAGCTCATCAACCCTCATTCCCAAGTCGATTCAACCCTAACCCTAACCCTAAATAATGACAGAGAGGAGGAGGATGAGGCTTACAAAGTACTCCATGTCCATCAGATTGCCCCCCATGCTGTCGTCGGAACTCTCATCCCCATCATTCCAAGGAGGCGTCCTGGGCGGCGACGAGGAACTGAGGTATTCGGCGACGATGGCGAGCTCGGCTAGGGGAAATATAGCGAGGGGGGAGAGTGAGAGTGAGTGAGCGCGAGGGAGACATAGCGAGGGCTGGATCTGTTTTTACCTGGTCGGGACGCGCGGCTCGTGTGCCCTAACGGCTGTCACCCAAGCGCCGTGAGCACTGTGGCCAACAAAACCCTTACGCGAGGGCCCAACATGTCATAACCCTAGTTATAACTTAACTGTTCGGCCACTTGGGTTTTTTTGGAACAGTTGGCCACTTTTGTGGTAGTTTTTTGAAAAATTAAAAAAAGCGATAGTTTATCGGAATGATAGCCCGTAATGTGGTAGATTTTTGCTATTCACTCATCTATAATCTTTGCTTAGTACTTAAGCCGTCTAGATCACTGGAGAACGATCGATCAGCCTAGAAAAACTAATCCGCCTTATCAGTGTGCGCTGCTTTGGGCGTCTTCGGGTTCTTGCACGTCGCTGACAACTAATCGTGTGGTCAGCACTGTGCCAACAATGCCTTGACGCCTCTGCCGGTGGCCATGACAACAAAGCAGAAGTCCAGTGATTACTACCCAGAAAATAAGGGCACTCATGAAGCTGTGCGAGGTGCCAAGAGAGAAGGATGCATGTATCCAGTGATCGAGCAGCCGTTCTTGATGAAACCTAAAACATGATCGCCACAACTAGAGGTTCTCTTGACGTTGTCAGAAAAGTTCCCAATACCTTCCATTTCTACAAGTAATTATTAGAACCAAACATACGAAGACAGGATGCGTCTTTATCTGTTGGGGTGTGAAGGCCAAGTGAGGACGAGGAAGATATATATGAGTACCTTCCAGAATAAGGTACTCCTGTATGGTGGGTGAACACTCATTGTGTCTCCCTGGCGTCCCGCTCACTGGTACTTGAGACCAGCTCAACAAAAATCCCTCCCGTGTCGCTCCCGCGGCTGACCGAGAGGAAAAACCTAGCGTCGTCGCCGGGGTCCCCTCCTCCCTCTCCTCACCCCCTCACCGTCACAAGAGGGTGTGGCCAGGCAATGCCCGGCCTATACCGACGGAGGCGGGGTCTTCTTCGTCACCTCCACGGGAGATCGGGCACAGGCCAGATCTGACACACCGGGGTGCGACACTAGGTGACGAGCACGGCAAGAAGGCGGTGTGCGATAGTGTTCAGTGAAGACATCCTGGCGCCGTGTGGTGTGGTGGTCGCTCTAGTTGGATTGGTTGCTACCATGACGGTGCCAGATCTGATATCAGGAGGAGCGGCGGTCAGGCGGTGTCCCTGGGTAGTGCGGCGGTGGCCTTCACCTCCATGTCCGGCCAGATGTGGGCTTTGGTGTGCAACACTACTTGGTGATGGCTGGTGGCGGTGGCCGTGGATCTAGCGCCCGTCCAATCGGAGGTGCGTGGAATGGCCGATGAGGGGAAGCTAGTGAATCCAGTCACTTGCAGGGTCGTGATGTCGCAGTTGTAGGTGAAAATCGTACGCACCGACCTTGGTCGTGGTGGAATATGGCTGCACATTGGGTGTCGTCTCCTTATCGAAGACATCATCAATTGCAATCATTGTCACCTCAGTCCGGTTGCTACAAGGAAAACCCTAGAAACGAGACTTCAGGATCGGACGATGAAAAGGCCTTCAGAGCTGCTCTCCCTCTTTGGGCCATTGTCTCGGAGCAAAAGTTGGCTGGAGGGGACAAGAGGAGGAGCAGTGTTGCATATATCGCATCGACCACAATGGGTCTCAGCAACATGGCATATTGGAGCCTTGGTGATGTACACGTGTTGATGGACGCGCACAGGTGGTGGTGTTGTTTGGCATCATGGTGGCGTCGACGACAGTATGGCCTGGCAAGGTAAATGCTTTGACCATGCCTGAAGGTGGGATGGTTGAAGATGGCCACGGCTGATTCTAGAGTGTATGCATGTGGTGCCTGCTGAGGGTCTGCTAGAACGGTTGGTGCTCTCAACTTGCCGGCGGGCGGCATGGTGAGGCCACCAATTAGATGGCATGTGATGATACGAGGTCAATCCAGCGACTGTGGTTTCCAGGAAGGTGACTTTGGGTTGGTCCATGTACTTGTTTTCTTGGGTTCTGTTGAATAATATAATGAAAATGATTGTACGCATCGCTTGATGCAGAGACGGTGGTAATTCTCCTTTAAAAAAAAGCATGCACTGTATCTGAAATAAAATGGCCAAATTGATGCATTATGTTGATTTTACTATTGGGAAAAACCTTAAGTTATGTGAAACAAATAATGTCAAGGAAATAGATAAATATATCTGCGGAGCTAGGCGTCTAGATGTTCACCCCAGTCTGAATAAATTTCGGATCTTGAGTGACATCAAAATTTAATTATTTGGCATGGCTAGTACCGTGCGACCATTGTTGGACTGCTGATCGTTCGATGCTCTGCGTGTATATTTTATCATTTGAAATCATCAAACACCTTCTCATCCAGTGATTTAGACCTAAACCTTACTCTTGGTGTTAACCATTAGGACGATTGGACTGAAGAGGAACACGCGCATATTCCCCCATCAGGACTGCCCTGCTGCGACAATTCTTCAAGAGCTTTCGGCTCAATGGGATGCATGGTTAGCTCCTAGCTCTTATGCCCACAGGAGATGTTGAGGTGGCGTGATAGTGAGTAATTCCAATTTTGTTGGTGCCTGATGTTGTGGACTTAAATGATGTGCCTTCTCTTTGAACTTTCTTCTAAATGCAATAGAATAATGTGATTAAGGTGGTGTCATTAACTTTAACTTCAACTTAACATAATCATTGACTACAGGGGGGTGTCGCCTGTTTCCATTCCTGTTGTTTGGCTTGTTCCACCTAGAACACATATCTTTCTTTTGCTGGTTTCCTATAACAAGATCATGACCATGGATAACTTCAAAAAAGGAACAAGATCTTGCTCAGTCTTTTCTCTCTATTTTTTAAGAGCTAGTGTACCTGTTAGTGTAAATAGACTGATACGTGTTTCAGCGTCAGTCGTTTTTCAAGAGCATGAGCAAAGACTATTTAATTACAAAAATGCTTGGTTCAGTCTTTGCTCTATCTATTAGGAGTTAGTTTACCTTTTACTTTAAATAGACTGCACCTTTTCATACTTTGGGTGTGTGTTGGCCCCAAGTTTGCAATGTTTTGGTTTGAACCATGTACTAGACCAGCTTTATGAGACTACTTTCTTTGTAATGGCTTCCCCCTGATGATCTAAAAATGTGAATAAGAATATCCATTCGGACTAAATTCTTGCACAGCTCCTTCTGCACTCTTGCCAGAAGTAGGGTTATTTTATTTGGGAAAGTAGTGGGAACTGGGAAGTGTTGCTTTTGCCTTTGGAACATGCTGAGCAAATGGAGCTAGCAGATGAGAGTGCACACTCTGCATGTTTATTTAACTCCTATTCTGCAAGTCGCTGCAGGTCAAATTAATGCATTTTTGTACCACCGTCATTCTCGGCACCTGCCGGAAGCATCGCTGTGAGAAATGCGTGCTTGAATTAAACCAGCATCTTTACTTTCTACGTTTCATCGTGCCATTGTGTGCTAAGCTACCAATCGACCAGGGAGTTGACCTAGCTTTTCTATATGCACTTTGTCGGTAAGTTACTCAGACGGGTCAAGCCTGATCCCTGCACGTTTCTGCTGGTATTTTGCAGCAACACGGCAGATCGCCCTTGACGATTCCATTTAAATGAAATCGGAACTCTCGAGGCTATTCGAGTTGCCACCATAGAAGGGCTCATGGAACTAAGTGCCGGGACATTCTTGACGAAACGCAGACCGTGATTTTCCAAGCTTGAGCTACAACAAGCACTGCCAAAGAAGTTCCCAATACCTTCCATTTCTAGGGATGGCAATGGGTAGGGTATGGGCGGGTACGATCTTTTTTGCCAAAACCCATACCATAATCTTTTTTCTGTACCCACCCATTTTAGTATCCATGGGCAGAAATTGGTACCCATGCCCATACGCATCGGGTATCTTATACCCAATGGGTATTCGGTGGGTACAATA
This sequence comes from Aegilops sharonensis, assembly GCA_904067115.1. NCBI lineage: Eukaryota > Viridiplantae > Streptophyta > Magnoliopsida > Poales > Poaceae > Aegilops > Aegilops sharonensis. Next base: position 66,160,701 of record LR880972.1, on the reverse strand, counting down.
AATAATATTGCCATGATAAAAGTAAGATAATGAAAGGTCTAAAATTAGAGTTAGGTACACGGCCATCACAATCTGGTAGTTTTTATCAGAACCAAACATATAAGTACAGTGTTTGGCATTCTCTATTAGGGTGGTAAACTCTAGAATAATGGCATGTGAGGAGGAGAGGATATATATGAGAACTATTGATACGGAGATATTTCATTACGAGGTACCTCATGGTAATGTAGGTGAGAGTCGCTCTATCCCAAACAAAATATGGCCAAATTTGAAATTTTTATTCATTGCAGAATGTACCTAAATAACTATCAATTGGTCAAAGGATTTCAGGTATTCCATAATGTACATACAAATACAAAGAAAAATATTTATTTTCAGCGACATTTAAAATATTCAGGTCACCCAATTGTCGAAGCAGGCAGCCTTTCACTCGTCACTGGCAACACCGTACCAGTGACGGGCACAATAATGCCATGCCATCGAGCGGCACATATACTTAGCATGTTGTATTTGTTCCAAGATTTAATCCTAAACAATGTATTTCTGCACATTTATAGAAATCAACTTGGCACATTACTAAAACCACCTTAACACATTTACAAAAACCACCTCGGCACATATCACACATGTACGTTTACATACATCCCACATTCATTGTTCTACATGCATCACATATACAAACACATATAAGAAGATTTATTAGAGACGACGTTCATAAGTTTCTTCTAACGAAATTTTAAGCACAACATTAAAATGTGCGGCTGATTCGACAATTTTTTTTATTAAATTGCCAACACAATAGCACCGTCGAGTTGACTCAGACATGGCTTAGCACGATTTCAGCACAAAGCCCTGTCCTAGTTGCATATAATGTGACCATAGAAGACTAAGCTATTATCGGTCTTTTCCTTCCCAAATTAATTAAACGAGACAATTTTGTGTGACCACAGTTGCAGGCATGTCCTCAGACCGCAGCTGATGAAGAGCTTTACACTGGCATTTCCATTTTCCAACCCAACCCCAGTGAGTCATTGAGGATTTTGATGCGCATACAAGTTTAATATGAGAAACCGGACATGTTTTTCTCGGTGTTTTTCCGGCTATACTGGGGAATATTTGAATGTGTTGCAATAGTTTGGCATGCAGGTGCACTTTTCACCAATGTACGAGTGGCTGATAAATGCAAAGACAGAGCACTATTGAAGGCAGAGCAATCTCTAGTGCCAGTCGCTGCCGGTCAAATTAAATGTGTTTGAGTACCACTGCTTTCATCTCGGCTGCTGCCAGAAGCTTGGGATCGGCAAGCATGCCTGGCTCCGGGACATGCATGTTCCCCTCTGCTGGCGCTTGGCAGTAGCATGGTAGATCGCCGGTGACGACTACCGTCAGGTAGAAAGGGAGCCCTCGAGGGTATTTTAGGTGACACAATACAACAATATGGGAGACTAGTGGCGGAGGCGTGCTTGATGAAACCAAGACCATGCCTGTCGTAGCTTTAGTGTGAGTAGATGTTGTCCAACAAGTTCCCAGTGCCTTCCATTTCTATGAGTAGCTTGTCTAACCATGCGTATAAGTACAATGCCTGGCTTTCTCTATTAGGTTGGTAAGATGGAACACTAGGTTAGTGGCATGTGAGAAGAGGGGAAGATATATATGAGAACTATTGATACGGAAATCTTTCATATGAGGTAGCACAGTAATGTAGGTGAGCAGACACTCTATCTCAAACGAAATATGACCGGATTCCGAAATTTTATTCATTGCAGAAGGTACCAAAATAATTATCTATTGGTCAAAGTATTCAATTTATTGCAGCCATTATATATATATATCAATCTTATATCTTATATTTACTAATTGGAGGCACCAAACGAGCCTCCATATTAATCCACATCATTAAAAATATCTTAACCATTCTATATATATAATGAGCTATCTTAACCCTACGATTTACGTTGCACTGTGGGAAGAAATAAGGACAGCCTGGCACGACACTTAGACCGTACCACCAGAAAAGTGTGTACATCTGTTTCATCAAATAAAAGGAAAAGGTCCACGTCCGTTTCAACAAAGAAAAAGGGAACATTCCACGTCACAAGTCACAACCACAATTCATACCATGAGGAAGGAGTCCACGTCCGTTTCAGCAAAAAAAAAAAGGAATGTGTCCACATCCCAATTCCCCACCATAAAAAAGGGTCTACGTCCTTATTCCTAAAAAAAATATTGACGTACATGTCTGTTGAAAACAAAGACACGTACAATGAAGTACTGTTCGAGCATCATGTTATATAAAAAAAGAGAAAATGCCTTCCCAGAATAATTTTTTATTTGTAAATGCTCAGAAAAAATCAATCCTACCTTATGGATTCTTTTAATATGTGTCATGGACAGAAAATTAATCATGAACATAAAACTACAACGTCCCATCAAAAAAATGTACAGTGTCCTATCATGTTCTTCCACAAGCACGTTTCGTCTCTTTTAAAAAGTCACACACGCATGTGTCAAAAGAAAAGATGATCTACGTCCCTTTAAAAGAAGTACAGATGAGTTACAAAAAAGGTATAGAATTGAGACAAAAAAAGTACAACCGGCTATAATATTCTCCCACAAGCAGGTTTCCTTTCTTGAAAGCCACACTTATCTCTCCTCAACTATCCACCCATGTAGTTGTAGTCTTCAATATCCTATTTGATAACTGACGTCTCATACCACTAAAAATTAAACCTCTCATATGAGGTGAAGTGCAAACGAATATATCTAATAATCCTATAGGGTTAAAATCAGATCTACTAAGAAATGCTATGAAAACTCTCCTCAACTATCCCTCTTAATTTCCTTTCCACAAAACTCTCCTGATTGATTTCAAATCCAAAGAAAGAAAAATACATCAGCATGTTGCTACAAAAATCCTTCTTCAGCCCCGCCGCCTGTCCCTATAGCGCATCATCTGTAGTCCCTATTGCCGCTCTTCCTAATCCTCTGCCTTGCCGCATCGTCTATTCTTCAGAACATCGGCACCACCTTTAGTGTTCCATCAACCGCTGGAATATATCTAAAAGGAGGTATAGTCCAATCCGTCGTCTCCTACTATGATCATGTTTCTCTCAACCTTGGAAAACATGATTGTCATCATCCACTGAACATAGATGATTGTCCCTGTAAAAATTTAGATTTTGCACCATCTAGAGTGTTGCCTACAACTCCTAATAAGTGGTCCTCTAGGGAAGTAGGAAATAACCTAAGTACATGCGTACACAGTTCTTTAACATCAAGGAGACATGCCGAGTGCAAAATCGATTGATATATGCCATAGTTATGTCTCGGAGCATGAAAGCCGAAGCCAGGAGAATCAAGGCACATAAGATGTTTCTTAGAGATAATTGCAAATTTTACTGAGTTACGGTTAAATAGTTGTTTGGCCTAAAATTTGGGATATAAAATTTTCTTAGAATTATCATAATTTAACTGATGAGACTTTAAAAAAAATTGCATTGTACAATAATTATTTACTCGATGAAGTAAGATAGCGCCACCAATAAGTCTTTATCTTATGTTGGACTTAGAGCTTGTGACTGATATTTGTACCATAATTTTTTCTCAAAAAATTATTTATGCACATTTATAGAAATCACCTTGGCACATTACTAAAACCACCTCAACACATTTACAAAAACCACCTCGGTCCATATCACACATTCTAGGTTTACATACATCACACATTCATGGTTTACATGCATCACATATGCAAACATATATAACAAGATTCAACAGAGACGACATATATATGTTTCTTCTGACGAAATTGTCAACACAACATCAAAATGCAAGGTCAATTTGACAATTATTTTTATCAAATTGGTAAGCACCGTCGAGTTGAATCAAGTGTGGTTAGCATGATTTTAGCAGAAACCCTGTCCTAATTACATACACTGTGATCATAGAAGCCTAAGCTATTATCGGTCTTTTCCTTCCAAAAAAGGAAATGCAAAGGGTCAGTTGCTGCATTAGTGTACACCATGGGCTTAATTGGACCAAACAGTAGGCGCACATTTTTAAGCATTTTTTAGGGTAACTGTTTTATTCAGCGGTTCGCACCAGTTATTCGGGCCATGTTTTTTTCTTCCACTTTTTTACTGTATTAGGACAGGCCGTATCTACAATGGCCCATATACTTATGGGCCATCACCATCCTCCTCTCTTTGAAACAAGGGGAGCTTCCGGTTCTGTATGTGCTTCAAGCAGTTTTGTCTTCTATGTACTACCGTATGTCTAAAGTAAATAATTTTGTACGAGGAACTACTGAACTCAATCACTTGTTGATGATACTCTACAGTTTTTGTCGAGGTATATACCATGGAGGTAATCAAATTGGATCAGTGATTGATTTCTAGGTTTCCCCGTAAATCTAATTGGTTACTTTCAGTTATGTAATCAATAGTTTGAACGCAATCAAAGGTAGGGTGAGTGTGCTATCAAATTAAATGGGAAGAGCATGTTGTACAGAGTTGGTTGAATACAATTTATTCAAAGTCTAATTTTTAAAAATTCAAAATTTGTTGAAAATTTCAGGCGAAGAAAACATTTTTATATATTTTTCAAAGACTGGATTTTCCATCCCGAACGAAAAAACATAGTTAGAAAGAATAAAACATGCTCACGTCCCATGAAATTGTCCTGCGCAGGCAGTTGTGTTTTATGTTCTATTATACCTATGCATGTGTTCTATACGTACGCGGCCATCTAGTTTAATGACGTAATCCTTATTTCGGTCAACATAATGAAAGCAGTAAATAGATGCCCCGTGTGAGACTTGTGGTGCAATGATGTGCCAGAAGGATATGAAGTTCTCTATATATCTTCCCAATGACTACCTCACTTGGACGTTATGTTTTAGTTCAACAAGTTCTGATTGAGTTTCATATGGTGTTCATGTCCAATTTGATTAATTAGTTATTTCTTTCAATTCTGCTCATGTCCCTTACAGGGCAAGGCGTGACTTCTTAGAGAGGTTTTGAGTTCCGCCTGATGTAACCATCATATTCTAGTGCACCCAGATGAAGATGCCCAACACTTGAATTTTCTTGTCACCAATGAGCCAAACCGCACCTATTTCGGTTGTCCTAGTTGGACAACCCTTGCAACTTCTTATGAGAAGGAAGTTGGGGAGAGGGCCAGATTCTACCTCGAGTATGATCATGACATATCATGATCTACTACATGCCTGTTGGGAGCGATAGTTCACTTACTCCAGACTATTTTTTTTTGCGGATACACTTACTCCAGACTATGACCATGAGTCCGCCCGTCGAAAATTCTAGTTATCTAGTAGGCATCCATGGCAGATATGATATAGTTACCGTCTCTATTTAGTTGAACTTGTGTGTTACTTGCCTCTTTCTGGTACTTTGTTGAACTATGTCAATTACTACATTGTTGAATTTAAAATGTAGTTACTTGCCTCTATTTAGTATTGCCAAAACTTCNTCTAGTGCACCCAGATGAAGATGCCCAACACTTGAATTTTCTTGTCACCAATGAGCCAAACCGCACCTATTTCGGTTGTCCTAGTTGGACAACCCTTGCAACTTCTTATGAGAAGGAAGTTGGGGAGAGGGCCAGATTCTACCTCGAGTATGATCATGACATATCATGATCTACTACATGCCTGTTGGGAGCGATAGTTCACTTACTCCAGACTATTTTTTTTTGCGGATACACTTACTCCAGACTATGACCATGAGTCCGCCCGTCGAAAATTCTAGTTATCTAGTAGGCATCCATGGCAGATATGATATAGTTACCGTCTCTATTTAGTTGAACTTGTGTGTTACTTGCCTCTTTCTGGTACTTTGTTGAACTATGTCAATTACTACATTGTTGAATTTAAAATGTAGTTACTTGCCTCTATTTAGTATTGCCAAAACTTCAATTAATTACTGTTGTTAAACTGGATTGTGGTGTCATTTTCATCAGGATAGTGTTGTTGTACAGCTTTTATTTCAAATTTAAAAATCAAATAGCTGGTGTGGCACCACATGGCATGGCACTAGTGATGAATATTGTTGCTAGTGTTGAACGCATAGCACACTTTCAGTATGTAAAATATTGCTGACGTTGGCTCCAAACTTGCAAACACAATGACATAAAAATGCCATGTGATAAGTGAACTCATCACTGCTGTTTAAACTACTACAATTGTCATGCTTCCATGACACATGAAAATCCTAGTGGCCTCCTCTTCCACAGATTGCACACAAATAATCAACAAAAATTGCCATGTGGAAATGAACTATCTAAGTTTGACTGCAAACAGAAATTTCAACTATCTAAAGTACCATCTTCCACACAAATTTTCAATGTCGAAATGCATACTGAAAAAGTGCACGAAGACAGGACCATAACATCGACACCTGAGTTCGTGTGCACGACCTCGACTGCAGTCTCCCTGATGGCGCCCATGTTGGCCGTCTTGGCCTGCAGCGCCGCTCCTGCACGCCCCCGCCGCGGCCTCGCCTGCCAGCACGACTGCCTCGAGGCCATCCCATCACTAGCCTCCACCACAACTTGCCATAGACTAGTCTCCACCACAGCCTCCACCTCCATCTTCTCCCTCTTCGCCGCTAACGCGGGGCACAACGCCGGATCTTGTTAGCCACCACCACAGCATCAAGGCCATTGCAGGACCCCTCGTCGCGAGGCAACCAGAGATGCGCGCTGCAAATGACGTGGTCATCGGGGGAGTCACGCAGCTGCCGCAGACCTGCCGCTCTCCGTTGTCTCCTTTGGGCTATTGAGCTCACCTGTCGTGCACCTCCCACAGAGGCCGCAGCAGGACCTGAAGGAACCCTCTTCGCATGGCAACCGGCGATGCACGCCGTGAATGAGGTGGTCGTCGGGCGGACTGGCGCGGCTGCCGCAGGACCTGCTGGTGACCCACAAGTATAGGGGATCAACCGTAGCCCTTTCGATAAGTAGGAGTGTCGAACCCAACGAGGAGCAGAAGGAAATGACAAGTTGTTTTTAGCAAGGTATTCTCTTCAGCAAGGTAGCCCAATCCTTTTGAGGCAAAGGGCAGGCCAAAATGGTCTCTTATAATAAGCAAAGAGTTATTGAGGGTACACGGGAATTTCATCTAGTCACTTTTCATCATGTTGATTCGATTCATGTTCGCTACTTTGATTATTTTTCATATGTGGCTGGACCGGTGATTAGGTGTTGTTCTTGCTTGAACCAACCTCCTACTTATGATTAACACCCTCGCAAGCATCCGCAACTATGAGAAAAGTATTAAGATAAAATCTAACCATGACATTAAACTTTTGGATCCGAATCAGTCCCTTACGAGGTAGCGCATAAACTAGGGTTTAAGTTTCTGTCACTCTCACAACCCGTCATCTAATAAATACTCCACAATGCATTCCCTTAGGCCTTAATAAGGTGAAGTGCCATGTTGTCGACGTTCACATGACACCACTAAGGGAAACACAACATGCATATCATCAAAATATCGAACACATATCACACTACTAGGAAAATGCCTGGTAGTGGCGCACCTGTTTTGCCTACTAATGGCGCACTACAGGTGCGCCACTAGCACCACGCCATTAGAATATTTTACTAATGGCGCACCTGTGGTGCGCCATTAGTATACCAGATACTAATGGTGCACCAGGCAGTGCGCCATTAGTATAGCCCACGGTGCGGCATTAGTATACCAGATACTAATGGCGCACCATATAGAAGTGCGCCATTAGTAACAATTTTTTTTCAAATATTTTTTCAGAATTTTTTTTTTCAATTTTTTTGTGTGTTTTTCTTAATCTTGGGTCACTATGCTTAATCTCAAGTCAAATCGCACTAAGTGGTCAAACTTCCCGGAAGGTCAACCATCCTCACACTACTCCAGCCCGATCACGCTTAACTTCGTAGTCCTATCCAACCCAGCACCACCTCACTTAACAAGCACTTGTTTATATATCTATCATATCAATCCTATTAAACCTTGTTGATCTCTAAGACTTTGTTCATGTTCATGAGTATAATGAAATTTTGAAAAATATTTCAAACTTCCCGGTCATATTACGTATCAATTTTTTGAAAAAAATTCCAAACAAAAAATTTGAAACCAATTTTTTTTTCTGTTACTAGTGGCGCACCTAGCAAACGGTGCGCCACTAGTAAGTTTGAAATTTTTTGAATTTTTTTGCCTCTAGATCTTGAAAGCCCCGTAACTTTTTTCTATTAGGTTTTTGAGGATTTTGAAAATGTTTAACGGGGTTTCTCGTAACTTTTCGAGTAGATGATTTTTCATATAAAAACTTTTTAATCCGAGTTCGTATGCAAAAGTTATGCCCATTTTACAAATTCCAGAGAGATTTTGCAAATAAAGTCGAAATTCATATTTGTAAATTTTCCCAACAACTAGACCACATACCACATGGGAAACTTATTTTCTTTTATTTTTTTGATATTTCCATCATTTTCTTTTATTTTTTTAAAACTGAAAAGGCGGTCCACGGGGGGTGCATTCGGTGGATTTTTTGGGCCAAGTTAGTAATGGCGGACCGTGGGAGTGGTGCGCCATTACTAGTTTTGAAAAAAAATTGAAAAAAAAATTGAAAAAAATTACTAGTGGCGCACCGTGAATGTGGTGCGCCATTACTAGTTAAAACTAGTAATGGCGCACTATCCCCTACTGCGCCATTACTAGTTTTGAAAAAAAATAAAAAAGATTTAAAAATAAATTTGAACAAAAATTACTAGTGGCGCACCATGGATGTGGTGCGCCATTACTAGTAATGGCGCACTATCCCGGGTGCGCCATTACTAGTTTTAAAAAAAATAAAAAAATTGTTACTAATGGTGCACCGTGGATGTGGTGCGCCATTAGTATTTGGACACTAATGGCGCAACAACACATGGTGTGCCATTAGTATATAGTAGTAGCGCACCACATGTCTGGTGCGCCATTAGTGTCCATATCATCTATAGCCCATTTTCCAAGTAGTGTCAGGTTCACATGATTACTTGCAACAAGATTTCTCCCTTGACATCAAGAACAAAAGTAACTACTCACAAATGATAATCATGCTCAAGATCAGAGGGGTAGGATCTGAACATATAATCTTCACCAAATAAACCATATAGTAATCAACTACAAGATGTAATTAACATTAGTAGTCACCCACAAGCACCAATCTAAGATCCCGGTACAAAGATTGAACACAAGAGATGAACTAGGGTTTGAGAGAAGATGGTGTTGTTGAAGATGTTGATGGAGATTGCCCTCCCCAATTTCCTCCTCGAGACGGCGGCGCTTCGTCCCGAAAGTCCTCTCCTTATTTTTCGTAGGTCAAAATGACTTATATACCAGAAGATGGACACCGAAGGTGGGCCGAGGAGGGCTCAACCCACCAGGCCGCGCCTGAGCTCCCTGACGTGCTCAGGTGGGTTGTGCCCACCTGGCGGGCCCCCTCTATTAGTTATTTGCTCCAATAATTCTTAAATATTTCATAAAAAATCTCCATGAAGTTTCAGCTTATTTGGAATTGTGCATAATAGGTAGCTCTAACGTGCTTTTTCAGGTCCAGAATTCCAGCTGTTGGTATTCTTACTCTTTGTGGACACATTGCATATTATGAGAGAAAAAATATTAGAATTACTCACAAAAACATTATTATGCATAAAAACATTATAAATAACAGTAGCAAAACATGATGCAAAATGGACGTATCACCTGCTGCTCTCCATGGCCGATCCCGACCTTCGGAGCACGTCCCCAAGCGGTTGCCGCCCATGTGTGCACAGAGGATGGGGGGCGGGGGGGGGGGGGGGGGGAGCGGGGGGGGGGGGGGGGGGAGCGGGGGGGGGGGGGGGGGGAGCGGGGGGGGGGGGGGGGGGAGCGGGGGGGGGGGGGGGGGGAGCGGGGGGGGGGGGGGGGGGAGCGGGGGGGGGGGGGGGGGGAGCGGGGGGGGGGGGGGGGGGAGCGGGGGGGGGGGGGGGGGGAGCGGGGGGGGGGGGGGGGGGAGCGGGGGGGGGGGGGGGGGGAGCGGGGGGGGGGGGGGGGGGAGCGGGGGGGGGGGGGGGGGGAGCGGGGGGGGGGGGGGGGGGAGCGGGGGGGGGGGGGGGGGGAGGGGGGGGGGGGAGGGGAGCTACTGAGCGGGTGGAGAGGAAATCTGCAGGGAGATAAGGTGCTTTGACCATTTGCGGCCACCTCTTTACGTCCCGAACGAGAGAAAACGATTACATGGCTGTTTTTAGATGCGCTAATATTCGTGATTGTGATGGACGGTGATAGCGGCGTTTGGGACGAGATTATAAAACATGACACGTTCGGGATACATAGATTCTGTAAACATAACTACGACAATACAAGAATTGGAAAGGGATCATGTTGCACAATACGCGGGGCTAAATCGCAGTTGGTCACTACCATCCGAGTTGTAGACACAGACATTCCAGGATCGAAGCCACGATGAGGAAGGAGGCCTACATTAGGTATTTATTTTTTTGAAAAACTTTCAATCTATTCATCTTCAATCATGGCAGTGCAACAAACATCGGAAATAAAAATTATATCCAGATTCGTAGACCACCTAGCGACGATTAAAAGTATTGAAGCGAGCCGAGGGCGCATCGCCGTCATTTATCTTCCATCGCCAGAATCAGGCACAACTTATTGTAGTAGACAGTTGGGAAGTCGTCGTGCTAACGCCCCATATGACCAGCACTCCAGAACAGCAACCACCATCGATGAAGAATAACATAGATCGAAAGTACCCAAACCGAAAAGACACGAACGTAGACGAACAACAACGAGATCCAAGCAAATCCACCAAAGATAAATCTGCCGGAGACACACCTCCACACGCCCACCAACGATACTAGACGCACCGTCGAAACGGGGGCTAAGCGGAGAGACCTTTATTCCATCTTTAGGGAGCCGCCGTCGTCCCGCCTTCCTGAGCAGGACACAAACCCTAAGAAGAATGAAAAAGAAGACTCCCGCCGGCCCTCGTCAGGATCCACCGCACCTCCATGGCCCTAGAGCCACCGGAGACAAGGCGAACCTGCGCCGGTGCCGGCGAGAGGCACGCACCCTATCTTTCTTTCTTGAAGGAGGAGGAGGCGGTTGCTATATATAGGGTACTTATTAAGGTTGTTGTATAAGTTTTCATTGACTAATTGAGATGTGCACTAATCCCAATTGCTTAAAAAATTGTGACCAACGATTTGCCTGTTTAAAGAGGGTAGATGAGGTCTACAACTACATTAGGTGATTTAGTCTACGCCCAACGGTTTTCTATATTAACCCGCAACAATTAGTCCAGACACACAGTGAAACCCCTTGGCCGCCTTGCAGCTAGAGAAAGGGAAGTCGAGGGCAGAGCAGATCATCGAGGTTGAGATGGCAGGTCTCGGCGCGGACGAGGCACCCGCGGAGTGTCGTGAAGAGTGTAAAGTGACCTTGTAAGGCTGTGAGCAGAACCAGGTCGCACAACGTTCACAACCTGAAACATGCCGATGAAGTCAATAACCAGCAAGAACCAACCGAGACAGCCCTATGCAGATGAGTTTACCACTAACAAATAAGACACGGTGCGAACCAACCTGTGGTTGGATGGTTAGAGAGACTGTGGTATCCTCAGCCCATTAGGGTTCAAATAAGACACGGCGGTAGCATGCCAGCGGCAAAGGATAAAGACGGTTCATCATGCACATCATCTAACACAAAAAAAAAAACTATCCTCGTGTGTGAGTTGCCTGCCATATTAAGACACTTTCGACCTGCCCATTTACTTATTCCAAGATGAATGAAACGATAAGATGACAGCAGAGCAACACAATCTTGCCTTGAAGATGACAAAATTCCAATAAATCATAGCTTGAGCATGCAAGTATGTGAAGATCCACCACCAAACTATGTCATTCTTAATTAGTCCTTGCTGCCAATATGTGGAACATGATAATGTGATGGTTCATCTCAACGACAGCAGACACAACAAAAAAATTGTTCTAAACATGAGACGAAATTCGTGTTGGGATCTCTATGCTTCTGCCAGATCTCAAGGAACATATGCTGAAGGAGATGAATCTGTTTTGTCTATATCTGCAACATTTGCTGCAGAGGCCAGCACGAAACGTGTAGGGTGCTGGCTCCCTCTTGTGCAATGCCGACTTCTCCATCCCTTGATTTGATCAAGCTTGACACTGCGAACATTCAAAGCCATCTTACACACACTAGACTGCCACTGGATGCTTGATCCCCAATTCGTCTTATTATGTTGCGCCTATGTTCTTGTTTACATTTCAATCTTCGTTCTATCTGTTAAGAGCTAGTGTACATTCCAACGTGATGGTGTGTGGTAGATTACAATCGAAGAGGTTCCCTTCATCCTTGCTACTGCACCTGCCAGAGAAGGATAATCAGGCCAGGTTCAGCTAGCTCGTCAGGTAGTACTCAAATGGGTTGGACTTGATCCCTGTGCACCTCTGCCGGCGCTCAGCAGGAACATGACAGTTCAACGGTGAGAACTCCCTTCAGATACAAAACGAAATCTTGATGCTCTTCGAGGTGCTACAATAGAAGCTAGGATTCACGTAGCCAGGTGACCGGACATGCTTGATGAAACCAAGACTATGAAATTCGTATCATTAGTTTACCCAGATGGTGCCCAAGATGTTCCCAATACCTTCCATTTCTATGAGTAGTTTTTATCAGAACCAAACTAATAAATACAGTATGTGGCTTTCTCTGTTAGGATGGTAAGGTGAAACACTAGGTTAGGGGCATGTGAGGAGGAGGAAGATATATATGAGAACTATTGATACGGACGACTTTCATTATGATGAGGTACCATGATAAATGTAGGTGAGTACGTAATCTATCTATCCTCGAACTCCAAAATTTTAGTCATCACAGTATTTTTGGTTATTGTTTTTACACCTATTTTTAGTTGTTCTAGCAGTAATACACACAAATACAAATAAAATTTTAAAAAATTAGCGACATTCAAAATATTCCTGTCATACTATTACAAAAGCAGTTACAAGTGATGGCCTGACGGGCCCAAAACACCTACCAATGACGAGCATGCCGCCACTGGTAACACCATATCAATGATGAGCATATTATTTTACATGCCATATAGTACTTAGCCTGTCACTAGTATTTGTTCACAAGTGTTTTTAAAACAGTGTTTTTTGGACATTTACAAAAATCACCTCGGCGCATTACTGAAACCACCTTGATACATTTACAAGAAAACATCTCAGCACAATTCCATTGAATAGTTTTTTCAACTGTCACCTGGGGGAAAGGCTCAAAACCTGAACATATTTCAAAATAAATGTTTTTACAATAAGATAATTACAGTACGGAGAAAAGTAGTCACTCCACAAGCCGGCATGATCCCTTAGCTTTGTCTTTTTTAGGCGGTACGACTAGAAAGTAAGATCTGAGATGATGTTATGTATTACAGCAATTGGGGATACATCATCCTAAAAAAACTTGGGGTTCCTGGCATCCCAATCTTCCACAGGAACATAACGATGATGAATGACCAATACGTTCAATAGTCGTACACGTCATGACTGCTCCAAAATTTTAGGATCGGACCCTCCCACGTTGCTCCTGTGGGCGACGGGGAGGACGCCCCCGCCCTGCCGCCAGCACCCTCTATCCCCTCTGTCCTCCCTCGCCGCCGCTAGAGGATGCGACTGGGCAAAGCCAGGCCGACGTCATTGGCCGCGGGGGCTTTCGCCTTCTCGTGCAGGGCCTCTGCCATTGGGAGGCACGGTGGCGAGAGTGTGGTGGCGGATCCCCACGGTGGTGGTGCTCGGGACCTGCGGCACACGGAGGCATTCGAGGTGGCGGATCATGCAGGCAAGGGGGTGGCGGCGGATCGGGATCCTCCCTGATCTGACCTCCGTCTTCAGCCGGCGGCGCTTGCAGTGGGTAGCGCATGCCGGTGTCCTCTGTCGTTACGCGATGGTGTTGTCTTGGTGGAGGCAGCAGTGCTCTTATCGCATCACGACAACAATATGCATGATCGGCCCTCCTCGATCTGGTCGTCGACGTGTTTCGGGACTACTGCATGAGATCTTGCCCAAGGATATCTTGATCGGACAGAATCCTGTCATGCGAGTCAATATCAGCCTACGCGTCTCCATGAGGGCACGTTGCGAATCTCTGTTGTTTTTTGACACCATGGGACATGCCGTTATCTCGATTTCCATGACGTAGACAACTGTGAAGAAAATCATGGTAGCTGAGATCAGATGATCAGTAAGGCAAAAGGGGCCTTGGAGGCGATGGAGTCAGCGAGGTGTTTGATAATTTTCAGAAGTAGCAGTGACAAGTGGGAGCAGTAGTACTGGAGGATTTCATTTTTCGTGGTGCTCCTCAGGTGCCGAGTCGTGACTTTCAGTGTGAAAACCTAAGGTCTGACCTTTATTTGATGTGTCTAGTAATTGTCTTGCTGAAGGTATTATTTTGAGAGCTCGCACTACCTCTAGGGTGTAAACATAAGATCTTGAAACGGGCGACAACGACGCTTATGCACTGTTTCCTTTTTGAAGGCATCGCTTTTAGAGACCTTTTATGTTTTCCGGGTATTGTCTTTGGTAGTGATTTATGTGTTGTTGCTGAGAGGAGTTGATCAATGTAGTGAGGCCTCGTTTTCTCTCCTTTTTTTTTTTAGGTTCTATGCATCCTGAATGTGTTTTAGACATCTTATTGATGCAGAGGCTGGGTGCAATTGATATCTTCATGATATTAATATGTTCCCTTTCTCAAAGAAAAAGTCAAATGGATGAGAGTAAGCCCATTGATCGAGGATGGTGTCCAAATGGCTGTAATCGATTGATCGAGGATGGTGTCCAAATGGCTGTAATCGGCGATGATGAGGGATGAAAACCGATAGCAGTTCAAATAGCACACGCCGCCGGGCAATCAAAAAACAGCACAATCTTCCATGGCATACGTAAACATCAGGCAACATCAAAATATAGGATACTGGGGAGCAAGAGGGATCCTATATATTATTTACTTAACTAGATGTGTAGTTGTATGCAAGGTGAGATTGTAAAGGAAGATAAACAATGGTAGGGTATGATGTGAAGGTTCGGTGAAGATACATAATGTTGGGTTGATATGGGCGACAGAGAACTAGAGATATGATATTTCCGACTCACTAATGAACGGTAGACACACCACATGGAAGTAACATGTACTATAATGCTCATGAACTGATGGTATGCGGCAATAATAAAAGGTAAAAGAAGTTTGGTGTCACACGAGATCTCTTCATTGGGCTAGCTTGGCGGTCTATAAAATCTCAATATGTCACAACTACTTTGTGTGCGTGCGTGTATATGTGATATATGGTACACGTAATTCCATAAATCACACCGGGGCAACAAACTCACTGGCAAACTGAAAGTGTAGATCTGCAGGCTGGCAGGTCGTCTCGTACCATAGTTGACGAAGAGCTTGAAATCCGAACTTTGCAACGCAACCACGGTTTGGCTTGGGGATTGTGAATTTGTGATGCTGATACGCATACAAGTTCAGTGTGCGAAACTCGACATGTTTTCACACGGTGTTTTGCATGCTCTACTAGGGAATATTTGAATGTGTTTGTAATAGCTTGTCCTGAATGTGCATTTTTCACCAACGTACAAATGGCTGAGAAATGAAAAGACATAGACGTATTGAAGGTATAGAAACCTCTAATGCCAGCCACTGCAGGTCAAACTAAGTGCATCTGAGTACCACCGTCATTCAACTCGGCACCTGCGGGAACCATGGCTGTGGGAAATGCCCATTAGAAGTAAACCACCATGTGTACTTGTACGTTTCAGCGTGGTGGTGTGTGCTAAGCTACCAATCAACCAGGTTTGCTTTGTGGTAGCTACTAAGCCAATCAGAGGAGGATGATCAAGCCTGAAGAATATGTTTTCTTTTGGAGAGCATGAAAGTGTCCAGCATCTGTTTTTTGATTGCAGTGTTGCTCATCTTGTTTGCCTAAAAGTTAGCTCTTTCTTTGCCAAAGAACTAGGTTCTTCTTTTGCATCCATTAATGCAGTGTTCTTCTCTATGGGTTGGTGGGAAGAGATTAGATGTGATTAACACTGTTAATGCAGCTCTTCTCTAGGGTTTGTGGAAGCACATGAACAGTATACTCCCTCCGTCCCATAATATAAGAGTGTTTAGTGTAAAAAACGCTCTTATATTATGGGACGGAGAGAGTAGTTTTTAAAGGTCACTTGGTTGACTTTGAAACATATCTGGCCTCTCGTTTTAAGGAAAAACAAGAAGGGGCGCCTGATTTTCAAGGAACATACGTTTGAGTAGATGGATTTGTTTTGTTTGTATCTTCAACAATTTTAGCAGCAATGGCCAGCTCAAATCGAGTAGGGGTGATGGCCGCTGTGTTAGCACTAATCTTGATATTTGTATCAGCATGTTTGTTTTCTCTAGGCATGTAGTGTAGGTTCAGGACTTGTTGGTTGGCGAAGGTTCAGCGGAGGCATGTGAAGAAGGCGAGATGCCA
Organism: Aegilops sharonensis; assembly: GCA_904067115.1. Taxonomy (NCBI): domain Eukaryota; kingdom Viridiplantae; phylum Streptophyta; class Magnoliopsida; order Poales; family Poaceae; genus Aegilops; species Aegilops sharonensis. The sequence continues at coordinate 66,144,139 of LR880972.1, read as the reverse complement.
AGCCGCCATGCGAGACGGCGAGCATGGAGAGATGCCGAGTGTAGCTAGAGGCTGCAAAGCTGCGCGAGGCGGCACCGCGTGTGATGGGGGCAAGCACATGAGGCTGGAGCCTGACCGGCTAGACCAGGTTGTTAGAGCACTTGAGAAATCAGTGAGTTTGTTAGCCCGCCTGGACGGGTCGTGTGGCCGTTGAGAAGGAGCTACTCGAGCGGTGTACGTGGGCGTGCATGTAGTTGGTAGTTAGGTAGTGGGTGCATGCATGGGTTACTGCTTAGTGGCCGGTGTGGCCGATGAGCTTTGTGTGTGCGTCTACTACTTAAGAAGTGGTAAATCTGTTTTTTCAGTTGACAAGAGAATGGAGAGGAAGAAAAGGCAGGGCTTTGAGAGGCAGCCGGCGACAATTTTTTTTTTTTTTTTTTGCTTTTCATGAGAGCTGCGTGAGGTAGCTAAATGAAAAAGAAGCGGCGCTGCGAGGAGGCCGCGCCAACATGCTACTTGCTCTGTTGCAATGTTAACTTCTCCATCCTTTGATATGATCAGGCGCGACACTGGGAACATTCAAAGCCCTCTTCCACACTAGACGACATGTTTTGGCTCGAGTTTGTAATGTTTTGGCTTGAACCATGTACTAGACCTGCTTTATCAGGCTTCTTTCTAAGTAATGGAACCAGAGAACTTTCTCCCCTGTTGATCTGAAACAATGTGAATAAGGATATCCTTTCGAGCTAAATTGTTGCAAAACTCCTACAAAAACTCTTGCCACATGGTAGGCTTTTTTATTTGGGAAAGTAGTAGAAGGTGTCCCCTTAGCCTTTGGAACATGCAAAGCATATGGGAGTGGGACTAGCGGATGAGAGTGCCAACTCTGTAAGATTATTTAACTGCTATTCTCCTTGTCGGTACACGCCAAATTAATGTGTAATAGTACCACTGGCATTCAACTCAGCACAGGTTCCTGTTAGAATCACACCACTATATGTACGTGTACGTTCCAACGTGCTGGCGCGTGCAACCTTCCAATGGAGCAGGTTCCCTTTGTGCTGGCTAGTAAGCCTGCGAGAGAAATATAATCAGGCCAGGTTCAGCTAGCTCGCAGTGACTTTGCAAATGAAGGAAGTGGAGCCAAGCTTTCCAATATGCACTTCATCGGAAAGTACCATGGTTTTCAATTTCAGTTTCAGAAAAATTTCAGCACCAACCGAAATCACTGAAATTCAGTGAATTTCAGTGATTTCAGTTTTCGTTTCAGCCAAATGACCGAAATATTCATTTGAATTCAATTAAAATTTTGAAAAATTTAAAAAATATTTTTAAAAATATTGGAATTGTTGTGCTATACTGAAATTGCTGAAATATTTTGGCTGAAACGTAATATTTTATTGTCTGTTGAAATTACTGAAATTCAGTGAATTTCACCGAAATCTCACTGAAAGTGAAAACCATGGAAAGTACTCGGATGAGTTGGGCTTATGCCCTGTACACCTCTGCCGACACTCATCAGGAACATGACAGTTCAACGCTGGGGACTCCATTCACATACTAAGGCAAATCTTGATGCTCTTCGAGATGGTACAGTAGGAGGATTCACGGAGCCAAGTGCCGGGACGTGCTTGATGATACCAAGACTATGATTTTCGTATCTTGAGTTTACCCAGATGGTGCCCAAGATGTTCCCAATACCTTCCATTTCTATGAGTAGTTTTTATCAGAACCGAACATATAAAACAGTGTGTGGCATTCTCAGTTAGGATTGTAAGATGAAATTCTGGGTTAGGGGCATGTGAGAAGGGGAAGATATATATGAGAACTATCGATACAGACGTCTTTCATTATGACGAGGTAGAATGATAAATGTAGGTGGGTACGTACTCTATCTCAAACAATGTACGCTCGAATTCCAAAACTTTATTAATTGCAGAATATAGCAAAATATTTATTGTTGGTTACAACTATTATTTTTATGTGTGTTTATGTCAGAGATGGAACACATGATTCCATAAATCACACCAGCAGAGCAAACTCGCTGGCCCACTGAATGCTTACATCTGCAGGCTGGTCCTCAAACCGCAGCTGATGTCGGTCCTGGATGGCCGAACTGCCTCCCTGGCCATCATCTCGGAGGAGCTTCGCCATCTGTTCAACCCCGACTGGGATTGGGAGGTGACCCCGATCTCGGACCGGGAGTTCACGACGGTCTTTCTAGACCCAGTCAGCCTTCGCTACGGTACCTACAGCGCCAGACTCACGCTCGCCCTCAACCAGCTCTCTGTCCGCATCTCGATCCCGTCGGTGGACCCTTTGGCGGTGGCCACCCTGTTCACGGTGTGGGTGCAGATTCGCGGGCTTCCCTCGCCAGCTCGTGACGAGGGTGTCCTCCGCGGCTTGTCCCGCATGTTGGGCAAGTTTGTGGCGGTTGACAGCGCCTCCCTGCCCAAGGGCCCTGCTGTGCGGATGCAAATCAAGTGCCCCGATCCTTCCAGTCTCAAGACGACGATCCGGATGTTCTTCAATGACGCAGGCTACGACCTGCTCGTCTCCGTTGAGGGTGGGACTCCCTCTGATCCCCTCAACCCGGAGGAGGGAGATGGCGCCGCGCCAGGTTCTGGTGGGGGCGCTGATGCTCAGGGGTCCCCCCGTGAGCCTCGCCGCGACTCTCCTCATTATGAGGCCTCTGAAGACGACTCGACTGCCTCTGGGGATGACATTCCTCCTGCTGGCTCCTCTCACCCCTCGACCACGCACGACGTGGGTCAGGGCCCCCTCGACGCCGACCTTGGGGATGAGTCTGAGGACATTGCGGCCATCGCGGCCATGCTCGACGAGGCCGCCACCCTCCCTCCTGGCACCACCCTCCCTCCCCCCTTCCTCCCTCCATTGTCCGCATCTGAGGAGGAGGGGAGTGAGGTCAGCCGGAGCAGTATGGAGGTTCGCCCTCCTTCCTCCCCGCGGCTGGTGTCTCTGGCGCCAGGCCGGGAGGACCTGTCGGTGCCGTCGCCTCCAGAGGTCTCCATGGTCCCGCCTCCACCGTCTCCCTCCAGGCCTCCCAAGTCTCGGGGCCGCCCTCGTTCGGCCTCTACCCCGGTGTCGTCTACCCGGAAGAGTGCCAGGCTTGGGGCGGCGACAGGACTTCCGGGGCCTCCTCGAACACGGTGGAGAAGGCCTCGCGACTCGCCGCCATCTGCAACCTTGACACAGGTCCATCCATTTCCCAAGCCCCTGGTTCTGATTCTGATGATTTCTGCGATGCGTCCTTCTCCGCTCTTGCTGGGGTTCCCCTTGGCCACCTTGCCAAGGTTGCGGCTGATTCAGCTATTGTTTTTCATGGCGAGAAGGGCCCGGTCCTTGAGCAGCTTGCGTCCCTCCAGGCCAAAGAGATCCTGGAGGGCCACCTCGCAGCCACTAGGGCGCGCGAGGCGGCAGCAGTTCCGGAGCCGCGCCCCCCCCCCCCCCCCCCCCGCCCCCCCCCCCCCGCCGCCCGGCCCCCCCCCCCCCCCCCCCCGCGCGGGCGGGCCGCCCCCCCCCCCCCCCGCCCCCCCCCCCCCGCCGCCCGGCCCCCCCCCCCCCCCCCCCCGCGCGGGCGGGCCGCCCCCCCCCCCCCCCGCCCCCCCCCCCCCGCCGCCCGGCCCCCCCCCCCCCCCCCCCCGCGCGGGCGGGCCGCCCCCCCCCCCCCCCGCCCCCCCCCCCCCGCCGCCCGGCCCCCCCCCCCCCCCCCCCCGCGCGGGCGGGCCGCCCCCCCCCCCCCCCGCCCCCCCCCCCCCGCCGCCCGGCCCCCCCCCCCCCCCCCCCCACCTCGCCGTCCCCGTGCTCGGGTCCTCTCTGAGGCCGACCCAGATGAGGTTCGTGGCCGGGCTCGCTCTCGTACTGCTCAGTTGCGCCGTGCTCTTAGCGCCGCTTCCACCGTTGGGTCCAGGGAGGACCCATTAGGCGAGTGATCATGCGCGCTCTTTTTTGGAACCTGCGGGGCTTCGGCCATGATGGTCGTCGCAGGCAGCTCATAGAATACATGCGTGACGAAGCCATAGATGTTGTGGCGATCCAAGAAACAATGCGCACTGAGTTCTCTCTTGTAGAACTTGAGCATCTCAGTAGACATCTCTTTGCCTGGCACTGGCTGCCATCTAGTGGGGTGACAGGTCACTCCGGTGGCATCCTTTTAGGTGTGAAGGATGCCACCTTTGAGGTGGGCTCCATGGACCGTGGAGCCCATTTTGTTAGTATGGACGTCTGGGAACGCGATGTGAACTTCAAATGGGAGATCATCGTTGTCTATGGCCCGGCTAATCACAGTCGATCCGCCGCGTTCTTGGCGGAACTTCATGCCAAGATCTCTTCCGCGACCCTCCCGGTCGTGATTGGAGGCGACTTCAATCTCCTTCGATCCACTGAGGAGAAGAATAACTCTCGGGTGGATTTGGCCGAGATGCGTCGTTTCAATGACTGGGTCGCGGATCTGGGTCTCCGTGAGCTAGACAGGGTTGGGGCGCGTTTTACCTGGACTAATCGACAGGTCTCCCCGACCCTTAGCGTGCTTGATCGGGTGTTTGTCTCCCCGGACTGGGAACTTCGTTTCCCTTTGGCATCTCTTCAGGCCATTACCCGTATTGGTTCTGACCACGTCCCCCTTGTCGGTGTCAAAACCGGCGGATCTCGGGTAGGGGGTCCCAAACTGTGCGTCTAGGCGGATGGTGACAGGAGACAAGGGACACGATGTTTTACCCAGGTTCGGGCCCTCTTGATGGAGGTAAAACGCTACGTCCTGCTTGATTGATATTGATATTGTGGATGTTTACAAGAGTGGATCTACCACGAGATCAAGGAGGCTAAACCCTAGAAGCTAGCCTATGGTATGATTGTAAGGGTTGTTGTTGTGTCCTACCGACTAGAGCCATCCGGTTTATATAGACACCGGAGAGGGCTAGGGTTACATAAAGTCGGTTACAATGGTAGGAGATCTACATATCCGTAT
>LR880972.1:66108713-66127042 GCA_904067115.1 Aegilops sharonensis | reverse complement strand
TTGATTGATATTGATATTGTGGATGTTTACAAGAGTGGATCTACCACGAGATCAAGGAGGCTAAACCCTAGAAGCTAGCCTATGGTATGATTGTAAGGGTTGTTGTTGTGTCCTACGGACTAGAGCCATCCGGTTTATATAGACACCGGAGAGGGCTAGGGTTACATAGAGTCGGTTACAATGGTAGGAGATCTACATATCCGTATCGCCAAGCTTGCCTTCCACGCCAAGGAAAGTCCCATCCGGACACGGGGCGAAGTCTTCAATCTTGTATCTTCATAGTCTTGGAGTCCGGTCGATGATGATAGTCCGGCTGATGGTAGTTCGGCTGATAATGGTAGTCCGGCTATCCGGACACCCCCTAATCCAGGACTCCCTCACCCCTCCTCCTAGCTTCTACGGATGAACGGCCGCGCCCTCCCCCGCGGTTTCGTTTCGAGAATTTCTGGCTTCGGCAACCTGGCTTTATGGAAGCCGTCCAGACTCACTTGGTCTCGGCTCGCGCCAAGCCCCATAGACAGATGACTATTCTCGATGAATGGCATCATATGTCCAAACGATCCCGACAGTTCATGAAGGGATGGGGGGCGAACATTGGGAGAGATCTTCGTATTCAGAAGGCTTCCCTCCTCGAGGAGATCCGGGACCTGGACCTCCATGCAGATATCTCAGGGATCTCCGCAGAGGAATGGATGCATAGATATAACTTGGAGGACTCCCTGATGGAGATTTACTCCAAGGAGGAAGAATTTTGGCGCCAACGCGGCTCCATTAACTGGGTACTATTTGGGGATGCCAACACTGCTTACTTCCAGACCATCGCTAATGGCCATAGGCGACGTTGCTCCATCCCTCTCCTTTGGGAGGGTGGACAGTTGTTTCAAGACCCTCAGGCTATCCGCCTGCTAGTTGACGACTTTTACAAGTCTCTATTTCAGGGACGGCAGCGGAATGGTGTCGCCCTAGCCGATCATATCTGGTCACGCGACCAACAGATTTCCCCCGCGGAAAATGCAACCCTGCTAGCCCCCTTCGATGCTGCGGAAGTGGAAACCTTTGTTAAGGCTATGAACCCGATGTCGGCCCCAGGCCCTGATGGCTTGCCGGTTCGCTTCTTCCAGACCTTCTGGCCGATGGTCAAGGATATCATCCTTGATCTGTCTAGCGAGTTCTCTAGGGGTACCCTAGACGTATCCTGACTTAACTACGGGATTATCTCCTTGATTCCCAAGGTACCGGGAGCGGCGGACATTAGACAATTCCGTCCCATCACAGTCCTCAATGTGATCTTTCGGATCCTCGCTAAAGGGTACGCCACTAGGGCGGCCCTTATTGCTCCCCGGATTCATCATCCGAACCAGTCGGCCTTCACAAAAGGGAGATATATCTTAGATGGGATTCTTGCCCTCCATGAGATTATCCATGAGGTTAAGAGCAAACACCTCCATGCGGTCTTCTTCAAGATCAATTTCCATAAAGCCTATGATATTGTTCACTGGTCCTTCCTTTGGGAAGTGTTGCTGAAACGTGGCTTTGACCCCCACTGGGTAGCCCGGATAATGCAATTAGTTACTAGTGGTCGGACGGCTGTTAACATCAATGGGGAGGTTGGCCCCTACTTCATGACTGGCCAAGGGGTCCGGCAGGGAGACCCGATCTCCCCATTCTTATTCAACCTTGTGGTTGATGCGCTCGCCTCGATTCTGGACTTGGCCAAGCGTGCGGGTCACATTAGAGGGGTTTGCCCTCATTTGGTGACACCTGGGGGTTTAACCCATCTCCAATACGCGGACGACACCATTATGATGGTGGAGGGATCTCATGAGGATATTCAGAACCTCAAATTCCTCCTCCTCTGCTTCCAGGAAATGTCGGGCCTCAAAATAAACTTTGCCAAGAGCGAGGTAATGGTCATGGGATATTCCCAAAGGGAGGCCCAGCGGATTGCCAAACGTCTGAACTGCCGCTTGCGTTCCTTCCCGATGACCTATCTTGGCATGCCCCTTAGTGATGCACGACTCCTGGAAAAGGATTTCCGTCCAATAGTCGCCAAGCTCCAACCTAGAATGGAGCCTTGGCAAGGGAGATGGCTTTCTAAAGCCGCTCGAATGATTCTAATGAACTCCTCCCTTATTAGCCTACTGATGTATATAATGGGATTCTATAGCCTACATGAATCCCTTCATCAGGAAGTTACCAAACTACTCTCCCGCTTTTTTTGGGCGGGAGAGAACAATAAGCAGAAGTACCATATGGTCAAATCGTCTGAGATCTGCAAACCGAAGGACCAGGGAGGCTTGGGGGTCATCTCCTCCAAGCGTATGAACATTGCCCTCCTGTCTAAATGGCTTTGGCGGATCCAGACTGAGGAGGGCGGCCTGTGGCTTCAGATTATTCATGGGAAGTACCTTCGCGGGCAGCCATTAGCGTTGGCCTCTAGGTCTGGAGGCTCCCAATTCTGGCAATCGGTGATGTCTTTGTTGCCGGTTCTGCGCATTGGGACCTCCATCCAGATAGGCTCTGGGACTGCCACCCTTTTTTGGCTGGATAGATGGGCGGGTCCCCACCCCTTTGCAGAGCGTTTTTACGCTCTCTTCTCTATCTGTGTTCGCCCACAGATCTCTGTGGCCGCAACACTAGAGAACCTAGGCGCGATTGCCTTCCGTCGCACCTTCGGGGCGATCGAACTTTCGCAATGGGATGAATTACTTGAATGCATTGCCCTTCATCCCCCTTCTCTGGAACCGGATTCGCTCTCCTGGAACCTCGAGCCAAGCGGTAGATTTTCGACTAGATCCCTGTACCAGGCGATTGTGCCTACTCCTGGTCCAGTGGAGCTCACGGTGCTCTGGGAGATCAAACTCCCCCTAAAGATCCGTATTTTTTTATGGCAATGGGTTAGAGGACGCCTCCCCTCGGGCACTGAGGTCCATAAGCGTAACGGACCTGGGGATAGTCTATGTCCCATTTGTCTGGTTCCGGAAGATTGCAACCACATCTTCTTCCGGTGCCCGGCGGCGCAGTTCTTATGGAGCTGCTTCCGGGAGGTAGTTGGGGGCACATGGTGCCATGACAACCTCCCGGATTTGTTCGGGGAGGTCCTCCGGCTCCCCGGGACTAGGCGCGCCCCTATTTGGGTCGCGCTAGGTACCCTTGCCTGGTCCCTTTGGTGTACCCGCAATATATTAGTCGTCGAACGAGTGATTCCGTCTCGTGTGACTGATGTGATCTACAAAATGTGTGGCTTCTTGCAGCTCTGGAGACCGCTTAGTAAGCGGAGCGATCGAGGCGTCATCGACAACATCATGGCAGGTCTTCGCGCCTTGGCTGCGTCTTTTGCTCCTCCCCTGCCGCCTCCCCCGCCCCCTCCTCAGCCAGATTAGTGTCTCCTAGTAGTCTTATTTGGGGCTTGTCTTGCTGTGCCCCCAGCATGATTCTATGACTTTTTGTACTTGTAACTTTGTGTTGGATGCTTGGTGGTATGCTTTATAATATAAAGCGGGGGGAAACCCTTTTTCGTAAACCACAGCTGATGAAGAGCTTGACTAACCTTTCCAACCCAACGTTGGTTTGTCTTGGGGATTGTGATGATGCGGGTACAAGTTTAGCTTTACTATGCACCAGATCAGCTTGCTTTTTCCTTGGTCCTGAAAAAAGAGGATCTTGCTCTTGGGCGGCACTGGGGCATCCTCAGCCTTAGCCGCTAGTCTCTCGCACAACGTCCGCCACTCCTCGCCGCTGCCATTGCCGGCAGGGCCTACTTATCTAGGTCTTAGCCGTGGGCGCGTGTGCTCATGTGTGTCTTCCACACAACAAGCGATCTTCGTCGTGGTCATCACGAGCGGGTTTACTGCGACACGACTCTTTGTTCCTCGCCAGTCTTGCTGCCACGGCTAGCTCAAATATGGAGGGAGCCACAGATCCCTCCGAATCGGCGGCTCTTTGTGTACCTTGGGTCCAGGGCGTGGCGACCTGCTTCTTGCGGTGGCACATGTTGGTTGTTGCTCCTGCAACGCTGCTCCATGGCGACCTTTGGGTAGGACAAATCACTACATGGCGGCAGCCCCATGACCGCGTGGCGCAGATCACGAATCGAGGGCATGGAAAATTTAGGTGCGCCAGCTAGGCCCACCAAAGGTTGTTCGTGGCGGTATCCACTCTCCATATCCGGTGGGTTTTGTTAGCGGCTCTTACTCTGGCCAGTTTGCCTTTGGCGATGAAATGCAATCTATGAGACAGAATGGGTATGGTTGCGCAGCAGCGGTAATGGGATTTCTACTCTGACATATGTAGCTGCTGGGATCATGAAAAAGTGATGGTGACAAAACATGACTTTGATTTGGTGGTGCTTCTCGAGTAACGAGTCTCAAGCTCCCGGGTGAAAATCCTAGGTTTCTCCGAAGTTGGTTCTACTAGGCAATAATGATGTTTTTGCGTTGCTACTATGTTGAAGGCTTTGCTTGGATATGCTCGAACTTGTTTTTTTGCACGAAATCGTAAATTCTGGCCTCTGGCAGTTGGATCCGGTGAAGGCAGCGCTTAAGCGTCACTTCAAGAAGGCGTTGCTATTCAAAAACCACGTTGTCCTTGTGGTATCAAGGAAATGTTTGAATAGATGTCGGGTGTTTTCTTTTTGTGAATAGATGCCGGGTGTGTGCTCATTGTATTTTGTACCCACTTAATGCTTCATTTTGAATTAATAAAATCCACCCATTATATAAAAAAATACATGTTTTTCATGTTGGTGTGCATGCTCTGCAAGGTAATATTTGAATTTGTCTGCCAAATTTTTGCATGCATTCTGAGAAATGCAAAGACAGAGAACTACTAAATGTAAAGAAACCTCTAGCGCTAGCCATTGCAGATCAAATTGCACTTTAATACTAGTGTCATTCAACTCGGCACCTGCAGGAAGCATGGCTGTGGGAAATGCCCGTTAGAATTAAACAACCGTATGTACAGGGGCGGACGCACGTTGATGGTTGTGGGGGCAGCTGCCCCCACTCGATTTTCCGTCGTACGCTTAGGTCCATCCTGCCGAGCAACGTGTGCCCCCACTTGGCCCATTGCTTTGCCCCCACTTAGCCCAATTTCTTTTTTATTTTCAAAGGCCCATATATTCTAAATCTGTTGAAAGGCTATAAGAAGCCCACCACCAAGAAACAACCTGCACTACATCGGCCACGAATGCTACGATTCGATGGATCAGACCCCTAGTCCATGCACGCATAGAAAAACGAACGCATGATACGGCACCCGCGGAGCCGCCCGAAACTGCCTATCGTAGCATCACGCAGTCTCCGGCTCGGCTTGCGGCCGGCAATCAGCGACTTGCCGTCGCCCATCTCTCACGCTTGTGCGCCGCCGCCACAACACAGCCTTATCACCGGTTGTGTAATTTCAGCGTTCTAATTGACATCAAGTAAGCCATATAGTAGATCATTAGGGTTCTTTCTTTTCTAACTTTTTTGTTCGTCTGCAACAATGTCAGTATTATCAATTTATGTGTATAATTTACCGATTTAGATGACTAGATCAGTTCAAATGATTTTTTTTATAAGATGTACTCCCTCTGTAAACAAATATAAGACCGTTTAGATCAAAATTTCAGTACCAACTTTAATCTAGACTGACAAACTCAAATTTTCATTCGGGTCGTCTATTTTTCCTAGTTCCCAACACACTTACACTTCGTGCACTATGCTTGAAACCTTGTCAATTCATTTGACGTTCTGCTATTTTGGCACTTTAAGTTACTGAGAAACTAATGGAGAGTTTTTTTTATATAAAAAAACTAACAACCACTAAGACGCCTGAACTAGTTGATTTAAACAAGCTGCCTATGCATCCATCGAAAACGATGAAGATTGCGTTCTACAACCCCAATCAACACAATGATATTAGCCTCATCCTAGGAAGATTAAGCCAATGACAATTGGGAAGATGAATCAACATATTAGCGCAGATTGGTATGAATCATGGTCGTATCTAATTTGTAGAAAAGGAATTGCTAGTTTTTTGCCCTAATGAAGTGGCAGTTAAGCATTTTCATGAGGAGAAAATCGCTGTGGGATGAAACAAAAGGATTGTGTTAAAAGCTCTTTTTCATTTGTATAAATGCACCCTTCGATGTTTTCATTATCCCCTTGTTTGTAATAATTTTTTTCTTGCAGGTTGTAGGTTAGATTGTTAGAAAATGTGTCAATGTTCTCTTTTGCGACTAGGAACAAGATGTAAGTCATTTTGCTTCAAATTGTTAGTTTTTATTTCTTTTCGCAATGAATTTGGTTATCTCATGTACAATGAAGTGATTGTTCCTAGGTTTTAATTTATAAGGACGATTGTCTTGCTGATTCATCAATATGGCCATACATTATTGCCCCCTCTTAATATTTTTCCTGTGTCCGCCCATGCCTGAGCTCATGGGCACGGCCGCGACGGGCACGCCACGCCCCTGTTCGGCGTCTTGGCCTGCAGCGCCACGGCCTCGTCGGCCACCACCACCACCTCAAGGCCATCCCATCGCAGCCTCCACTGCAACTGGTTGCAGACTCGTCTCCACCGCTGCCTCGATCCATCCTTCTCCCTTGCGGGCGCCGGATCTCTTCAGCTACCACCATATCGTTGAGGCTCCTGCAGGACCTGCAGGGCCCCTCGCCACGAGGCAACCGAAAATGTGCGCCGTGGAAGAGGCGGTAGTCGTGAGGAGTCGCGCCGCTGCCGCAGACCTGCCGCTCGCCGTGGCCGCCGCTGGACTGCAGAGCTCACTCGTTGTGCACCTCCCCCTGAGGCGCGCGGCTGCCGCAGGACCTGCCACCTCTTCGTGGCCACCGCCGGCCTGCGGAGCACGTCGCTGCCAATGCACACAACAGATTCGGGGAGGGGCGTGTCGTGGGAACGATTCCAACAATACAAAGGGGTAGGGCGAAGGGGCATGATCTATCGAGATACATATGGATGACATGGTGTTTTAGCGAGTTCATGCCTCTCGCGGTGAAGATAACAAGCCTACACCTCATGCTCCGGAGAGGCTTTATTTTATCTGAGTATGCATCCGGAGATTACAATGTGTGAGAGAGGGGAGAACAGATCTCATGAGAATTAATAAAAGCAGTATTTCCTTATGTGTTTGTTTCTTATTTATTTGTTTACAAATGTACACTGGCATGCTCGTATTTTTTATTCCCTTTATGCATTAGGAAATACCCCAGCTTGGGGGACGTTTCTTTTTCACGAAACAACAATAAAGGTAATTTTGCAATCGGAAATAAATTTAAAATTTTCATGGCAAATATAAAGTAAAAATTGCCATGGCATTAAAAGTTAAATATTTGCCATGTCGATATAGGTAATTTTGCCATGAACATAAATTTAAATTTGCCAAGGAAAAATAAATAGTAAAAATTGCCATGGCAAAATAAAAAGTTAGTTTTGCCATGCCAATAACTTTTTTTCCATGGTACAAACTAAAAATAGTCGTGTTCTTAAAAGTTAAAAAAATGTTATGATGATCTGATTTCCGCACATTTATAATGTGACTACTCCCAAAAAATCACTGAAATTTGCTAAAATGTATCAGACACAATTTTTGAAAAAAATCCATGAGACGAATGCACACAATTTCTTTTGCCATGATGTGATTAATGAACTAGAAGATGAAGGGGGATAATTAAAAAATAAACAGGAAACTCCATGTCATATGCATACTAAAAAAGATGACATTGTATTCTCATTATAATTGTAATGCTTTGTACAAGGGAATTGCCAGGTATGTAAATATTTTTGCCTTGGGACAATAAAACAAAATTACCATGGTAATTATATTGTACTTGCCATGGTTCATAAACTAAATTTGCCATTGTAGATATATATTATACTTGCCATGCTATACTAAATTCACATTTTGTATGAGAAATTTGCCGTGTACGTAAAGAACAAAAAAAATGAACAAAATTGTCATCGTATATGCAAATTGAAATTTTTGCATGCTTTGTATAAGAAACCTGGCATACGCAAAATGAATGATGCCATGGTGTTTTTGGAAACAATATGCCATGGTGTTTGTTGTGTGTGTACAATTGCCATGCTACCGTGAACTTAAATTGCCATGATACATGAAAATCCTAAGGGATTCATCTTCCACAGCTTGCAAACACGGTGAACACATCAAAAAAATATGATATGTCAGAAGTGAACTAATCACTGCTGTTTATACTACTACAATTTTGATGCTTCCATGACACATAAAAATCCCAGGGGAGTCGTCTTCCAAAGATTGCACACAAATGAAAAACAAAAATTGCCATGTGGAAACGAACTTTCCAAATTTGATTGCGAACTGAAATTTCAACAATAAATTATCATTTTCCACACAAATTAGCCATGTGGAAATGTATACTAGAGAAAATGCACGAAGAGATATTCATAAAAACGACACCGAGCTCGTGTGCACGGCCGCGACGGCGGCCTCCCCGACGGCGCCCATGTTGGGTGTCTTGGCCTGCAGCGCCAATCCTGCTCGAGGCCATCCCATCACCAGCCTCCATCACAACTTGTTGTAGAATCGTCTCCACCGCAGCCTCCACTTCCATCCTTCTCCCTCGCCACAGCTGAGGCAGGGTGTGGCAACGGATCTCGTCAGCCACCATCATAGTGTCAAGGCTATTGCGGGACCTGTGGGAGCCCTCGTTGCGAGGCAACCAGCGATGCGGGCCGCGAATGAGGCGGCCATCGGGCGGAGTCGCGCGGCTGCTGCAGGTCTGTTGCTCTCTGTGGCTGCCGCCAGGCTGCGCAGCTCACCTGCTATGAAAGGCCGTCACGGGACCTGCGGGACCCCTCATTGCGCGGCAACCGGCGATGCACGCCACTGATGAGGTGATCGTCGGGCGGAGTCGCGTGGCTGGCACAGGACCTGCCATTCTCTGTGGCCGTCGCCGGGCTACAGAGCACGTCGCCGCCGATGCGCACACAGCGGATGCGCAGTGCGGGGGGGGTAGTGGGTGGAGACGAAATCTGCAGGGGGACGGCGATAGCGGCGTTCGGGACGAGATTATAAAACATCACACGTCCGGGATTTATAGATTTTGTAAACATATCGACGAGAATAAAAGAATTGGAAATGGATCAAGTTGCAAAATACGGGGCTGAGTCGCAGTTGGTCTCTACCATTACAGTTGTAGACAAGGGCATTCCAGGATCGAAGCCACGATGAGGAAGAGGCCTTGAGCTATATTAGGTGCTTATTAAGGTAGTATAACTTTTCGTTAATTAATTGAGACGTGCCTTGCACTAATCCCAATTGCTAAGTTTTTTCTTTGTGACCAACGATTTGCTTGTTTAGAGAGCGTATAGGCCTCCAAGACTCCAACGACATGAGGTGCTTTAGTCTGCTCCCAATCTATTTTGGGCCATGCTATGCACTCTCGGTTTCCGGTCCGACTACGAGTCTGAGAGGAAGATGGCTGGCTGGCTGCTGGCCGGGCTGAATTTATTGCATATATTTATGTGACCAGGAGCAGATAGATACAAGATTCAATGTCTTCCCTCTCCAGGAGCAGCCAGACCCAAGATACGTAGTCTTCCCGTTCTAGGAATTAATCGTCCTGTGAAATTTCTGATAACAAAATTAGGTAGATGCGTAGTCTTTCGGTTCTAAGAATTAATCCTCCTGTGAAATTTCTGATGGTAAAATTAGGTTTCTTGTATAAGTCACAAGTCTTGGCTTATTTGTCAAGTGAAAGGGTCAGACCTAGGACCACTAATCTACATTATACATTATCCGTGTGTACTGCTGCAGGCGACTTCGCATTCTCGCACTTCACCGAGAAGTAATCCTCGGGTCACTCCAACCCAACAAGGCCTTGACGCCTCTACTGGTGGCTAGTGACTACTCCCCACAGATAAAAATGGCACTTATACAGCTATTCAATGTGCGAAAAAGGAGTGATTCATGGCTCTAGTGGCTGAGCAGACATGCTTGACGAAACCTAAAACGGGATCGCCAGAACTTGACGTTATCTTGACACTGTTAAAAAGGTTCCCAATACCTTCCATTTCTATGAGTAAATTACTAGAATCAAACATAAAAAGGCACTATGCGGCATTATCAGTTTGGGTGTGAAGGCAGGTAAGGAGGAAGATTTATATGAGCAACTTCCAGTATAAGGTACTCCTGCACAGTTAGTGGCCGAATTGATGTGACTTTATGGTGATGTTACTATTGGGGGGAGGGATGTTGAATTATGTGAAACAGGCAGTGTCAAGGGAATAGATAAATATATCTTCACAGCTAGACGCCTAGATGTTCATCCCAATATGAGATCTGGCATCTTATGTGCCATCAAAAGTCAATTATTTGGCATGACTGGTACCACGTGGACACCGGCATGACTAGTCAATTGTTGGATTGTTGACCATTTTAAGCTCTGCCCACTAGGTCAGTTTAGATTCGAAAGCATCAACCAACTTCTCTTATAGTGGCCCTAC
This sequence comes from Aegilops sharonensis, assembly GCA_904067115.1. Classification (NCBI taxonomy): domain Eukaryota; kingdom Viridiplantae; phylum Streptophyta; class Magnoliopsida; order Poales; family Poaceae; genus Aegilops; species Aegilops sharonensis. Next base: position 66,116,557 of record LR880972.1, on the reverse strand, counting down.
TCCAGGCAGGGCCGGTCCTGGCCAAAAGTCAGGGGCCCCTCCTAGGTACACGTACATACGTATATACAGGTCTTCGATCGGGAAAAACTGAAACTAATCTCTCTCTCACGTCTCAGCACGCCTCGCTCAGCTTCTGGCCGATCGCCCCGATCACTACTAGCCTAGGAGAGTAAAGATATGTTGGGCCTGGCCCATGTTTGTACGTAGTCACGTGGAAACCGTAGATGGGAAAAGGAATCGTTGGATTGATTTCCTCCTGTAAACTTTGGATCGGTTGTTCCTTGCCCTTTTTTCCTGTTTGTCTAATCTCTTCGACTTTGCCTCCTCACGAACTACGACTGCGGCAGGTATATCTGGTCGCGCCCTCTTCCCTCGCATGATCTTCGTCCTATTTGTTTTCTTTCTAATCCTAATTCCCAATTTCTCGATCAATGAAACAGCTTAACAGGGAACTGACGAATTGTTTTTAGGGTGCTCAAATCACTACGCCCACGTTGCCGATTAGATTACAGAGAGAAGATACTATATTAGGCCCTAGCAGTTTCTCATTATATTAGATGATCTTCGTTACTTCATCTAATATTCTAAATTTTAATTAGCTTTGCGGGAATTTTAAAAGCTAATTGTTCCTTTGAATTTGAATAGGGTCATGTCAAGTTTGGGTAAAAAGTATCCATCCGGAAGTCATAAAAGAAAAAAGAAGGAGGCAGATGATGAGAAAGATGCATTGAGCGGATCTCTTTTTAAATATTATAAGAGCCATACAAGCACTCCAAAAAAATCTAGACGAGTTGGTGATAGTTCTTGCGGGTGGCCAAACTAATGGCAATCAGGAAGATGATGGTCATATTCGTACAGAAGGCAATGTTGACGTCAACATAGCAATGTGAGTGATCATGAGCCCATATTTAATTCATCTACGGCAGAATCTACTAGTGTTGACGAGGAACCTGTTACTATGGATATTTATGATTCAAGCAATTGGGATAATCTTGATAACAAAGCCAGGGACATATTAGTGGAAAAGGGGCCTAAAAGGGAAGAAGAAAATATTGAATATCCTTTGGGTGAAAATTTTAGACATTTTTCGTATAATCATTCCTCAACAAAGATGAGCAATGGAGAGGTGCGTGATAGGAAATGGTTAGTTTTTTCAAAACACACAGAAAAAGTGTATTGTTTTTCCTATAAGCTTTTCAATTATGATAAATGCATGAGTGCAATGGGGACTGATGGGTTTTGTGATTGGAGGCATATTAATGAGAGACTGGAAGAGAACGAACTTTTAGAATGAACTAAGAGTTATACTGAGCAAGCATGAAACAATTGATAAAGAGTTACAACAACAAATCACAAAGCAGAAAGAATGCATAAGGAGAAAATTTTGAAGGTAATATGTGATACATTATGTGATATGCACAATTATTTTAGATGCACCTAATTATTTTCTTTGATACAAATTATATGTAAATATGATGATTATTAATTAGATATTTATAATAAGGGCCTGAAGGGCCCCGGATTGTAGTTTCGCCCCGGGCCCCCAAAATCTCAGGACCGGCCCTGACTCCAGGTCAGTCTCAATGCTTCGCAAGTTCAGGGTTGACCAATGACTTCCTCGACCTCGGACAAAGTTAACGTTTTTTTTTCTATTGATTAGCGGTGCTTGTTGCCCTGCAAAGTGTATGGATGTGACCTTAGTCATAGTGTTAACTATTCCTCAACTCCGCCGGCGAGTCCGGTCCGAGGTTGCGGAGCGAGGGGCGAGCGTCGTAGACGAAGTAGTCGAACATGCGAAAGTAAATGACACAGAGAGATATGGAGGAGACCAGCTTTATTAATCAATAATCAAGTGTTACAATGATGGCTCCTCGTTGCTTTATATAGGGACTAGGGGGTCAAGGGATAAGTACCCACTTAACGTAAAGTGGGGGAAACGGGAGGGGCTAGCCCGTGCGATACGCACGAGGCTGCCGCCACCCCTCGGTGGCCCCGGTTTCCCAACACTCCCCCTTGGGTAATTATCCGTATATCCATGCCTCAAAACTCCGAAAAACCCAGTGGAAAAAAATATGAAGAAAGAGCACACAGTATACGTTGTTGTATTGCACGAATTGCCTCGTCAAAAACCTCGTGTGAGAAACATCAAGAAAACTCACTCAAGGGAAAAAGAGTACAATCCACTCAACCATCAAGTTGAGTACTCGATCATCAGGACTGAGATTTTAGCGATGACTTTGTGAAGTTTCTCCCCATGAACCTTGCATCTCTCTAAGTCTCATCATACCGATTCCATGCACACACCTCTCTAAGGTTGATGCAGGTAATGATTTAGTGAACATATCAGCAAGATTGTCACAGGACTTAGTATGGAAAACTCTCACCTCGTTCAACTGCTGCAGCTCATGTGCATAGAAGAACTTGGGACTGATATGCTTTGTGAGGTTACTCTTCACATAACCCATCTGGACTTGTGCAACACAAGCAGCATTATCTTCATAGATAATGGTAGGGGTTTGTACAGTGTTCAGCCCACATGTCTGCTGAATGTGGCCGATCATCCGCCGAAGCGATACACATTCTTTTGACGCTTCGAATAGTGCCATGATTTCTGAGTGGTTCGTGGAAGTCGACACAAGAGTTTGCTTGGACGATTTCCAGGAAAACGCAGTTCCACCATAAAGGAAAACATATCCAGTCTGCGATTTGCAATCATGTGGGTCCAATAGGTACCCAGCATCGGCATAGCCTATAATAGATAGGTATTGATTCCTTTTATAAAACAGGCCAAGATCTTTGGTCCCTTGCAGGTAACGGAAGACGTCCTTGACACCTTTCCAATGTATTTTGGTACGTTCAGAACTGTACCTCGCAAGCAAACTGACGGCGAACGGAATGTCCGGCCGTGTACAGTTTGCTAGATACATGAGTGCTCCAACTGCACTCAGGTAAGGAACCTCTGGTCCCAGAGTTTCTTCCCCCTCTTCCTTTGGCCTGAACGGGTCCTTGTCTGGCTGTAAAGACCTCCCGACCATCGGGGTCTTAGAAGGATATGCCTTATCAAATCCAAATCTTTCCAACACCTTCTGGGTGTAGGCCGAATGGTGCACTAGAATCCCATCAGGGGAATGTTCAAGTTGCAGACCTAGACAGAACTTGGTTTTACCCAAATCCTTCATCTCCAATTCCGACATCAGGTATGAACTCGCTTCCTCAATATCCTCAGGTGTACCGATTATATTTAAATCGTCCACGTACACCGAGATTATATAGAATCCATCTTGGGATCGCCGTATGAAAACACATGGGCAATTTTATTGCTCGTGTAGCCCTTCTCATGAAGGAAATCACTTAAGCGATTGTACCACATTCTACCAGACTGTCTGAGTCCGTACAGTGCCTTTTGAAGTTGAACACTGTATAGACCCCTGTTTGCTCTATCATGGTTTGGAACNTCCAACTGCACTCAGGTAAGGAACCTCTGGTCCCAGAGTTTCCTCCCCCTCTTCCTTTGGCCTGAACGGGTCCTTGTCTGGCTGTAAAGACCTCCCGACCATCGGGGTCTTAGAAGGATATGCCTTATCAAATCCAAATCTTTCCAACACCTTCTGGGTGTAGGCCGACTGGTGCACTAGAATCCCATCAGGGGAATGTTCAAGTTGCAGACCTAGACAGAACTTGGTTTTACCCAAATCCTTCATCTCCAATTCCGACATCAGGTATGAACTCGCTTCCTCAATATCCTCAGGTGTATCGATTATATTTAAATCGTCCACGTACACCGAGATTATATAGAATCCATCTTGGGATCGCCGTATGAAAACACATGGGCAATTTTATTGCTCGTGTAGCCCTTCTCATGAAGGAAATCACTTAAGCGATTGTACCACATTCTACCAGACTGTCTGAGTCCGTACAGTGCCTTTTGAAGTTGAACACTGTATAGACCCCTGTTTGCTCTATCATGGTTTGGAACAGGGATACCTTCTGGAACCTTCATGTATATGTTCGAATCCAAGTTACCATACAGGTAAGCAGTGACAACATCCATTAGTTGCATTTTCAAGCCCATGTTTACTGCCATCGAGATCAAGTATCTAAAGGTAACTCCATCCATGACCGGGGAATAAGTCTCCTCAAAATCGACACCTGGTCGTTGAGTGAACCCTTGAGCGACGAGCCTTGCTTTGTACCGTACTACCTTATTATTTTCATCTCTCTTTCGAACAAAGACCCACCTATGGCCAACAGGGCGAATGTGGGGAGGAGTTCGACAAACTGGTCCGAACACCTTCCTTTTGTTGAGAGATAATAATTTGGCAGTAATTGCCTGCTGCCAATCTTTCCAATCCGACCTTTTCTTGCAATCAGCGAGCGTGTTAGGCTCAGGGTCAAGATCTATGATTGAGGCAATTTTCGTAGCAAAGTTGATGTCGACAATCACCGGTGCTCGGTTCAGGGACTCGCCCGTATCGTCATGGAGCGCATCCGGCGCATACACTTGCTCTACCAAATTTCCCATTAATTATGGGAGCAAGGTCCTTTAGATTTTCCACACCGATGTGTGCGCTCACATCTCCGTTGGGTGTTTCCCCTATGGGAAAGTTTAAGTCCAGAATTTCATGCACTGAATTTTCCGTACTTGTGCCAGGTTTCGAAATGGCTCCCCGTTTCAATTTGGGGTACTTTGGCGACAGGCTGTAATAAATCTCTCTTATCCTTTTTCGTCAGGTGTCCCCGAGTACTTGGGATTTGAGAAGCCGGATTTCTCGTCCTTTTAGGCCTTTGGATGGGAGCGGGCATACCATCATTTTTCTTCGGTATTTCAACCCTTTACAGTGCATTGCGCGCGTGCACATGCGATTTTGTCACAGTCTTTAAGTCACTAAAGTGGTCAGGCAGTTGATTTGCTAAAGACTGCAAATCTATTATCTTTTGGACTTCTCTCTCAGTCTCAGCAGTGCGCGGGTCATGAGCATGGATCCCCGTGGCTTGCCACGTGATTTCTCGACTTTTAGCATCAAGGGGTTGATTCTCTCCCCCTAAAGTCGGGAAAAAAAATCCTCGTCAAAAATGCAATCAGCAAAACGAGTCGTGTGACAGTCACTTGTCATGGGGTCCAGATACCTGATTATGGACACAGTCTCATAACCAACGTATATCCCTGACTTACGGAGCGTTCCCATCACCGATTGCTGAGGGGGTGGTATTGGTACATATACCTGGCAACCGAACCTACGAAGGTGGGAAATTTTCGGTGCTGACCCTTGCGCAAGTTGAACAGGAGAGTGGATGTTGTAGGCCGATGGTCGAAAGTTGATGAGATTAGCCGCGTATAATACCGCGTGGCCCCAACATGCAGTTGGTAAATTACAACCCTGAAGGAGGGGTCGGGCAATGAATTTAATTCTTTTAATCAATGCCTCGGCAAGTCCATTTTGTGTATGAACATGTGGTACCGAGTGCTCAACTTTGATTCCCATTGCCATGCAATAATCATCGAACGCCTTTGAAGTAAACTCTCCGGCGTTGTCCATTCGAATAGAATTTATACGATAATCCGGGAAATTATTCCTCATTTGTATGATCTGAGAGATCAATTTTGCAAAGGCATGGTTCCGTGTTGACAGTAGGCAAACATTGGACCATTTAGAGGAAGCATCAATGAGCACCATGAAGTACCGAAACGGCCCCTTGAGGGGCTGAATTGGACCGCATATGTCCCCTTGGATATGTTCCAAGAATGCGGGGATTTCATCCCTCACCTTGAGGGGTGATGGCCTAATGACTAACTTCCCCTTAGCGCATGCGGAGCACACGAAATCATCGGGATTCAGGAAGTTCTTCACGTTAACATTATGGCCATGTGAGTTGTTAATTATATTTCTCATCATCCTAAGTCCGGGGTGGCCTAACCTATCGTGCCAGAGGCACAAGAGTTCAGAGCTTCTAAAGACGGTCTTGAGGGTAGTGTACACGGGCAGTGCTACTATCTCAGTGTAGTATAGCCCTGTGTCAAACGAAGGAAGCCTTTCGATAACATGTTTACCACCTGCATCCCGCTTTGTGATGAGTAGGCACTCCTTCCCGTTTTCATCGTCGGTCTCAGCATGGAAACCATTAGCGCGGATGTCTCTAAAGCTTAAAAGAGTACGAGTCGACTCCGGGTACAACAACGCATCATTAATGATCAAAGTTGTTCCCATAGGGAGTATAATAGTGGCTCGTCCGGAGCCAACTGTGTGAGAACCGCAGCCGGCGATTGTCATAATACTCCCCGGAGATTTTTTAATGGACTCAAAGTACTTAGTTTCTCGTAAAATGGTATGAGTGGTGGCGCTATTGGCAAGGCACGTTTCCTCCATTCGGATGCCACACACGTTCTAAAATATGACATCTAATTAATGTAATGAGGAAGAAAATACATTAAAAATAAATGCACACATCTCAGTACATAACATGTTATCATGTATAAATAATGGAATAAATGAATGAAATAAATGTCATCCAATCGCCAAAGTAAAGAATAAGTTTATGCTCTCATAGAGCTTACAACCAAATCGAATTTATTCAATTTTATTGTATCAAATCACGGAATCATGATAACCAAAGAGGTATGCTAAGTGGACTCGGTGAAGAAGCCATTCACTTCAGCGACAATCTCCATACTAGTGAGCTGATCCTCCTTAGAAATCATCTTGGAGACAGCATCAATGTCTAGTGGCGGCGCCGCCGAGGCGACCATGTGGTCAACCTCCATGGCGACGTGGGCGTCGGTAGAGACCGCCAAAGCTGCTGTGATGGGCACCACGGGGGTCGCCTCTATGGGCGCAGCAGGGGGCGTAGCGATCATCACGGGTGCCGCCATGGGCGCCGGTGGTGCTCCCTCCTGAACCAAGGCGAGGTGCGTCTCACGCGCCTTCCGAGCCTTGTATGCTTCAACGACCTCCGGTGGTGCGCGGCACTGGCGGGAGAAATGTTCCACCGAGCCATAATGGAAGCAGTCCTGAGGCCTCTGCCCTCCCTTGCCCGGCTTGTTCTGCTTAGCTGGGGCGGGGGGGGGGGGGGGTGAGGGCCCTTCTTCGTGCCCTTGCGGCCCTCTTCTTCTGTTGAGGCTTGCGGACTTTGAGAGCGTTCACCTCCTGGCGAGAACTCCCCCCAAGTGGTTGCGCGACAAAGTTCTTTTAGAGAACCTCGTCCTGCGCCTCCGCCACCTGGAGGACGTCAATCAACTCTGAATACCTCGTGTAGTTCCCCTGGCGGTAGTTCCGTGAGGACTGGACCGCGTCGGGGTGGAAAGTTGATAGGGTTTTCTCAATCTTCTGGGAGTCGGTAATCTCAATACCACACAACTGAAGAGTCGTACAAATCCGGTGCAGAGCCGAATTGTACTCCCCAACCGTCTTGAAGTCCGCAAACCTCAGACGGATCCACTCTGCCTCTACATGTGGCTTCACAGTGTACTTCAGCCGCTCAAACCGCTGCTTAAGAGCGGTCCAAAGGCCAAAAGCACTGCGTTCAGCCCTGTCTGGGCCAACTCAGGAAACTCCTTGTTGACAATTCCGGCCATATGTGATTTATGCAAAAATCATGAGATTACAGCAGCTAATCTTTTACATAAAGCGATGTTGATAAACTTATTCAATAAAATGACGTTCCATTATCTAAAACATACTATTATATGACATACTAAATGATTAAGTGCTAAACAATTAATCTACATCAGTCAAATCATACAATAATATCATGTTACAAAAGATAGCATGTAAAGCGCATTTAGTATGTGAAAACTAGCCCAAAAATTGAATTCCCGAGGCATTTTTAAGCCCAAATACGCATTTTCA
>LR880972.1:66093066-66108393 GCA_904067115.1 Aegilops sharonensis | reverse complement strand
GGATCCGAAGGCCACGGGCCATCCGGCCCAACAGCCAGCGGGCCAGCCCAGCAGCCAGCAGCCTTGCCCCTAGCGACGCTAGGGGAAAAACCCTAGCGCCCGCATCGAGGTGCGATGGCGGCCAATGGGCTCGCGCGGCGGCGGCTCAAACGCGGGCGCGGCCGGGGCTGGCCAGGCGCGCGAGGCTCGCCGGAGCGGTGACCTGCAGCGGGCAGTGCCAGCCAGTACAGCCACGGCGCGGGGCGGCGCAGCCAGCGAGGCGCGCGGCCTGGCGCGGCGCGGCTACGGACACGGCGCGCAGCGCGCGGCCACGGCCACGGCCACGACGGGCGGTGCGCGGCCACGACTACGTCCACGGTGGGCGGCGCGCGGCTAGCGGGGTGGGTCTGCGCGGCGCGGCCAGCGGGGCTGCGGCCAGCAAGGCGGCGCCGGCGACCAATTATACTGTAGGGGGTTCCATTACAGTCTTTCTATCAAAAAAAAAGCAAGGCGGCGTCGGCGACCAGCGGTGTCGCGGCCAACAGGGCTCGGCGGCGACGACGGCGTCAGCAGGACGCGGTGCGGTGCACGTCACCAGCGGGGTCGTGGACAGCACGGCGTCATCTAGATGCCGGCCTCGGGATGCGTATCTTCGTCGCGTTCATCCGAAAAAACGACGGCGCATGGCACATCTGGTGCTTTTGCGGCGGTACCGCGATCATCTGGATCGCGATCTGTACCGACTCCCTATAGTGCAGTCAACAAGTTCCTCTTAGTCAAAGAACAACGACATTGGTCGGCATGTGTTCGTCCGCTCGGTTCTTCCGAGGAAAATCCACACCATAGGTAGATCAAATCCGAAAAATAATCTAATCGCAAAAACGGAATCGCAGTAACGAGGGGAATCCATTTTTTCAAAAATGGGGATCAGATCTTATACCTCCGCGGGGTCGACGAAAGCCTGCGTGATGCAGGCGTGACGCGGGCTTGACGGAGAGTTGATGGAGCGAAGCGTGCTGATAACGTGTTCCACAACTCCGCCGGCGAGTCCGTTCCGAGGTTGCGGAGCGAGGGGCGAGCGTCGTAGACGAAGTAGTCGAACACGCGAAAGTAAATGACACAAAGAGATATGGAGAAGACTAGCTTTATTAATCAATGATCAGATGTTATAATGATGGCTCCTCGTTGCTTTGTATAGGGACTAGGGGGTCAAGGGATAAGTACTCCCTTAACGTAAAGTGATGGAAACGGGATGGGCTAGCCCGTGCGACACGGACGAGGCCGACGCCACCCCTCGGTGGCCCCGGTTTCCCAACATTAACCATTTGGATGTATTGACCGAAGGGGACGCACATGTTCCATCATAAGGGCACACCGACCACCACAATTCTTCAAGAGTTTTAATTTAGGCTCTGCCACGAACAAGTATTTTTAGGGAATGCCATCATGACGTATTATATTGATTCGGGGAATAAAGATAAATCATCTGCTAATACATCAACCAAAAAACTTGGTGGGTCTATTGTCAGCGTAGTGGCTAGTTTCTCGGGACATGGATGCTGGGACGGCGGCCTCAGATGGTGGTCCGCACTGTTAGCTCAGTGGCGGGCCTCATGGCGGCGACGGTGGCTATGCATCTGTGTCATTTGGCCGGCAAGAAGTGTAGCGGCAGGGGCTTGGGATCGCTCTCTGTCATTGGCATTGGTGACGCTCGGATCCAGATATGGATACGTGTGGGCATTGCGGATGTGCTTGGTGCCTAGCGGTGCATGGTACGTGCTGTGGCGCTCGCAGATGGTTTGCACTTTGATGCTAACGGCGGCACCAAATGTGGATGACTCTCACCTCTTGAGGATGTTGTGGTGGTTATCCTGCATGCCAATGTTCCAAGTGAAGACCCTTATCCATCTCGAACCCTACAGCGTCAGTGCTTTCCATTGTTTCCCCTCTTAAGAGCTTTGACATGGATCTTAGGTGTTCTTGGGCGTGTCATGACGTTGCATTTAGCCCTTCCTATGTTATCGTTTGGCAGCGTTGTCGCGTGGGTTATCCTGGGATCCTCTTTATAGAAGGGCTCCCTTTTTGAAACAGGGTAAAAAATATGCCACTTTCATTCATTAAGCAGAAGAGAGTTGCCCCGTTAATTAACGAAAACCCGGGCGAAAACCGTTACAACACATGCCCTCAACAGGGCGCCATCAACACATGCCGGCCCCAGGGCCGCGCTCCAGCCGAGCCGCCGGCTCCGTCACCCAAGCAACCCGTAGCCGACACCCTACAACCAAGACCGAAGCCGCCGCTCCGGCATCCACGCCGACCCCGAGGCCGCGCACCAGGCGAGCTGCCTGCTCTGCTGCCCGAGCAACCCGAGCCGACACCCTACAACCATCTCTGGAGCCGCCGCTCCGACGTACAGACAGAAACCCCACACGCCGACCCTGAGGCCGCGCACCAGGCGGGCCGTCAGCTTCGTCACCCGAGCAACCGGAGCCGACACCCAACCACCGTATCCGGAGCCGCCGCTCCGACATCCACGCCGACCCCGAGGCCACGCACCAGACTGGCCAACGACACTGCCACCCGCGTGACCAATGTCGACACCCTCCACGACGAGATCAGGAGCCGCCGCTCCGGTTTCCACGCCGGCCCCGAGGCCGCGCACCACCCGAGCCGATGACTCTCCCAGGCCAAGACCACTCCAGAACGATGCCTCCAAGAAGGGCTGCGACACCAGAGCACCGCCATCATCTGCTCCAAGAACTTGGAGCAAGGGTTTCCCCCGGAGTGTGAGAGAAGAGGTCGAAGGCCCTCGAACGACGACGCCTCCAAGAAGGTGTGCGGCGCCAATAGGCGTCGCCGCCGCCGGCTTCGGCCAAGGCCGGAGCAAGGCTTTCGCCCCGAGCAGCCAAAGGAAGCCCTTCCCTCGAACCGGCACCACGAGAGCCACCGCCCGCTTGAACCACCACCTACCACCAGAGCCAGGAGCCGCTGATCAGAACAGCCCCGCCGTCGGCACCGGCACCACGCAGAGCCGCCGACTAGGCTGCCCCATCACCACCGCAGGAGCCAGAACCAGCCACGTCTGGTCAGATCTGGCGCCCCACGCAGCAGCCAACCCACCGGCCAGCACCAAGCGTCCTTGACACGACGGAGGGCCGACACACTGCCGCAGAGTACCAGCGCCCCGAGCTCCAGCTGTGGCGCTACCCGCGCAGCCACCACGGCCGCCGTCGCCGAAGAAGAGGTCCGGGGCCGCCGCCCCGGCATCCGAGCACCACATGCCAACAAGCCCTCCGACTCCGTTCCGCCGGAGAGCAACAACAGCAGCACATCCCCGCACCACGGCGACCTCCAGGCAGCAAGACCTCGTCGCACACGCAGAGGCAAATCCGCCCTGGTTGCCAAGAGCCTACTGCCGCGCTGCTCCTCCACACGGACCTCTAGATCCACACCAGGCCGCGCCAGAGCCGAGCGAGCCCACGCGATGCAGTTCGTCCGCGCCCACCAGATGCAACTTCTCCGCGTCCGCCTGATGCAGCTCCTTTGTGCCGCCTCGCGGCTGCCACGACTCCGCCAGCCACGGCCGGAACCTCGAGCCCCTCTACCACTGGTGCGCGCGGCCCCTGGAGCACATCCCACTGCCGGTGCTCAAGGGCTCCCTCACTACCTTGTATTGTTGGGTTTTGTACTTTGCTTCGTGCTTCATTTATAAAGTGGGGGAAAAGCCTGTTCGAGGAGAGCGATGAATTCAATTTCTATTGTGGACCTGCATGACTGCCTGCCCTTGGAGCTTTATCTGATTCTTTTCTTAATGAAATAGATAATGTGAACAAGGGGTATCTGTACGGATTAAATTCTTGCACAACTCGTACAGAAACTCTTCCTACTTAGTAGGGTAATTTTAATTTCGGAAAGTAGTGAGAAGTGTTTCTTTAGCCTTTGGAACATGCTGGGCACGTGGAGCTAGCAGGTGAGAGTGCAAACCCTGTAAGTTTATGTAACCACTATTCGGTTATAACTTACGGAAATGCTCAACCAAATGTCACTAAACTAAAGGCTGAAGTTCTTGGCAGTCTTTTTAGTTTTACATCGCATTGTTTTATACCGAAACAAGCTTTCGCCCCACTTTATATATAAAACAAACCGCCACAATTATACATCAAGTCTGACAGGGTAGCACAACACACACACACACACAGACACACACACACACACACACACACATCGGACCGAAGTACAAACATGAAGTATACACATATGGGTTCTGCTGAGGGCACCGGCTCAACAAGCCCTAGGAATAAGCACATGCCACACAAATAGACGAGAAGTCTAGTCCGGGCCCGAGGAAGGGGACGGGGGAAGGGTGCCGCCAATCGTAGAGCAAACGCTTGGAGTCCTGCCGTGAGAGTGTCGATGGAGCCGTGATCATCTTTGTGGCTAAGTGTCCTCCATAGCTGCAAGAAACCACACATTTTTCTATATGGCATCAGTGGGATGGTAAAGAGGAGAGCGCTCGATAACTAGTGTTTGGGATCGTTCAAAGTGTCCAAGGGAGAACCCCAATGCCTAGCCACCTAGTCTGGCGGGACCCCACTTGGGAAGCACGCAATTCCTCATAAAGGTCAGGGAAATTTGAGTGGCACCAACTACCATCCGCAACATTCCGTCAAACAGATCGAGAGGAATTGAGTTGTAACGCAGTAGAAGAAGATGTAATTAGAGTCCTCTTCCATCTCACATTGCGGGCAATAACCATCTCCTGGGCCATTTCTCTTGAGGCCCTCCACCTTGAAGGAACTCAATCTCGGATCCATTGCCAAATAAATATCCTAATCTTTGATGAAAGTCGAACTTGCCATAGCAGGGTAAGGTGTTCCGGCCCTGAGGTGCAATGGCCAAGTAAAGCGGCCTCGTCGAGAAGCGGCCGGTACGCTCAAGATGCCAAAAGACTTGGTTGGGTTCAATACTTGGGGTATGGAGGGCCAGACACTTTAGCGGTGCTTCCCAAGAAGTCTATTCCATAGGGCCAAAGGTGCGTCACAAGGCGACGTTCCCCGGGTCAAGAAAGGCAACCTCCACCAACATATGGGGTTCAACACAAATGGAGAACAACTCCGTAAATTGCACCGCAAGGGGGTGAGCACCCACCCACCGACCGAGCCAAAAAAGGGGCGACTCTCCAATCCCCACCTAGATCGAAGGCCCAATGCGGATAACGGGAAGCAGATGTTCTTAAAAGGTAGCCATGTTCTTAAAAGGTAAATTATTTCTATGATGATCAAATTTTCATACATTTATTGTGTGACTACTTCCAGAAAATGTTTGAAAATTTGCTATGATGTATGAGACACACTTTTCGAAGAACAATTCCATGTGACCAATGCACACAATTTCTTTGGCCATGATATGATCAATGAACTAGAAGATGAAGGGGCATAATTAAAAAATAAAAAGAAATTGCCATGGCATATGCATATTAAAAATATGACATTGTATTTTCATTATAATTCTAATTCTTTGTACAAGGGAATTGCCATGAATGTAAATAACTTTGCCTTGGCATAGTAAAACAAAATAAACATGATAATTGTGTTATACTTGCCATGGTTTGTAAACTAAGTTTGCCATGACAGATATATATTTCAAATTGCCATGCTACTTTAATTTAAATTGCCTTTTTGTATGCGAAATTTTGCGTGCACGTAAAGAACACAAAAAATGAACAAAATTGTCATCGAATATGCAAATTGCAAAGTTTCCATGGTCTATTAGCTATAATTTGCATGTTTGTATAAGAAACGTGGCATGTGCAAAATAAAAGTTGCCACGGTGTTTTTTGGCAACAATTTTCCATGGTGTTTGTCGTGTGTGTACAATTGCCATGCTTCCATGACCTTAAATTGTCATGATACATGGAAATCCTAAGGAATTCATGTTCCACAACTTGCAAACACGGTGACACCAAAATAATGCCATGTCAAAGATGAACTCACCACTGTTGTTTATACTACTACAATTGTCATGCTTACATGACACATGAAAATCCTAGGGGGCTCCTCTTCTACAGATTGCACACAAATGAACAACATAAATTGCCATGTGGAAATGAACTATCTAAATTCGATTGCAAACTGAATTTCAACTATCTAAATTACCATCTTCTACACAAATTTGCAATGTTTAAATGCATACTGAAAAAGTGCATGAAGAGAGGATCATAAAAATGACACCTGGGTTTGTTTGCACGGCCGCGACGACAGCCTCCCTGATGGCGCCCATGTTGGGCATCTTGGCCTGCAGCGCCGCTCCTGGACGCCCCCGCCGCAGCCTCGTCGGCTACCACCACCCCTTCGAGGCTATCCCATCGCCAGCCTCCACCGCAACTCGCCTTAGGCTCGTCCCCACCTCCATCCTTCTACCTCGCCCCGCTGATGCCGGGCGCGACACCAGATCTCGTCAGCCACCACCACAGTGTTAAGGCTGCTGCTGGACCTGCGGGACACCTCGTCGTGAGGCAACTGGCGATGCACGCCGCAGATGAGGTGATCGTCTGGTGGAATCACGTGGCTACTGCAGACGTCACGTGCCACCCTCTGTGGTCGCAGCCGGGCTGCAGGGCTCACCTGTCGTGCACCTCCCGCCGAGGCCGCCGCGAGACCTGCGGGAGCACACTTCGCGCGGGAACTGGCGATGCACGCCGTAGATGAGATGGTCGTCGAGGGAAGTGGTGTGCTGCCGCTCTCTATGGCCGATGCCAGGCTGCGGAGCATGTCACCACGCGGTCGCTGCCGATGCATTCTATCGTTTTATGCCCCTAGCTAGGCATAATGCGAAGGATCTAGGTATTTTCATTCATAGTTTTGGCAACTTTTGTAAGGGCTTTCTCAAACCCGGGAGGCTCTTTGCGCTTCCCTAATTTCTCAGGAAAAGAAACCATCTTGAGATCTAAGATATCCAACCGCTTATTGCAAAGAGTAATCAAAGTGTTCATGCAATTGAGGTTTCCAGTAATATGCTTGAGGGGTTCATTATATTTTTGCAACTCGACCATATGTGTATGCAAATCACTCAACTTGTCTAAGATTTGAACCCCTTCTTGAGTAAAATAAATCCCCTTCTTGGTGGGTGGAATTCCCAAGATCCCCTCTAAAATCTCATAGGCAGTATTAGCATCAAGTTCGGTAAAATACCCTTTAGCGGCAAAATCCAGAAGTTGCCTATGATGCAAGGCTAATCCTATATAAAAATTTCGAAGCAAAATCTTTGCATCCCCTTTCAGGTTGCTAATGATAAGATTCCATTAGCCTATACCAAGCATCTTTCAAATTTTCTCCTTCTCTCTGCTTGAAGTATTGAACTTCAAAATCCGAAGACAAAGGACGAGTAGTCATGCTAGCCAAAGTGACAAGCTGGGCAAGCAAGATCACACACATAAACAGATCTGACAAGAAAACGGCGAACGAAAAAGAGGGCGATTAAAACGGCAAATTTTTGTGAAGTGGCAGAGAGAAAAACGAGAGGCAAATAATGTCAATTGCAAGGAGAAGAGATTTGTGATTAGGAACCTGGTAGATGTTGATGATGTCTCCCCGGCAACGCTGCCAGAAATTCCTTTTGATGTTTGCTTGAACTACGTCGGTATTTTCCCAAAGAGGAAGGGATGATGCAGCACAACAACGGTAGGTATTTCCCTCGGTGATGAGACCAAGATTATTGAACCAGTAGGAGAACCACAAAACACCACGTAAACAGCTCCTGAACACAAAGAACAAATACTTGCAAACTGACATAAGAGAAGCGTTGTCAATCCCTCACGGGTAAAAAGATAGATAAAATTGTAGTAGATTGGATAAATAGATGTCGCGTGAACGCGAGATAAAATAAATTACTATAAATTGCAGTAAGGTATTTTTGTATTTTTGAATTAATAGATCTGAAAATAAAAGCAACTGAAAATAGATCTCGAAGGCAAATATGATAAAGAAGAGACCCGGGGGCCATAGATTTCATTAGTGGCTTCTCTCGAGGAATAGCATATGGTGGGTAAACAAATTACTGTTGGCCAATTGATAGAACTTCAAATAATCATGACGATATCCAAGCGATGATCATTATATAGGCATCACGTCCAAGATTAGTAGACCGACTCCTTCCTGCATCTACGACTATTACTCCACACATCGACCGCTATCCAGCATGCATCTAGTGTATTAAGTTCATGGAGAAACGGAGTAATGCAATAAGAACGATGACATTATGTAGACAAGATCTATTTATNAACAGCCCCGCCGTCGGCACCGGCACCACGCAGAGCCGCCGACTAGGCTGCCCCATCACCACCGCAGGAGCCAGAACCAGCCACGTCTGGTCAGATCTGGCGCCCCACGCAGCAGCCAACCCACCGGCCAGCACCAAGCGTCCTTGACACGACGGAGGGCCGACACACTGCCGCAGAGTACCAGCGCCCCGAGCTCCAGCTGTGGCGCTACCCACGCAGCCACCACGGCCGCCGTCGCCGAAGAAGAGGTCCGGGGCCGCCGCCCCGGCATCCGAGCACCACATGCCAACAAGCCCTCCGACTCCGTTCCGCCGGAGAGCAACAACAGCAGCACATCCCCGCACCACGGCGACCTCCAGGCAGCAAGACCTCGTCGCACACGCAGAGGCAGATCCGCCCTGGTTGCCAAGAGCCTACTGCCGCGCTGCTCCTCCACACGGACCTCTAGATCCACACCAGGCCGCGCCAGAGCCGAGCGAGCCCACGCGATGCAGTTCGTCCGCGCCCACCAGATGCAACTTCTCCGCGTCCGCCTGATGCAGCTCCTTTGTGCCGCCTCGCGGCTGCCACGACTCCGCCAGCCACGGCCGGAACCTCGAGCCCCTCTACCACTGGTGCGCGCGGCCCCTGGAGCACATCCCACTGCCGGTGCTCAAGGGCTCCCTCACTACCTTGTATTGTTGGGTTTTGTACTTTGCTTCGTGCTTCATTTATAAAGTGGGGGAAAAGCCTGTTCGAGGAGAGCGATGAATTCAATTTCTATTGTGGACCTGCATGACTGCCTGCCCTTGGAGCTTTATCTGATTCTTTTCTTAATGAAATAGATAATGTGAACAAGGGGTATCTGTACGGATTAAATTCTTGCACAACTCGTACAGAAACTCTTCCTACTTAGTAGGGTAATTTTAATTTCGGAAAGTAGTGAGAAGTGTTTCTTTAGCCTTTGGAACATGCTGGGCACGTGGAGCTAGCAGGTGAGAGTGCAAACCCTGTAAGTTTATGTAACCACTATTCGGTTATAACTTACGGAAATGCTCAACCAAATGTCACTAAACTAAAGGCTGAAGTTCTTGGCAGTCTTTTTAGTTTTACATCGCATTGTTTTATACCGGAACAAGCTTTCGCCCCACTTTATATATAAAACAAACCGCCACAATTATACATCAAGTCTGACAGGGTAGCACAACACACACACACACACAGACACACACACACACACACACACATCGGACCGAAGTACAAACATGAAGTATACACATATGGTGCTGAGGGCACCGGCTCAACAAGCCCTAGGAATAAGCACATGCCACACAAATAGACGAGAAGTCTAGTCCGGGCCCGAGGAAGGGGACGGGGGAAGGGTGCCGCCAATCGTAGAGCAAACGCTTGGAGTCCTGCCGTGAGAGTGTCGATGGAGCCGTGATCATCTTTGTGGCTAAGTGTCCTCCATAGCTGCAAGAAACCACACATTTTTCTATATGGCATCAGTGGGATGGTAAAGAGGAGAGCGCTCGATAACTAGTGTTTGGGATCGTTCAAAGTGTCCAAGGGAGAACCCCAATGCCTAGCCACCTAGTCTGGCGGGACCCCACTTGGGAAGCACGCAATTCCTCATAAAGGTCAGGGAAATTTGAGTGGCACCAACTACCATCCGCAACATTCCGTCAAACAGATCGAGAGGAATTGAGTTGTAACGCAGTAGAAGAAGATGTAATTAGAGTCCTCTTCCATCTCACATTGCGGGCAATAACCATCTCCTGGGCCATTTCTCTTGAGGCCCTCCACCTTGAAGGAACTCAATCTCGGATCCATTGCCAAATAAATATCCTAATCTTTGATGAAAGTCGAACTTGCCATAGCAGGGTAAGGTGTTCCGGCCCTGAGGTGCAATGGCCAAGTAAAGCGGCCTCGTCGAGAAGCGGCCGGTACGCTCAAGATGCCAAAAGACTTGGTTGGGTTCAATACTTGGGGTATGGAGGGCCAGACACTTTAGCGGTGCTTCCCAAGAAGTCTATTCCATAGGGCCAAAGGTGCGTCACAAGGCGACGTTCCCCGGGTCAAGAAAGGCAACCTCCACCAACATATGGGGTTCAACACAAATGGAGAACAACTCCGTAAATTGCACCGCAAGGGGGTGAGCACCCACCCACCGACCGAGCCAAAAAAGGGGCGACTCTCCAATCCCCACCTAGATCGAAGGCCCAATGCGGATAACGGGAAGCAGATGTTCTTAAAAGGTAGCCATGTTCTTAAAAGGTAAATTATTTCTATGATGATCAAATTTTCATACATTTATTGTGTGACTACTTCCAGAAAATGTTTGAAAATTTGCTATGATGTATGAGACACACTTTTCGAAGAACAATTCCATGTGACCAATGCACACAATTTCTTTGGCCATGATATGATCAATGAACTAGAAGATGAAGGGGCATAATTAAAAAATAAACAGAAATTGCCATGGCATATGCATATTAAAAATATGACATTGTATTTTCATTATAATTCTAATTCTTTGTACAAGGGAATTGCCATGAATGTAAATAACTTTGCCTTGGCATAGTAAAACAAAATAAACATGATAATTGTGTTATACTTGCCATGGTTTGTAAACTAAGTTTGCCATGACAGATATATATTTCAAATTGCCATGCTACTTTAATTTAAATTGCCTTTTTGTATGCGAAATTTTGCGTGCACGTAAAGAACACAAAAAATGAACAAAATTGTCATCGAATATGCAAATTGCAAAGTTTCCATGGTCTATTAGCTATAATTTGCATGTTTGTATAAGAAACGTGGCATGTGCAAAATAAAAGTTGCCACGGTGTTTTTTGGCAACAATTTTCCATGGTGTTTGTCGTGTGTGTACAATTGCCATGCTTCCATGACCTTAAATTGTCATGATACATGGAAATCCTAAGGAATTCATGTTCCACAACTTGCAAACACGGTGACACCAAAATAATGCCATGTCAAAGATGAACTCACCACTGTTGTTTATACTACTACAATTGTCATGCTTACATGACACATGAAAATCCTAGGGGGCTCCTCTTCTACAGATTGCACACAAATGAACAACATAAATTGCCATGTGGAAATGAACTATCTAAATTCGATTGCAAACTGAATTTCAACTATCTAAATTACCATCTTCTACACAAATTTGCAATGTTTAAATGCATACTGAAAAAGTGCATGAAGAGAGGATCATAAAAATGACACCTGGGTTTGTTTGCACGGCCGCGACGACAGCCTCCCTGATGGCGCCCATGTTGGGCATCTTGGCCTGCAGCGCCGCTCCTGGACGCCCCCGCCGCAGCCTCGTCGGCTACCACCACCCCTTCGAGGCTATCCCATCGCCAGCCTCCACCGCAACTCGCCTTAGGCTCGTCCCCACCTCCATCCTTCTACCTCGCCCCGCTGATGCCGGGCGCGACACCAGATCTCGTCAGCCACCACCACAGTGTTAAGGCTGCTGCTGGACCTGCGGGACACCTCGTCGTGAGGCAACTGGCGATGCACGCCGCAGATGAGGTGATCGTCTGGTGGAATCACGTGGCTACTGCAGACGTCACGTGCCACCCTCTGTGGTCGCAGCCGGGCTGCAGGGCTCACCTGTCGTGCACCTCCCGCCGAGGCCGCCGCGAGACCTGCGGGAGCACACTTCGCGCGGGAACTGGCGATGCACGCCGTAGATGAGATGGTCGTCGAGGGAAGTGGTGTGCTGCCGCTCTCTATGGCCGATGCCAGGCTGCGGAGCATGTCACCACGCGGTCGCTGCCGATGCATTCTATCGTTTTATGCCCCTAGCTAGGCATAATGCGAAGGATCTAGGTATTTTCATTCATAGTTTTGGCAACTTTTGTAAGGGCTTTCTCAAACCCGGGAGGCTCTTTGCGCTTCCCTAATTTCTCAGGAAAAGAAACCATCTTGAGATCTAAGATATCCAACCGCTTATTGCAAAGAGTAATCAAAGTGTTCATGCAATTGAGGTTTCCAGTAATATGCTTGAGGGGTTCATTATATTTTTGCAACTCGACCATATGTGTATGCAAATCACTCAACTTGTCTAAGATTTGAACCCCTTCTTGAGTAAAATAAATCCCCTTCTTGGTGGGTGGAATTCCCAAGATCCCCTCTAAAATCTCATAGGCAGTATTAGCATCAAGTTCGGTAAAATACCCTTTAGCGGCAAAATCCAGAAGTTGCCTATGATGCAAGGCTAATCCTATATAAAAATTTCGAAGCAAAATCTTTGCATCCCCTTTCAGGTTGCTAATGATAAGATTCCATTAGCCTATACCAAGCATCTTTCAAATTTTCTCCTTCTCTCTGCTTGAAGTATTGAACTTCAAAATCCGAAGACAAAGGACGAGTAGTCATGCTAGCCAAAGTGACAAGCTGGGCAAGCAAGATCACACACATAAACAGATCTGACAAGAAAACGGCGAACGAAAAAGAGGGCGATTAAAACGGCAAATTTTTGTGAAGTGGCAGAGAGAAAAACGAGAGGCAAATAATGTCAATTGCAAGGAGAAGAGATTTGTGATTAGGAACCTGGTAGATGTTGATGATGTCTCCCCGGCAACGCTGCCAGAAATTCCTTTTGATGTTTGCTTGAACTACGTCGGTATTTTCCCAAAGAGGAAGGGATGATGCAGCACAACAACGGTAGGTATTTCCCTCGGTGATGAGACCAAGATTATTGAACCAGTAGGAGAACCACAAAACACCACGTAAACAGCTCCTGAACACAAAGAACAAATACTTGCAAACTGACATAAGAGAAGCGTTGTCAATCCCTCACGGGTAAAAAGATAGATAAAATTGTAGTAGATTGGATAAATAGATGTCGCGTGAACGCGAGATAAAATAAATTACTATAAATTGCAGTAAGGTATTTTTGTATTTTTGAATTAATAGATCTGAAAATAAAAGCAACTGAAAATAGATCTCGAAGGCAAATATGATAAAGAAGAGACCCGGGGGCCATAGATTTCATTAGTGGCTTCTCTCGAGGAATAGCATATGGTGGGTAAACAAATTACTGTTGGCCAATTGATAGAACTTCAAATAATCATGACGATATCCAAGCGATGATCATTATATAGGCATCACGTCCAAGATTAGTAGACCGACTCCTTCCTGCATCTACGACTATTACTCCACACATCGACCGCTATCCAGCATGCATCTAGTGTATTAAGTTCATGGAGAAACGGAGTAATGCAATAAGAATGATGACATTATGTAGACAAGATCTATTTATATAGAAATATACCCCATCTTGTTATCCTTAATAGCAATGATACATACGTGTCGGTTCCCTTCTATCACTGGGATCAAGCACCGTAAGATCGAACCCATCACAAAGCACCTCTTCCCATGGCAAGAAAAATCGATCTAGTTGGCCTAACTAAATCAAAGATTCGGAGAAGAAATACGAGGCTAGAAGTAATCATGCATATAAGAGATCAAAAGACTCAAATAACTTTCATGGATAAAAACATAGATCTGATCATAAACTCAAAGTTCTTTGGATCCCAATAAACACAAGGCAAAAAGAGTTACATCAAATAGATCTCCAAAAGACCAATGTATTGAGAATCAAGAGAGAGAGAGAGGAAGCCATCTAGCTACTAACTACGCACCCGTAGGTCTACAACGAACTACTCACGCATCAACGGAGAGGCGCCAATGAGGATGATGAACCCCTCCATGATGGTGTCTAGATTGGATCTGGTGGTTCTGGAACTTGGGGCGGCTGGAATTGATTTTTGTCGACTCTCCTAGGGTTTCTGGAATATTTGGGTATTTATAGAGCAAAGAGGCGGGGCGGGAGGTCAACGAGGTGGGCACAACCCAACTGGGCGCGCTTGGGCCTCCAGGCGCGCCCAGGTGTCTTGTGCTCACCTCGGACCCCCTCTTTGGTACTTCTTTGGCCCACTGGATGTCTTCTGGTCCAAAAAATCCACAAAAAAATTTGCTGCGTTTGGAGTCCGTTTGGTAGTGATTTCCTGCGATATAAAAAAACAAGCAGAAAACAACAACTGGCACTTGGCACTATGTCAATAGGTTAGTCCAAAAAACGATATAAAGTTGCTATAAAATTATGCTAAAACATCCTAGAATGATAATATAACAACATGGAACAATCCAAAATTATAGATCTGTTGGAGACATATCAGCCACCATCCGCGCCTGCCTTCATCATGTTGTCAGGTTCCTTGCCTCCTTCGAGCACCGCCGCCGCGCTCCTAACCAAGCCGCTATCGCCGCTCTTCTTTGGTTGTCGCTGCTGCTACCGATGTAGTTGCCGCCGCCGCCCGTCCACCCCCTTCATCTTCGTCCAGCACCAGCCCATCACTAGCGTCGCCGTCATCTACCCCGACCACTTCGTCTACTCCGACCATCGTCGGTGACCTCGGCCCCACGATGATGGACGCTGCAATTGTCGTCGAGTTCTTCTCTGCTGGCCTCTCCGACTTCTCCGACATGGCGTATAGCTCATGCAAGTCCTAGTCTATGCATGCCCGGTGTTGGCAACACCGAAGAGTGCCTTCGTCCACAACGTGTCCCCGGGCCTGGCAATCCTGGTGCGGCGCTTCGTCAACTTCGTATTCATCCGTCTACGCATGCCCGGTGCTGACAACACCGGTGTGTGCCTTCGTCTACGATGTGTCCCCGGGCTTGGCAACCCCGACGCGACGCATCATCAACAACATCTTCTCCCCGATGCACCACTACTTCGACACTACTGCACCCATGACTAACTCGGAGCCTCCATGCGCCCGCGGCTCCACGGTGACTTCCTCGACATCGACCACAGCATTCGTCGCACGGCTACCTCAACAACAGCTCCACCACACACGCTCTCGGCTACCTCGACAAACGACAAAAAGGGCTACCGTCTTGCTTGAGCAACCTCGTCGGTTGCCACTCTGATCCAGTTACGACTTCCACGTTGCATCGACTGTTACGGTTGTGTGTGTGTGTGGGGGGGGGGGTCCATCGGCTTGCCTTCGGATTCTTCTCCAGTCTCACTGTCTGCGTTGCTAACGTTG
>LR880972.1:66051322-66084039 GCA_904067115.1 Aegilops sharonensis | reverse complement strand
CACACATGCATCAGGAGTCGTGCGATGTTTCGGTGGCATAGCTACGCCCCGAAGGCCACCCTCTAACCAGATTCCCTCCGATGTCGACCAATTCCCCCCTCCGTGACACGGCGACAGCGATGTCCATGAGGGGGGAAATCGATATACTATTGGGGTATGATTTTTGTTTAGACAAGGCACATTTGTATTGTAAAAAAAGAAAATAATAAATAATACTAAATATATATATATATAGGTATGCCTACGGTAAGGCCGTAGGCATAGCTGCGCACACCGAGCTCCAATGCCATGGATCGATGACGTGGCGATGCACATGGATTGATGATGTGGCAGAGGGCATGGGCCAGCCCTACGCCGACGGCATAGCCGTCGACAGGTATGCCTACGGTAAGGCCGTAGGCATAGCTGCGCACACGGCCATGGATCGATGACGTGGCGATGCACGCGGATTGATGACGTGACAGAGGGCATGGGCCAGGCCTACGCCGACGGCTATGCCGTCGGCATATCTCTGTCACACCATAGACCCCTCCCCCTCGGATCAATGATGTGGAGGCGGCGCGGATCGGTGATGTCAACATATCTATGCCAGGCTATGCCGACGGCTTAGCCGTAGGCATAGTTTCATATGTATGCCGACGGCCTAGCCGTAGGCATAGGCTCCACGTGGCGCCCTCTGGTAGGTCGTGGTAGCCCTATGCCTACGGCTAGGCCGTAGGCATAGTTTTTGTCTCATTTTCCCCCTTTTTTCTATTCGATTTCAATGCCGACGGCCGCCGTTAGCCCCGTCGGCATAGTTCCGACGCCGTCAAATGGTCGCTACTGACCAGGTAGGCGGGCCTCATCTATGCCGACGGCCCTGTAGGCATATCGCCAGAGGTCCCGACGGCGGTAGTATGCCGACGGCCCCCGTAGTCATACCTCCAGAGGTCCCGACGGCGGTAGTATGCCGACGGCCCCCGTCGCCGTAGATCAACATATGCCGACGGCTTTTCTACGCCTACGGCCTGCCCTAGGCCATTGGGATATATCCATCTATGCCTACGGGGTCCGTCGGCATAGATGAGGCCGTCGGCAACTACGTTAATTCTGGTAGTGGGGTGTGTTAGAAGTACAGAAGAGCACGTACGTCATACTAGGGTTCCTGTGATCGCTCGTCCCGGTTTTCTATCGATCGGGACTGGCTGCGCTCGCCGTGTCTCTTCTGCGGCTGCTCTTTTCACCTCTGGTGCGGCTGCTATGGCGGGGCGAGGCCAAGCGCCACCGGCCAAGCCACTGCCGACCCCAACCCTGTGACGCAGTAGGAGCCACCTGCGGGCCAAGGAGCCGGGTGGGGTGGTGCTCTAGCTGACGGGCGTGGCGGAGCCCATACCGGGCGACAGGGCGTCCATGCGGCTGGGCGAGGTGGCGCCCTGGCTGCTGGTCGTGGGGGAGCCCATGGCGCCGGACGGGGCAGAGGACCTGGACAGGACGGCTACGGCGGTGCTGCGGCTCGGGATAACAGCAATGGTGGCCACAGATATAATTGCTATGGCCAGTGAGGTGATGATGGTTACGATGCGTACGGCGAGGGGCTGCACCGTGGTTCTTCATCTGGTGGCGGTCGCGGTTCTGGTTGGAACAATGGCAATGGACCGGGATGCGACTTCCAAGCGCCTCCGGGCAATTTCGTTCAGGGGGTTGCCGGCCCAACCAACCGGTCTAACAGAGGAGCTCACCGGGCCTTCCGTGGTGGGAGAGGACGGGTTCGGCGCCCGCCTCCACCGCGGCCTCTGAAAGAATAGGTTGAAGCGTATGCCTCTGGCAGGGACGCGCTGCGTGTTATATAGTCATCGACAGATTAGAGGGTTTGGTGGTTCGGTAGGGTTGGATTGATCCTCAAGAAAAGCTATACAGGATGAGGATAAATCCTAACTACCTAACCACCTGATTACAATCAACTCACGCACGCAACACCAGATCCTACCAGATGTATATACGGTTTATAACAGTACCGTATATATGTGTACAATACTTTCTAACACACCCCCTCAATCATAATTCACCAAGTTGAGATTGCTCTTAAAGTCTTCCAATTTTCGCCATGACAAGGCCTTGGTAAAACCATCCGCAACTTGATCACCTGTGGGAATAAAGCGAATATCTAATAGCTTGCTAGCTACTCTTTCTCGAACAAAATGATAATCAACTTCTATATGTTTAGTCCTTGCATGAAATACTGGATTTGCTGACAAATATGTGGCACCAATATTGTCACACCAAAGACGAGCAACTGGTGAATGAGCTACTCCAAGTTCATGCAGAAGAGTTTGAACCCAAATTATCTCAGCTATGGCATTAGCCAAAGATTTATACTCAGCCTCGGTACTTGATCTAGAAAGAGTAGCATGTTTATGTGCACTCCAAGAGATTAGGTTGGGACCAAAAAACACACAGAAACCCCCTGTTGATCTTCTATCATCAGGACATCCTGCCCAGTCAGCATCCGAGAAAGCACTAACAAAGTTGTAAGTTGACTTGGTGAATTTGAGGCCTGTACTCATAGTACCTTTAAGATATCTTAAAATCCTTTTAACTGCTGTCATGTGTTGAGAGGTAGGAGAATGCAAAAACTGACATACTTTGTTTACAGGGAAAAAATATCAGGTCTTGTTAAGGTTAAATATTGTAAAGCTCCTACCATGCTTCTATACCTTGTTGACTCTTCGGCTCCCAAAGGTTCTCCTTCTTCTCTTGACAACTTTTCGGATGTAGAGAGAGGCATATTTGAAACCTTGCAGCTCATCATACCTGCACGTTTCAATATATCCATAACATATTTTTCTTGAGTCAGAAGAATGCCATCTTTCACCTTCTTAACTTCAATTCCCAAGAAATAATGTAAGTCACCCAGATCTTTTAAGGCAAAATCTTTTCTTAAATCTTCCAGCAATGTTGCTGTTGCATCCTGTGATGAGCTAGCAACAATAATATCATCAACATAGACCAAAATAAAAATGATGATCTTTCCTCTTCTATAAAAGAACAAGGAAGTATCCCCCTTTGACGGTTTGAAACCAAGTGCTTGAAGTTTGTCACATAACCTAGAGTACCATGCTCGAGGTGCCTATTTCAGACCATACAAAGCTTTGTCAAGTTTGCAGATATAATTTTCTTTACCCTTTATCTCATATCCAGGTGGTTGTCTCATATAGACTTCTTCCTCTAGAACGCCATGAAGAAACGCATTCTGAACATCCAATTGCCTAAGGCTCCAGTCACTTGAAACTGCAACAGAGAGAACAAGTCTGATAGCAGCTGCCTTAACAACAGGACTAAATGTATCTTCATAATCTATACTGTATCTTTGTTTAAAGCCCTTTGCTACTAATCTTGCCTTGTATATGTCAATTTGACCATCTGCCTTTCTCTTAATCCTATAGACCCACCTACATTCAATAATATTTTTATTTCTTGTTGGTGGAACTAGGTGCCAAGTTTTATTTCTAATAAGAGCATCATACTCATCATTCGTAGCCATTTTCCATTTTTTGTCACTTAAAGCTTCCTGCAAATTTCTTGGCTCACCAGTGATTGTCAATCCTCAAAAACGAGGTTTTAACTTGTCATACCTGACTATGCCGTCCGTACGTACTTGAGGTTTCACAATACCATGTTGTGATCTGGTTACTCGGGTTGATGCACCAGATGTTGTAGCGGAGGGTGCCACAGACGATCTCGTAGAGGAGGGAGCAGCGGCGCGGGATCCCGTGCCAGATCCGCTGTCAGCGCCAGAGGATCGCATGTCCCGTCGTCCAGAAACCATACCAGGCGCGCCACACGCCGTTTCTGCATGGGATTCGCCGCCTGGGCCATCTTGCACAACACGTCCTCCAGCTGCGGACCCACCAGGGGGACAGGATTCTCCGGACCAACCGATAACGCGCGGTTCTCCCTGGGTGGCGAGCCCGAGGCGGATTCGCTGCCTGGCTCACCCGCGTCCGCTGCTGCCGAGCCCGAGACGGATTCGCCGCCTGACCCGCTTGCGCCCGCTGCTGCCGCGTTGTCTGCGCCTGTCGCTGCCTCGGGATCGGTTGCCGCAGCACATGGATCCTCCTCGTGCTCAGCGCTATTTCTGTCCTGTTCTGACTGCATAAAATGACGAAAAATAGCTGGATTTTCTCCAGAATTAGTACGAAAATTAGTCTGTTGATCAACTACAAGTTCGCCCTCGTGATCAATAGAATCAGAGAGAGATGTTTCAGGAAGCAACAATACTTCGGAACAAAGAGGGGTGCCTGCATTTGGGTTTAAGGAAGCAAATGGAAAAATTGTCTCATCAAATATGACATCACATGATATATAAACACGTCCGGCAGCAACATCTAGGCACTTAAAGCCTTTGTGAAGATTGTTGTATCCAAGGAATACACACTGTTTAGAACGGAAAGCTAGCTTTTTGGAATTGTATGGACGGAGATTTGGCCAACAAGCACATCCAAAAACGCGAAGTGAATGATAATTTGGTTTCTCTTGAAACAAACGAGCTAATGGAGTTTCAAAATTAATTACTTTGCTGGGGGTGCGGTTTATCAGATATGTGGCTAAGAGAAAAGCTTCATCCCAAAATTTTAAGGGCATCGAAGCATGAGCTAAGAGGGAGAGGCCTACATCAATAATGTGTTGATGTTTCCTTTCAGCTGATCCATTCTGCTGATGAGCATGCGGACAGGAGACGTGATGAGTGATTCCTAATTGGCGAAAGAAGGAATTAAGGCGCTCATACTCACCCCCCCCAATCTGTTTGCATAGTAATGATTTTCTTATTGAATAACCTTTCAACAAGAGTTTGAAACTCATGAAAAACTTTGAACATTTCATATCGATGTTTGAGGAGGTATATCCATGTGAATTTACTGTAATCATCAATAAATGAGACATAATAGTTTTTCTTATTGATAGAATCACGGGCAGGCCCCCATACATTGGAAAACACTTGCTCTAAAGGAGCTTTGGAAACACTTAATGAACTAGGATAAGGAAGTTGGTGACTTTTGCCCATTTGGCATGCATCACAAACACCTTCTTTATTCAACTCACTACTTGAAAAAGGAATATTGTTTTGGCTAAGGACATGACGCACTATGGTGGATGAAGGGTGTCCTAGCCGGCTGTGCCACCTCTCGGTGGGCAGCTTATTGACGCCAAAAACTTGCTTGTTTGAACTTAAAGGAGCCGATGACAGGGGGTAGAGACCACGTCTACATCTGCCCCGGAGAAGGGTTTTCCTCATTTCCTGTTCCTTAACAAAAAAGAAACTTGGGTGAACTTCAAGATAAGTATATTATCAGTGGACAAACAATGAGCAAAAATTAGATTTTTGGTGGCATCAGGTACATGCAAGATATATTTTAGATGAAGATCACGAGTTGGAGTACGAACAGTAGATTGACCAATATGACTAATTTTAATACCTTCTCCATTTGCAGTGTGGACTTGTTCATTGCCATTGTATTTGTTGCGGACCGTCAGCTTGTCGAGCTCGCTGGTGATGTGATCGGTAGCCCCTGTATCAAGGTACCAATTTGTGTCCACTCCATAGGAAGAAGTGGTGGCCGACCCTGCGCTCTTGTCAGGTAGCACTCGAGGGCGGTGTGGTTTTGCCTCTTGCAGATCTGGCAGGTGACTTCAGGAAGATCATCAGCTCCCCTGTTGCCGTTGCCGTTGCCGCGACCTCCATTGCCGCGGCCTCTGTTACCGCGACCACCTCCTCCGTTGCCGCGACCACCTCCACCTCGGCCGAAGCCACGACCACGGGGGACGGCGTTGGCCGAGGACTGGGAGGAGTGATTGCCACCTTCGAACATAGCAAGGCGTTTCTCAAAACCAATCAACTAAGACTACCTTGATCGGTTCGGTCCTTGCAGCACAGATGGAAGAGACAAACGAGATGTAGTCGTAGTCTAGTCCAGCAAGGATGTAGGAGACCATGTCATCGTCGTCGAGCGGCTTCCCTGCAGAAGCCATCTCGTTGCCCAGCGCCTTCATGCGCCCGATGTAGTCGGCGATGGTCGCGGTGCCCTTTTTGGTGTTGGAGAGGGCGATCCGCGTGTTCACGATGTTGGCCGGCGTCTGGGAGAGAAACATCTCCCTGATGGCGGTCCATGCCGCCGCAGCCTTGGTGCAGTGGGCAACCTGGATCATCACAGGGGCTGAGATCGAGTTGAAGATGAAGCTCAGCACCTCAGTGTCTGGCGCCAGTGCGATGAGATGCGCCGGGTTGGGCACATCGGTTGGCTTGCCATCCTTGTCAGCAAGCTTGGGTTCTGGGAACAGATGATCGAGGTTGAGGTGGTCGATCAGCTGCGCTCCTCGGACGGTGGCTAGGGCTTGCACGCGCCACACCAGGTAATTGCCGCGGTGAAGCTTGTCAGCGATGGGAATGAGAGGGAAAGCGGCGGCGGCGATGGCACTGGAGCTAGCCATGTCTAGGGTTGGATGTTGGAGAGAAAGCAGGCTCTGATACCATGAAAGAATAGGTTGAAGCGTATGCCTCTGGTAGGGACGCGCTGCGTGTTATATAGTCATCGACAGATTACAGGGTTTGGTGGTTCGGTAGGGTTGGATTCATCCTCAAGAAAAGCTATACAAGATGAGGATAAATCCTAACTACCTAACCACCTGATTACAATCAACTCACGCACGCAACACCAGATCCTACCAGATGTATATACGGTTTATAACAGTACCGTATATACGTGTACAATACTTTCTAACAGCCTCCTCCGCCACCGGCTGCTATGGCTATGGTGGCTAATGTTGTGCCTTTTGTGACTGGGCAGGCACCCTCTTATGTGCTTCCTGAGGTGGCTGTAGAGACAGTCCGGGCTTTGGCTGCAGTAAGTATTCCGGTTGATAAGGGTGGTGATGATGGTTCTGAAAAGGTTCCGGATAAACGTAATGGTGGGCGATTAAAAAGAAAAAGTTGCCATGCTATAGATGTGGTTAGCCAGGACATTTTGTGGCAGAGTGTACCACAGAATTGTGTGATTACTGCTGCGGATCGCAGCATAAGTCCGGGGACTGCCCACTTCTTTCTGGCCCCAAGCCGGTGGTTACCATTTATGGAGTTTGTTGTCAGGAGCTTATGTTTTTTGGGTCACCTCATGTGGCACCTTTGACACATGTGCATGAGAATTCCTTTCCCGCAGTTGTTAAAGTGACTAATGGGAGTTTGACCGAGGCACAGATTGTGCGTCAGCTGCAGGATCTTGTTCCAGGTAATCACCAGTGGGACCTTGTTAAGTTGGAGAACCAGACTTACAAGGTTGAGTTTCCCACTAAGGAGGACCAGCTACATATTCTCAAATGGGGCATGTGCAGAGTTCAGAGTACGAGCATTGTCCTTACGTTTGATGAGTGGAAGAAGAAGGAGCCTGAGGGTACACCTTTGGAGAAGTTTTGGGTTCGTTTCTTTGGTGCAGCACGCAAATACATCAATCACTTCCTGGTAGCTTGGAGTTTGGGTTCTCTTATTGGGAAGAGGGAGCAGGTGGACATGCCTTTCACTTGGGCACATGGTGCTGCGAGGCTACTGGTCGGTATTCTCAGCTTGGAGTTTGTTCCGGATGTGGTCAAGTGGACACATTACGGCGTTAGCTACATGCTCGAGCTTTAGATTGAGGATACTCCGACCCCTCAGGAGGGCGAGCGGGATGACATCCAGGACATGGTACGACGGGGGGATGGGGCATCCCTAGATCAGAATAAAGAGCACGAGAGCACTTCTCGGGAGACGGCTAAGGGGCCGGATTCGCAGTCGGATAAGGCGGATAAGTCTGCCACGGGACCGTCTGGCTCCTCGACACCGACGAACGCTCTTCGCTTTGGGTCCCAGTCGTCTATGGAGTGTTCGTGTGGAGTTGGACGAGCCTGCAGAACATGAGTTACCACCGGTGTTGGCTCCTGGTTGTGTGTCGCCGACGATTCCTCTATCTTCAGGGACGGACTTTGGGACGTTGGTTGGCCCGGAGATGGAGTTTGATCGGACTTCTAAGCCTCGATGTGAGGGTGGGGAGGATCATGGGTAAGAGGCCATCCGATCCCCCGCTCTCCTTCATCGGGTGGATGCTTCTCTGCGGATGAAGAGTCTGCCGACGCCGGGAGGCATTGCGGATGGTCTTCACGTACCTGGAGGTGACTCTCCGGGAGGGGGTGTGGGCAGGAGGCCCCTGCCCTTATCTCTCCCTTGCCGGCTGCGCCACGCGCGGGAGGAGTTGCTGGCCTGGGATGGGGGTGCGGACAGGTGGTCCCTGCCCCTTCCTCTCCCCGGCCGTCCCTGGAGGTGTCGAATTTTGCTCAGGTCCAGACTGGTGGTCTTGGTCAGAGCTCGTCGGACATGTAGAGCCCGATGGCGGTGACGACTAGGGGGGGCTCCGTTGGTGCCCCAGGCGCAGGGCAGCTCTCGGACGGGTTCAGATCAGTTGAGCCCTGTTGGGGGTCGGGCAGGAGGCCTTACCCCGAATGAGGATACCTGGGACAACATCATCGCTTTTGGAGGGATTCCGGACCCGGTCTCTGATGGTCAACGGATGAGCTGTCGTCTACAGGATCGGGCGGATGTTGATGACATGCAGCTATGGTGCGCCATGCGGGCAGCCAAGCTTCATGATATTGAGGTCACTACTGGTATGTCCATTAACACTTCCGATTCTATCTTGCATTTTTCAAATGATGAGATTATTAATAACGCAAACCAGTTGGGTGTTTCACTGGGTAGAAATGATGTTGAAGTCGATAAGTCAGTTAATGATCTCTTGGATCTTGAAGCAGATCGACCGCGTTTTAGAGAGGATTAGAAACCTAGCGGCCGTTAAACCTATGAATGATGCTGACGTTGATGCTTTGGGGGTCAATGTGCTTGATAGCCTTTGTGCGGATCTGGCACCCTCCCTTCCGGAGTATGAGGAGGACACCTTTTCTAGTTTCCCAAGGGACTCCATTATTGTTGATTCCCAAGTGGATGGGTCCACTAAGCTCGGGGTGAGAATCAGGTAGAGGATCAACACAGACCTAAACGCAAATGGAGTTGTAAGATTTATCCGGTGTCGGTCGTCCGTAGAAGTGCTAGGATCCGAACAACTAAAGAATTTCATGATGAGATATGAAAGGAATCTTTTGGAATAGCAGAGGTCTTAAGGACTTGGCTAAAAGAAGGTTTCTAGCAGATGCTTCTATTGATCACAGTTTGGATTTCATTGCCCTGTCAGAAACGGGTAGGGACAATTTTACCCCCCAGTTTCTTAGTACTCTGTTAGGAGGGGTTGACTTTGATTGGCATTGTCTACCTCCAAGAGGAAGATCCGGAGGGATCTTACTTGGGGTTAAGTGCAAATAGTTGGAAGTTAAGAGTGTGGTTATGGGAGATTTTGCGGTCAAGTTTTGGGTTAGGTCCAAGGTCGATAGGTTTAATTGGGCCTTGGTGGCGGTATATGGGGCCGCACAACTAGAACTCAAACCCGACTTTTTGGCAGATTTAGTTCGTATTTGTGGTAACGAGTAGCTCCCAATTCTGATTGGAGGGGATTTTAATATTATCCGTAGGCGGGATGAGAAAAACAATGATAACTTTGACGAAAGATGGTCGTTTATGTTAAACACACTACCAGTTATCATTGAGCTTTCTGGTAGAAAGTTCACTTGGGCTAACACACTACCAGTCCTGACCTTTGAGAAGCTGGACAGGGTCCTTGCGAGCGTCGACTGGGAACAGAAGTTTCCCCTTGTGATGGTTCAAGCGCTCTCACGCGGTATCTCCGATTATACCCCATTGTTGGTTGACTCGGGTGAGGCAACGCATGTGGGGAACAAGAGTACTTTTTCTTTCGAATTAGCGTGGTTTGAAAGAGAAGGGTTTCTGGATCTAATAGCAAGAGAATGGGCTAACGGTTCAGGAGGGAGAACGAATGTTGAGCGTTGGAAAAATAGGATCCGTCATTTGCGTCAATTCTTGTGGGGTTGGGCTAAGTATATAGGTGGGATCTATAAGGCTGAGAAGGAAAGGCTCCTTTTGCTTATTCAATCCCTTGATTTAAAGGCGGAGTCTTCCATATTAGACACCAGAGAGCTGGAAACTAAAGTGGAGGCGGATTTAAGGTTGAAAGAACTGCTTCGTGAGGAGGAATTAAAGTGGGATCTGCGTGCTAAAGTTCACAAAATCGTCCAAGGGGATGATAACACACAATTCTTCCACATGATTGCGAATGGCAAGCACCAAAAGAAGAGAATCTTTCAGCTTGAGCAAGAAGATGGAACGATTTTAGGGCAGGATAACCTAAAGGCAAATCTCACCGATTAATACAAACAGCTGTTTGGGCCTCCTGAAGACAATTGTGTCTCTTTGGACGAGTCGAGGGTTGAGGATGTTCCTCAGCTCGCAGTTGAGGAGAACGATACTTTAACGGATCCGTTTTCGGAGAAAGAGGTGTTCAAAGCAATTTCTCAAATGAAAAATACTAAAGCTCCAAGACCGGATGGCTTTCCGACGGAGTTTTATAAGAAATGATGGCACATTATTAAAGGGGAGTTGCTCCCGATGTTCCAGGGCCTTTTTTGGGACAGTTGCAGTTATTTCACTTGAACTTTGGCACTATCACGCTTCTGCTAAAGAAAACAGAGGCTGTGAGGATTGAGCAATTTAGGCAGATCTGTCTTCTGAATGTTAGCTTCAAAATCTTTACCAAGGTTGGGACTAATAGACTTACACAGATTGCACATTCGGTGGTTCAGCCGTCCCAAACTGCTTTCATGCCGGACACAAACATCCTAGAAGGGGTTGTGGTTTTGCATGAAACGCTCCATGAAATCCACACGAAAAAACTTGACGGGGTGGTTTTCAAAGTGGATTTCGAGAAAGCGTATGACAAGTTCAAATGGCCTTTTCTTCAGCAGGCTTTGCATTTGAAAGGTTTCGATCAGGCCTGGAGAGACCAGGTAGATTCGTTCACGCAAAAAGGGCGTGTTGGAATCAAGGCTAATGATGATATTGGTTCCTACATATTCTACGTTGTTCCCTTTGTCATCGGTATGTTACTTGCCCGAGATTCGATCACCGGTATCATTATACCTAGTTCAATCTCGTTACCGGCAAGTCTCTTTACTCGTTTCGTAATACTTCATCCCGCACCTAACTCATTATTTACAATGCTTGCAAGGCTTATAGTGATGAGTATTACCGAGAGGGCCCAGAGATACCTCTCCGAAACACAAAGTGACAAATCCTAATCTCGATATATGCCAACCCAACAAACACCTTCAGAGACACCTGTAGATCACCTTTATAATCACCCATTTACGCTGTGACGTTTGGTAGCACACAAAGTGTTCCTCCGGTATATGGGAGTTGCATAATCTCATAGTCTGAGGAACTTGTATAAGTCATGAAGAAACCAGTAGCAATGAAACTGACACGATCATAATGCTAGGCTAAAGGATGGGTCATGTCCATCACATCATTCTCCTAATGATGTGATCATAATGCTAAGCTAAAGGATGGATCTCGTTTATCAAATGACAACACATGTTTATGGTTAGAAAACATAACCATCTTTGATTAACGAGCTAGTCAAGTAGAGGCATAGTAGGGACTATATGTTTTATCTATGTATTCACACATGTATTAAGTTTCCGGTTAATATAATTCTAGCATGAATAATAAACATTTATCATGAATTAAGGAATTAAATAATAACTTTATTATTTCCTTCACTTGTAGCTCCTTTATGGGACATTATGTGTTAGAGAAAAAATTATCAAATAAACCGTTGCATATGGTGCTTGTCCCAACACCAGAGAGAGCTCGTGTGCTAGCTACTAATCAATCAACTTTGCTTGGTATGATTGCCAGCTAGACCGCAGGACAAGGGTCGATCACGCTAGAAACAGTAATGTGCATTATTAGTGTGTGTTTCTTTGTGTGACTTCCCACTACTTAAGAACAGCCTATACACAGAATCTTACCAGCAACGCGCTTTAAAATAAGGCGCTACTGCTACGTAGCAGTAGCGCGCGCAGACATAACTCGCTGCTGAAATAAATATAGCAGTAGCGTGCCCGCTCTAAGAAGCGTTACTGCTATAATTCGCACGAGGCTGCCGCAAGGCTAATTCTAGCAGCAGCGCGCTATCACGAAGAGCGCTACTGCTACGGATCATAGTAGCAGCGCATTTCACCAATAAGCGCTACTGCTAAGTTTAATACAAAAATTTAGTCCCACCTCGCTCCGTGAAAAGAGTTTTTACCACCTTAAATATGTTACTTCTCAAACTTTGACAAGCACTTGGTCTTCATTGAACTCTATGTGTAGAATTTGTGGCCGCAATATGAGTCTTCACCGGTTCCTAAACCGGTGAGGACTCATATTGACAAATCAGATTGTACACAAAAAGATCGTTGATGATCAATGTATTTTTGAAGTCTATTTTTACATGCTGACACATAGCAGTAGCGCTTTCTTTGTGAAAGGCGCTACTGCTAGGTAGTTTAGCAGTTGCGCCTTCCTCTATAGCGCGCTACTGCTAAGCCATTCCATCTCCCGCCCCTCCTCTCCTCTATCCGATCCACTCACACTCACACACTCACTGGATCTCCCCCTCAAACCCCCGCGCCGGTCCTCCCCCGTAGCCCCTCCTCCCTCTGTGCCGCCGTCACCTCCTCCTCCTTGCTGGACTCGGAACCGGCCTCCTCCTCCGTCCTCCCTCCACTCGCCGCTGGATGGCCCCTCCTCGCTACGACTTCCTCCTCCGTCCTCCCTCCACTGGCCGCCGGTCGGCCCCTCCTCGCTCTGCCTTCCTCCTCTGCCCTACTCTCTTCTCCCTCCTCGAGTCGCCCCTCCTTCTCCCTCCTCCCTGCTACATTTTGATTTAGTAGGCTAGTTCATATGCAACATTTTGATTTAGTTGATATGATTTAGTTGATTTAGTAGGCTAGTTGATTTAGTTGATTTAGAACATTTTAATTTAGTTGATTTAGTAGGCTAGTTGATTTAGTATGCACCATTTTATTGTTATTTTTTCTGTACATGGATAGGTAGATGCTTTTTTTTGTAATAAGTTATTTTTTGGCAAAATGTAGGTGGTACCTTGTCATCTAATATGTTACTAGATCTTTGGATTATAATTGTCCATCAAATTGCTTCTCGCGGAAGAACCAAAAATATCACATGCTACTGTTTTACTTTTCTGTGAAGTGGATCATTAATCCTTTGCTCATATTGCTTTAGGAAAAATGGCGCCACCACCACCACCACTATGTCGACTGTGCAAGTCAAGGTGCGCCAGCAGCCTTGCAACTGGCAAGCTGTTCGGCATCTACTTCCAGCCGAGTTTTTGTCATGCGGCGGTAAGAAATTAGATGAAATGTAACAACTATTTTATTTTTAGTGTTGGCATTACTGCATTGTGTCATTTTGCTTATTTTACACAGATCGTCCCATGCAATGTGAGGTTGATATTCAACAGGCTGACAGGAGACACTGTGACATTTGAGGCTCCTGAGGGGGGGGAGGCGTACACTATGGAGGTCGAGAAAGGACGCAATATGTCGCAGATTGGAGGAGATGGATGGGCCCGTTTCCTTGCCCGCATGCGTTTTACTGGTGGTGAGTTGATCAGCTTCTCCTTCAGAGCAGAAAGACCCAAGCTGGCTGTCATTTATCTCAACCTGGTGGAAGATGATGAAGATGATGAAGATAATGAGGACCCACTCGATGAAGATGATGAGGACCCACTTCATGAAGCCATCGTAGCTCAAAGAATGAGGCTGAGCGAGGAGGAGGTGTCCAACCTGTGGGACATAATTCCGCCACGTGCTGACTTTGTCGGGGTGCCATTCGTGACCCACCTGACAAGTACCATGGTTGATCGACATGATATGGTATGTTATACTTAAAGATGCAAATTATCCGATGAAATACTTAGTGTACAGTCCAATGATATGGTATGTTGTGTGGAATCTAGTCGATGATATGTTTTAGTGTAGAGTTCGATCACATGCTTATTAGTGTAGAATCTAAGGAACTATTAATAGTGTAGATAATCCATATATACTTATTTGCAAGAGTATGTGCGAGGATATTTATTAATTGATATGTTTTTCTTATTCAGAAATTGGCAAAGAGCCTATCTGTGAGTTATGGTATCGAGCCTGATGAAGAAGGCTCAGCTGGACTACGCCTTACTACAAGGGGCTCCGTCACAACCTGTACTTACCGGTGGACAGGGACGGTCGCACACACTTAAACTCGGTTGGGTGGAAGAAATTCCTCGATGGCAAGAATCTTCGTGTTGGACAGGCCATCCTAATTACTATCAGGAACACCAACCGCCCAGGCTTGAGGATGATGATTGTCTCCGATATCATCTAGAACTACATATTTGTGTGTGGCTATATCATCTAGAACTACATATGATGAACGTCGTCGATATCATCTAGAACTACATATGATGATCGTCATCGATATCATCTAGAACTACATATGATGATCGCCGTCGATATGTCCTTATACTGCTTGAGGATGCATGTTGACTATGCATGAAATTGTTATCTAGTACTCCCTTCGTTCCAAATTACTCGTCGTGGTTTGAACTAAAACCACGACAAGTAATTTGGAACGAAGGGAGTACTACCTACACTACAGGAAAATTTGGTTTTCCCGTGTATTAGCCTATAAGCTGTGTGCTAATTTTCGGGCACCCGGCTTATGCACCTCGAAGCCGAGTCTGGGGAAAAAACACCCGGCAAACAGGAAGAACTCGGATTATGGTCACCTATAAGCCGAGTGCTGCAAAAAAAACTCTCGGCTTATACGGAGCACACGGTATCTACTCGAAAAAGCACCCGGCTTACAGCAGACACTCGGCAAAGACAGATTGCCACGTGTCCGCAACGGACGTGGCTGACGGCGCCATCACGGAGCATCCTGTAAGCCATGTGTCCGACGCAGGCACTCGGCTAGCAGGACATATAAGCCGTGTGCCCCAGAAAGTACTCGGCTTACAGGACATATAAGCCGTACGCCCCGCCCAAGCACTCGGCTTATAGGATATATAAGCCGTGAGCCCGATGAAAGCACTAGGCTTACATATTTGCGGATTTTTTTTCAACCCATAACATTTATGCAAAATTGATTTAAGATGGTTTTCATTGCATTTATATTTACTACTTAATTAGTATTATTATTCTCCCCTAGTAGTTTTCATGGGTCTTATTTGTAAAACTCTAAATTTAACGCCACTTTAATATTTATATGACTTTCGACCCCTAGCGTAACCATATTATGATGACATGCAAAAGCAACTCAACTACTGAAACTTCACTCTACGCCGAGTGCTTTGCTCTTCATCTAGAGCCAAGACACGGGCACTCGGTAACGTGAAGTAAGGCATGGAGCCGAGGTAATTTTGCCCCCCCCCCTAGTGGTCGGGCCCGCCCCTCCCTCGTCTGCAAAAGGCCTACGGATGTCGCAAAGACATCACATAGGACTTTACATGCCGCTTCTGGGCATGATTTTATGTGCCGACGTGCAGATCTGCAATTTCCGGCGCCGAAACCCTAGCAGTGCAATAAATGTCTAAAATATTCTAGGCGGGTCCAAAAAATGCGGGGGCCTGACACGTGTCATTCGATGGCCTCCTTTGAGAGCACGAGAAGTTTCAAGGCCAACGGAGCAACAAGGCCCACACTTCCTTCACTAATCCGACTCGTTCCCTCTCGGTACCTAGAGACTACATCGGAGATGGTGTAGTTTACAAGAAGCCGCAGGTGATCCCTACTCGAAACATGCCCAAACTTTTACCACACCCTACAGGGGCCATGTTATGACACCGTGCCAGCTCCCGAGGATTTCCGGCATCGTACGAGTTTTCGAGGATTTAAACGGTTGGATCAGGCATGGCGACGAGGTAATTTTGCCCCCCCCCCCCTCCCCGGTGGCTGGGCCAGCCCCTCCCTCGTCTGCAAGAGGCCTACGCATGTCGCAAAGGCATCACATAGGACTTTACATGCCGCTTCTGGGCATGATTCCATGTGCCTCCTTGCAGATCTGCAATTTCCGGCCTCGAAACCCTAGCTGTGCAATAAATGTCTCAAATATTCCAGGCGGGTCCGAAAAATGCGGGGGCCTGACACGTGTCATTCGATGGCCTCCTTTGATAGCATGAGAAGTTTCGAGGCCAACAGAGCAACATGGCCCACACTTCCTTCACAAACCCGACTCGTTCCCTCTATGTACACAGAGACTACATCGGAGATGGTGTAGTTTACAAGCGGTCGCAGGTGAGCCCTACTCGAAACGCTCCCAAACTTTGACCACACCCTACAGGGGCCATGTTATGACACCGTGCCAGCTCTCGAGGATTTCCGGCATCATACGATTTTCCAAGGATTTAAACGGTTGGATGAGGCATGGCCCCGAGGTAATTTTGCCCACCCCGGTGGCTGAGCCTGCCCATCACTCGTCTCCAAAAGGCATACGCATGTTGCAAAGACATCACATAGGAGTTTACATGTCGCTTCTGGGCATGATTTTATGTGCCGCCTTGTAGATCTGCAATTTCCGGCGCCGAAACCCTAGAAGTGGAATAAATGTCTCAAATATTCTAGGCGGGTCCGAAAAATGCGGGGGCCTGACACATGTCATTCGATCGCCTCCTTTGAGAGCACGATAAGTTTCAATGCCAATTGAGCAACATGGCCCACACTTCCTTCACAAATCGGACTCGTTCCCTCTCGGTACCTAGAGACTACAGCGGAGATGGTGTAGTTTACGAGCAGCCGGAGGTGATCCCTACTCGAAACACGCCCAAACTTTTACCACACCCTACAGGGGCCATGTTATGACACCGTGCCAGCTCCCGAGGATTACCGGCATCGTACGAGTTTTCGAGGATTTAAACGGTTGGATCAGGCATGGCGACGAGGTAATTTTGCCCCCGGTGGCTGGGTCAGCCCCTCCCTCATCTGCAAGAGGCCTACGCATGTCGCAAAGACATCACATAGGACTTTACATGCCGCTTCTGGGCATGATTACATGTGCCACCTTGCAGGTCTGCAATTTCCGGCCCCGAAACCCTAGCTGTGCAATAAATGTCTCAAATATTCCATGCGGGTCCGAAAAATGCGGGGGCCTGACACGTGTCATTCGATGGCCTCATTTGATAGCATGAGAAGTTTCGAGGCCAACAGAGCAACATGGCCCACACTTCCTTCACAAAGCCGACTCGTTCCCTCTCTGTACCCAGAGACTACATCGGAGATGGTGTAGTTTACAAGCGGTCGCAGGTGAGCCCTACTCGAAACGCTCCCAAACTTTTACCACACCCTACAGGGGCCATGTTATGACAACGTGCCAGCTCTCGAGGATTTCCGGCATCATACGATTTTTCAAGGATTTAAACGGTTGGATGAGGCATGGCCCCGAGGTAATTTTGCCCTCCCCGATGGCTGAACCTGCCCCTCCCTCGTCTGCAAAAAGCCTACGCATGTTGCAAAGACATTACATAGGAGTTTACATGTCGCTTCTGGGCATGATTTCATGTGTCGCCTTGTAGATCTGCAATTTCCGGCATCAAAACCCTAGTTGTGCAATAAATGTCTCAAATATTCCAGGCGGGTCCGAAAAATGCGGGGGCCTGACACGTGTCATTCGATGGCCCCCTTTGATAGCACGAGAAGTTTCGAGGCAAATTGAGTAACCGGGCCCGCACTTCCTTCACAAACCCGACTTGTTCCCTCTCGGTACTCAGAGACTACATCGGAGATGTTGTAGTTTACAAGCGGCCGCAGGTGAGGCCTGCTCCAAACACGCCCAATCTTTTACCAGAATATTGGCGCGATATTTTAAAGAATGGAAACAATGAAATAAGGGGAGAGGGTATCATTTATAAGAACAATTAAATAAAAATACAATAAAAAGTATTATAAAAATAAAAATATAATGAAAATAAAAAAATACAATAAAAAATAATAAGTATCATAAAGATACAATAAAATGAAAACACATAAATTATTAAAAGTAAAACTAATAAACTTTTTTTATTAAAATAATTTTTTTATAAACCGTGTATTTTTCTTTGACACTAGGCTTATCGTGCTGCACCAGGCTTATAGTGAGCGCGGGACTTGGCCAAAATAGACGCGCGCATAGCTCATTTTGGCCCAATTATCGACCCTCTCCCCGCTGTCTCTCCCCCCGCCGCCCCCCCCCCCCCCGCCGGCCCCCCCCCCCCCCCCCAGCGGGGGGCGCGCGTCTCGCCCCCGCCCCCCCCGCCCGCGCCCCCCCCCCCCCCCGGCGCCCCCGCGCCGCCCCCCCCCCCCCCGCCGGCCCCCCCCCCCCCCCCCAGCGGGGGGCGCGCGTCTCGCCCCCGCCCCCCCCGCCCGCGCCCCCCCCCCCCCCCGGCGCCCCCGCGCCGCCCCCCCCCCCCCCGCCGGCCCCCCCCCCCCCCCCCAGCGGGGGGCGCGCGTCTCGCCCCCGCCCCCCCCGCCCGCGCCCCCCCCCCCCCCCGGCGCCCCCGCGCCGCCCCCCCCCCCCCCGCCGGCCCCCCCCCCCCCCCCCAGCGGGGGGCGCGCGTCTCGCCCCCGCCCCCCCCGCCCGCGCCCCCCCCCCCCCCCGGCGCCCCCGCGCCGCCCCCCCCCCCCCCGCCGGCCCCCCCCCCCCCCCCCAGCGGGGGGCGCGCGTCTCGCCCCCGCCCCCCCCGCCCGCGCCCCCCCCCCCCCCCGGCGCCCCCGCGCCGCCCCCCCCCCCCCCGCCGGCCCCCCCCCCCCCGCCCCAAGCATGGGGAGCCCTGAGCTGGCCCTCCCATCGGCGCCGCAGCCCGTCCCCGTTCGCTAGGGTTGAGGCTCTCCGGCCATCTCCGCCACCCGCCCTCCCTCCGCCGACGCACAGGTCTCTCTCTCTCTCTCTGACAGGTCTTGGTTCACCGCTGCTCTGTTGGCTGCTCCAGGTCTCTATGACAGGTCCGGCTGCTCCAGGTCCGGCTGCTCCTGATCTCCGCCTCGCCAGCCGGCAGCGCAGCACAGCGCAGCCCCCGCCGCCTCCTCCCCCACTCTCCCGTCAGCACGGTCCACGGCTCCCGGATCTGAAGCAGCCGCACCGTGCTGCCGCGGCGCACAGCAGCAGGTTCCCTAAGACAACCCTCGCCGTCCCTCTGACTGTCTCTCTCTTTGTGACTGAACCCAACACAACCCTCATTCGCAGGTCGCAGCTAGCTAGGCATCAGCGGCACCGGTCACCGGCGGCAGCGTACATCACCGCGCGCGGCAACGGACGCAGTACGCACTCATCCCCTTTTTTTAACTTCTCAATTTCATACAGTCTTGCAGGTCAGGATGTAAATGGACAGCTCGCTGGGCATTGTGGGACTTGCCCGCTCTGACCACCACTTCTTATGTGGGATTATGTCATAGTCCAGTTAACTTTTTTGTGGCGTATGTGGTGTCCACATAGTACCACGTATTCACAGAGCAAACTGACACGAATATACTACTTACAATATAGTGCCATTAGTACGGGCCTAATTAGTAACACCTCCGATTATTCAGTACAGAGCAAACATAGTACAGGAAATTGGCAACTCTAAATCTCTAGATTCAACATTTATCTACAACTTAGATTATCAAAGCTGAACCCAATGGACATGATTATGGCTATCAAGATGTAATGGAGAGTGACCAATCTGCATCAATGAGGTATTTGAAGTCTGAACCTTTCGTCTACCTAGAAGGGAATGGCATGCAATGAGGTGTCCGAAGTCTGAACCTTGCTCCATATCATTCAGTTCTCAAGTTACTGCAACCTGAATCTGCATCAGTCCTCACCGTCTACTACTCCGACGACGTACGGCATCCACTGGTCCCATCTTCCAAGTCCCATAGGCTGCATCGCAGCAGAAGGGGAGAAGCAGATGAGCGCTAGAGGAGCAGAGCAGAGGTACCGTGAAGTCGTTGCTGAAGGCCTCATCTGAATCAGCTCCGGTGGCGACGACGTCGGCTTTGACGTCAGGCGCAACTGGGACGGCAGATCTGGTCTCACCGGCTTTTCTGGGCTATCCATTTGTGCCATTTATTTTTGCTGGACGTCCACCAACGCCATTTGATCTTTTTTTGCTGGGTGGCACATGTGGAACTAGTGGGACCCAACGCCACTTACATCTTGACTTGCAGCAATGCC
Source organism: Aegilops sharonensis (assembly GCA_904067115.1). Classification (NCBI taxonomy): domain Eukaryota; kingdom Viridiplantae; phylum Streptophyta; class Magnoliopsida; order Poales; family Poaceae; genus Aegilops; species Aegilops sharonensis. The sequence goes on along the minus strand of LR880972.1, from coordinate 66,063,836 downwards.
AGTAGTCGCGGTTGTTCTTCTCTTAGTTTCATAATGTTGCATAATACACAAGTTTTAACACATCTATCAACTAAGCCAGGTTATTAGTGAAAAAGAATGAGTAAGTGGCATACCAGGAGATAAAAGAGCCAGTTACAATGATGAACCTTTGAGAGAAACTATCAAAGGACCATTGGGATTTCAGGATAAGAAATGAGCAAGTAGCCTTGTACAAACGAAAAACGAGTTCCAACAGCACTTCTAAATTTGATTCGTGTTGCTGCAGCCACTCAACCCAAAGACCAATCCATAAGGGAAAGCTTTTTTTGCAGCTAGCTAGGCCTTTAATTTGTGGCTACCAGCAACCAAGATTTATCTATCACATCACATTTGATTCATTGGTTCCTGCCTGGATATGTAAGATTCTTGGAGCAGTATAGAACTAAAGGGATGCACAAATGGGCAACCCTTCAAAGCCTGTACAGAAGTTCAATGACATGAATATTTCCTCTATGCATGATTTTATAATTTGCTATATGCGTTTGAGATTAGGCTTTTGTATTTTCTTTTGAGAAAAAAGGGAAAAGCGAAGTAGCTAATAAATGGTATATTAGAAAGGAGTGGCCAGAGCACATATTTGTTATTGTTATGGAAATACAAGTGTTGCCACTGTAAATACAAAAGGAGTGGGCAGAGCACCTATTCTACATGTGAATTATGTTTAGTCCCAGTTTGCAAGTTTTGCATGTGGATTATGTTTGATCCCAATTTTCACTTTATTGCAGGACATGCATTAGTTTGACGTCGAGACCGTTGTCGCAGAGCTTCTTGCTGGACGGACGACCGGCACCGAACACGCTTCGAGGGTAAGAATCATTCGCCTCGTAGGATTTATGTATATGTAAATCATGTAGCTAGCTAGTCGCGTCACCTATGCGTCTCCCGTTCGAAAGAGTTACATTATTTATAAATGTGCAATCTTTGTATATTTATAATAGTAATTCTTTCGAATTGTCCAGCATTTTCCACGGACAGCCTGAGGATGTGTAGGCTGGCTTCATTTTTATGCTCTACTCCGATCCGATACAGGATTTCGGCAGCGTCTTCCCATTGTTCTCTGAATGCACATTCTCTCGGCTTGTTGCCGAGCAAAATCTGGTTGCGTGGGGTGTCCACGCTCCCTTCGAGACCATATCCACATAAGGGCCTCATTGTCAAACCAGCCGGTTTGAGGTAAGTGTTTGTGTGGACTCTTACTTGTGTCTTTACTTTTAAGATTTTTGCAGATACTAACTTACTTGCCTTTTCATTGTGCAGGGCCTTGGTGGTTGATGGAGAAGACATAAAAGTGCCACGCCAGCCAAGTAGCATCATTGGATGTCTTTGTAGGCATTATTACCCTGGCCTGGTCCCCATAGGAGACGGTGAGGAGGAGCTAGCTTGGTCTTGGGAGGATTGGAAACGAGCTCCGGATACCAAAGACAAGTGGGGCAGGGTGTATGGTAGTGCCGCCGAGCGGGTGGTCAATGATTTTTGGGTAAAATTGTTTGTCAATTTTCATAGTTATTTCTTTGCCAATCTTTAAAATCATTGCACTAATAAATGTTTTATCCTCTTATGCTCTTTGGCAGGACTTCTTTACTTGCGCCGAGGGTATGAAGGATGAAGCTAATGAGGTTGTGGAGGCGATTGCCAAGAAGATTGTCCAAGACATGCCCTATGAGGCGCGCGTTGATGCTGCGGTGAAGTATTTCGCGCACGAACGCAAAATGCTTCTCAAAAAGTCTCTATCCCGGAGATTGCATCTCACCGTTCCATGTACATGAAGGTAGTTTCCTTTTACTTATGATTGCCTGGATCAAAACAACTTACTTTCATTCCTAAGTTGGATGTATTTGGCATACTTCAGGCGGTTCCCTCGTGGTGCAACAACAATGTTCCTTGCTACCAGCAAATCATATCCAAATGGATAGACCCGGAGTGGAGGGCCCAACATCGAATGGCTTCGGAGCGGTGTGCCTTGATGAGTGGTCCGGTACACCTTCAAGGCAACCTCAACCTCCACGCTTACGTGCAGAAGAAGGTAATAATATCATTCGGCTTCTCAACTTCTAAACTTGTGGTCTTATGGATATTATTGCTTCTATTGCAGAATAGGGAGAGAGGTGAGGGCCAAGAGAAGCTCAATACCTTCACGGGATTATGTCTCTCCCACAAGTCAAAGAAACCGGAAGGGGGGGGGGTCAACCCAGGCGATGGCTTGAGGATGGATGCATACAGTGGGAAGTTCAAGGAGCACAACGGGCCTGGCTCTGATCCGGCCTCACGGGACATTGACGCTACAATTTCCCTCCAGTCGGGAGATGGCAAGAAGGGTGGTCGGTTATATGTTGGCGACGGTGCCATCCGTAAGAAGGACATCCCAAAACTCTCTCACCTCCGTGCTACCACGTCGAGCTCAGGTCCTGCTATAGAGTGTCACCCACAGCCTGGGCTGCACATGCTCCATCAACTCGAGGTATCTTTGCTTCATCGACCTTCTTTGTGATTTCTTCTTTGTATTGCAATGATGGTGAACTTGTTGTGATGGCATATTGTAGGCCAATGCCAGGCTTCGAGTGGAGGAAGCCATGAAAATGCAGCAGGCCCTGTTTCAACAACAAGAATTCATGGTTAAACAACAGGCAATCCTGCAGGAGACATTTGCTCAACTCAGAAATAATATGCAGGGTTCCACTTTGCCCGTTCTTCCTCCTCTTCCGACTCTTCCTAATTTCAACTTTGTAAGTCTCTGAACTTTTCAATCATGCATCTTACCTTCATGCTTGAAGATCATGAATCTTACCATCTCATCCTCTCGTGCTTCAAGTTTTCTCAGTCGAGACAAGGCTCCAATAACTGTGTGGTAGGTGGATCTTCACCTGGCCAAGCAAGTCCAGTGACACCCACTACGGTTCATGTCGCTTCGACCTCCCCGCAACAATGATCACTTGAGGTAGTCGTCCATGTTTGTCCATTGTTGATGCTTGCGTCTTCTCGTTGCTTGTGCTTCTCAACTTAAAACTTGTGCATTGTTGATGGTAGAGTCCACAAGCGTCGATGCTTATATTATACATACTTCCTAGCTTCTATTTGAGCCTCATATGTTGATGCTTGTTGACTCTTTTTCCTTATCCATCTTTGCAACTTATCTTTAGAAACTCATGCGTGTGATAATGGATTTATAGGTTTGCATTGTGGATGGCGTTGATGGTGGGCATATATGCTGCGGTGGAGCTCATTGGTTCATGCTTGGTGTGAACTTGGAACTCATGATCCTTTAATTTGTGAACCTTCGTTGGATATGTATGCACTGTGTGGACCTGAAACTTACGGTCCTTTCGTTTGTGATCTTTTTTTGCATACGTATGCATATGTGGACTCTGCACTCATGTACGGCTGGATATATGTATTACTTGATATATGTTTGTTGGTCATGGTCATGTACTGCTGGATAGAAATACATATATTTGTTGGATATATGTGCTGCTGGATAGATGTACTAGTGTATATATGTTGTTGCTGCTCCCTGAAGCGCCTGTATATATGTTATATGGCCTATTATAAGCCGTGTAGCCCAGCACCTGGCACCCGGCTTATAGCCTATAAGCCGTGTAGCCCAGCACCTGGCACCCGGCTTATAAGCCATATGGCTGCGGCCAACACATAAGCCGTGTATCCCAGCACCTGGCACCCGGTTTATAGACAATCTGGACACATGAGCAGGCTATATAAACCGTGTACCTCAGTTAACCGGCACCTGGCTTATATATGTATATAAAAATCGTGCTGTTGTCGGTGGAACTCGGCTTATATAGTAACCGTGCGGTTTGTGGTTGCACCCGGCTTATATATAAACCATGTGTCCGCGGTCGCACCCGGCTTATATATAAACCGTGCGCCCGCGGTTGCACCCGGCTTATATATAAACCGGACGTACTGAGGTGCACTCGGTTTATGTTTAAACCGTGCCCTGACGACGGCACTCGACTTATATAGACGGTGACACGTGGCCGTTAACATCAGGCTACCGTCAGGTTACTTTATTAAACTGGGAGCCCTGTGAAAATACTCGGTTTATACATAAGCCGGGCTTTTCCAGTTCGGCTCTCGGCTTATATGGTATAAGCCGGTCGACTGTAAACCGAGTGCTATAAGCCGGGAGTTTTACTCGGCTTATATATAAACCGAGTTTATATCAATGTAAGCCGAGTGTATTTGCTACACGGCTTATAAGTTTTTCCCTGTAGTGCTAGTACTTATAATGGTTTATGAATTTGATATCTAGTAGTATCTAATATCAGAAAGGGAAAGGGGTACAATGGGAAAATGGTGAAAGATATAGCAGCAGCGAGGGACAACGAAATCGCTACAGCTAATTAATAGTAGCGCGTTCCGCAAAAGCGCTGCTGATATCGTCAACAGTAGTAGCGCGGGTGGCCGCGCTGCTGCTAGCCTCAAAACCCGAGCTACTACTAGGGTTTTCCCTAGTAGTGTCCATTCTTGCACTTCACCGAGAAGTAATCGCTGGGACAGGCCAGCGTCAACAATGCTTGATGCCTTCGCTGGTGACCACAACAGTAAAGGAAGATGGACAAGGACTACTCCTCGCAGATAAAAACGGCACTCTTATAACTGTTCGCGGTGCCAAGAAAGAAGATTTTGTGGATGACATGGTGCAGCCAACGTGCTTGATGAAACGTAAAACCTAATCGCGACAACTAGAGGACCTATTGACGTTGTCAAAACACTTCCCACTACCTTCCATTTATATGAGTAATTTATTAGAACTAAACATATGAAGACACTATGCGGTAGTAAGTAAACCATAGGTTAAAATCTGTTTGGGTGTGAAGGCAAATCGAGGAGGGTGAAGATATATATGAGCATCCTCGAGTATAAGGTACTCCTAAATGGTAGGTGAACATGATAAAATGCCTGAATTGATGCCATTATATATGGGGATTTTACTATTGGGGGGAACATGTAAATTATGGAAATAAATAGTGTGAAGGAAATAGATAAATATATTTGCACGCCTAGATGATCAACCCAATCTGCTGGTACCATGGAACCGAAGTTAGACTGCTGATCGTTTGAAGCTCTGCATGCATCTTTTATTATGTGAAAGCATCAACCACCTTTTCATTTAGTGCCGCTAGACATGACCTTAGTCATAGTATTAACCATTTGGACGCTTCGACCAAAGACGAACACATGCATATTCCACCATTAGGACAGCCCTACTGCGACAATTCTTCAGGGGCTTTTCACTCAGTGGGATGTATGGTTAGCTCCTAGGACTCATGGCCACAAACCTGTTTATGATTTTGAGGTGGGGTGAGAGTGAGTAAATTGAACGTGCCTTTTCTTGGAACGTTAACTCATTTTCTTCTTAATGAAATAGAATAATGAATAAGGGGGTCTCATTAACTTTAACTTAATGTAATCATTAACTACAGGGGGTGTCACCTATTTTCATTCATAATGTTTTGAAACTCTCAGTCTCACCTATTATACATATCTTTCTTCAGCCAGTTTCCTGTAACAAGATCATTACCACGTGACCAGAGATAACTTGAAAAAGATGCATGAGCAAGCCTGAAGAATGTGTTTTCAGTGCAGAGCATGAAAGGGTCCGACGTTGTTTTTTGATTCAACTGTTGCGCTTGTTTAGGAAGAAGTTAGCTCTTTCTATGCCAAACAACTATAGTTTTTCTTTTGCACCCATTTCTTCTCTACTGGTTGCTAGTGTTAGAAGGGATAGAGAGAGATTGGTAAAATCAATGACTATTGTCTGAGCCTCGTGGGCATATATATAGGAGTATAATGATCAACTTGAAATACAAGACAAGGTAGGGTAAGATCCTACACTATCCTATCTTTCGGAATAATCATAATCCTCAACATCCCCTCCGCAGTCACAACGGTAGCGACGCAGACAGTGAGACTGGAGAAGAATCCGGCTGATGCATCATGAAAGTCGTGGCTGGAGTAGAAACCAATGAGGTTGCTCAAGCAAGGCGGTAGCCCTTTGTGCCGTTGTCTAGGTAGCCGAGAGTTTAGGGTGGTGGAGCCGTGGTCGAGGTAGCCATGTGAAGAACACCGTTGTCGATGTCGAATCGGGGTGGCGGGTGTTGAGAAAGTCGTTGGGGAGCCACGGGCGCAAGGAGGTGCCAAGTTAGTCCTAGGCGCAGTGGTGTCGAAGTAGTGGTGCGCCGGAAAGAAGATGTTGTTGACGAGGCGTCGCTCCGGGTTTGCCAAGCCCGGGGACACATCGTGTACGAAGGCACACATCAGTGTTGCCAACACCGGGCATGCGTAGAGGGGGACCTGCACGAGTTGTACCGCATATCGGAGGAGTCGAAGGGGCCAGCAGAGGAGGACTGCACGACGGTTGCGCTGCCAATCGGCGCGGGGCCGATGTCGCCAATAGTGGTCGGAGTAGATGAAGTGATCGGGGAAGATGACCGCGACGTTGCCAATGAGCTGGTGCTGGACGAAGACGAAGGGGGTGGACGAGCAGCACGGTTCGGGTGAGCGAGCAATAGTAGCGCCTGGGTTAGGTGTGCGGCAGCGATACTCGATGTAGGCGAGGAAGAACCAGACAACGTGATGAAGACCGGTGCGGATGGTGGCATTCCCGCGCCGAGGAAGGAGGGACGCGCACGGGCGGTGGAGTAGACTGCGGGCCATGGCACTACGGCCCAAAGGGGCGACACAACGGAAGAAGACGAGTTTGGGTGACGGCGGGAAGACCTCGGGGCGGCGGCGTGGACCGTGGGCCGCGGTGCTAAGACCCTAAGGGGCGACGCTGTGGCGGTGCGGGGGTCAGTGCAACCGCGGGGACGGCCTTGCGTCGGCGGTGTGGACCGCGTGTCGTGGCACTACGGCCCGAAGGGGCGAAGCAGCGGCAACACGCGAGTCGGTGCAGCCGCGGGGAGAACCACGGGGCGACACAGTGGAAGCTTGTTGCTTGATCGGTGTAGAGGCGTGTTGTACTAGGGATGGTCTTCACGCGACCTGCGGACGCAAGCGACGTAGATGAAGCAGATCGCGGGAGGGTGGGTGATTAATCCGATCGCGCGTGACTTCGGGGGCGCTGCTCGGTGCAGGCGGGGTGGCAGTGGAGTCCGAGATGAATCCGATGACGACAGTCGGTGTGGGATGACATTTGGACGAGTGCAGCCAGCCCACGGCAGTCGGCGACGGGGCTGGCGAGGCAGGCAGTAGAGCGCCCATACCGACGCGGCGGAGGCGGGTGGTGATGGAGAAGTCCCGGTCGGAGCAGGACTACGGTGGCGGGCGATGCCAACTGGTCTTAGATCGGAAAACCAAAAAGATAAACACCAATGAAGATGACCGGCGGGAGAGGGGAAAATCGGGAGCAAAGGATTGGGAAAAAGACTCTCGAGAGCAGTTGGTCAACACGACCGGCCGACGAACCCTAGGTACGGGCAGCGCGGCCCCCGTGGCGGTCAAGGAGACCGACCTTCCCGAGGGCGACGCGGAGCGGAGGCGGCGACCGCGGCTAGGATTTGAATCGGCTAGGCAAATACCATGTTAGAAGGGATAGAGAGAGACCGGTGAAATTAATGTTTATTGCTTGAGCCTCGTGCGCATATATATATATATAGGAGTACAATGATCAATTTGAAGTACAAGACAAAGATATGGTAAAATCCTACACTATCCTATCTTTTCTAATAATCGTAATACTCAACAGCTAGGAAGAGATTGCATATGATTAACACGGTTAATGCAGCTATTCTCTAGCCTTTGTGGAAGCACAAGTTTTTAATGGGGTCACTTGGTTGACTTTGAAACTTATCTGGTCTCTTGTTTTAAAAACAATCAAGAAGCAGTGCCTGATCTTCAAGGAACATATGCCAAAAATGTTGGGCAGAATCATGGCTCGGTCGAACCCATGCTCGGTGCCACACATCTTAGGGCAACCTTTTTTGGATATGGTCATGGCTGGTGTGGTAAATCGGGAATGGATCCTCTAACATTATGAAAGGATGTCACGAAGCTATAATGCAATCCCAGTGCAAAATGAAGAAGGAATGTCACGGGTCCTGTAGCAAACATACTGTGCATAATTACTGTTCATAGAAAATAAAATTCGAAATTAATTTTATTGCGCCATAATTTTATTTGTATGTAATTTTTGTAAATGTATATAGTAGATTTATAATTTAGAAATTAATTCAAGTTATTTTAGGCTTAATCATATGGATGTGAAGAAGGGATGTCAGGATACTATAACTTCCCTGACATCCCTTCGTGATGTTAGAGGATCTCGTTCCTGGTAAATCATGGCGGGAACAACTAACGCACGTGACAGAACTACTATGCACTAATAAACCTACAGACTGCTAACAACGTACGAAATAAAATATTAGACCTGCCTCGAAAGAGGAAAGTTGTCTCCATGCAGCCGCACTGTTCACAATTGTTTAATGCACGTCAGTATTGCCCAAGGACATGTATGCCATCCTCCATGCAGCCGCACTGTTCATATTTGTTTAATGCACGTCAATTCTACCCCAGGATATGTATGCCATCACAAAATTCAGTTTTTCTTTGTTTTTCAAAATCATGAAAAAATTCACACATGTAGTAATCTGAATCGTGCAAGAAAATGAAGTTTGGCTGCGTTTCTACACATTTGCGTGACTGTTTGCCCCCATGCAAAAATGTTGTGTAGTTATATGGTCAGTCTAAGTGTTTTTTGTCGCATGTGAGTACAGTTTGCTATATTTAATTGAAAACTGATGTGTATTATCGCTTTATGAACAATAGTCATTTTTTTGCTTCCTTTATGAACAATAGTCTTCCTTAGTGCACGTAAAGTGTCGATCCATAACCAGATGAAACAGTAATAATAAATAAAAATTTCAGATTGCTTCAGGTGTTGCTATAGAAACATAGGGTCGTGTGCCAGCGCAAAATGCCAATGGCGGCCGAGCCACAGGCAGGCCGGAATCTCCAGCCATTCCATCACCACGGGGATCAGCGCGGCCAGTGTATAAGTAGTGTATTCGATTTGTTTTTGCCCCGTATTGAACCCGGCTGGTCTCACTCACATGCAAAAGGCAGCTAGGCTGCTGATCCGCGTCTGACATGTATGCGCACAGTGTCACGGGCTGAAGACCCGTACCGGTCCTTGTGTGGAGGATTCTTGGCCAACTGAGGCCACCGTTTGGTCAAAGTGTGGACGTGGAGCATTTTGGCCCAGGGAAGAGGCAAGTTTGTTCACCATTAGCTCACCTCCCACTAATCAAGTTTATTTATTTCATGCTGATACGAGTATCTTTGGGTATTGGCAAATGAAGCACTGACACAATTTTGTTGTCTCTAAAAGTCAGTAGGACTAACTTGGCACTTGAGTTCTATCTGCTCTACATGAAACAGCTTAGCGACATGTGTAGTGCGAATGGTTTATGTGATAGAACAAACAGTTTAGTCATGATTAATCACGCCGGAGCGGCACGTTCATGCCTAAATAGTCGCTTTGTGTTAGCGAATGCAGTTTTACGCGAGACGGCCGCTCTGGTGCAACAGCTTTTCGCCTCCCATCGTGGTTCACTTTCCCCCGTCCTGTCAGGCTGTCACCTCTGAGAATTTACTACACTCTCACATCACCCCTCCCCTGTCTGTTATCATCTCCCTCCACCCACCACACTGAGCCTGGAGAAGGAACACCGAGCAAGGCCACCATCTCCCTCGTCGTCAAGTTGCCAGAAGAGGTCGAGGTTCTTTTTTAATCGGTCGGCGAGGTGTTCTATGAGGAAGACTGCCAGAACGCTACAAGCTCCACCTGTTCCAGCACCTCATCCCCCGACAGCCAAAGATGGTGCTATCTGAAGAACATTTTAGTGCTAGTGTTCATTGCATCATTAGTGTACAAGTGTTTGTGCATGTAGACTGAAATTTCCTCGGTGAATTTCCATCAGCATTGTGTTGCATTATCCTAGTGATTGCACTAGTCAAGATAAAAATGTATTGGTGGGAGCTGCATGAATTAAAAGTGCATTGAATTAACCCTGCACACGGTCCAAACTGAATATCTTGCAGAGGTTCTTAAAACTGAATGAAAAACAGTTACATGGCATTTCCAATTGCCTATACCTATTCCCTAAAAAAATTGCCTATACCACACAGGGCAAACTATTTTATAGAACAACAAACGACCCTTTGATTGCCTCAAGCAAGTCACTTGCTGCCGCTGAATGGTTCCCTTGCATCCGCATTAGCTCATACAACATCAGGTTACTGTGTGATAACAGAGTTTCCTGCAAGATACAGTAGCTACATTGGTGAATTTGCATAGACAGTGGGCATGCTTTCAAGCTGCTTGACTGACAACCTAAGCACAACCAGCTTGCCTCTAGAAAATACTCAAACCGAACCTCCTGTGTGAAATCACCCCAAGTACATTGATGAACATTTTTGTCCCAAACAACCATCATCAAGGTTTTACTCCAAACCGGCTCAAAAAAAAGGTTTTACTCCAAACCAATCATCTCCCAATCAGAACAATCATTTGACTTGCACCGGATCAATACTCGTAAAACAAATATGGTTATACTGGATCCAACATCACTAACACCCAAAACTGCAAACTGCATTGTTCCATTGCCTCTAAAAAGTAACCAACAACCTAAACACAACCAGCTTGCCTCTAAACAATCCACAAAAGTTTTACTCCAAATTTATCACGTACCAATAAAAAAATTCCTGTGGCTTCCACTGTAGCCAAAGTCATCAAATAAATACGGCAATTCTGAACCCAACATCACTAACCCCCAAAATCCAAGCTACAAATGTTCCATTGGCCCAAGTAAAAAAAGTTATCTACTCCGACTACCCAATTTACACCATAAAGCTGCCTGTGGCACGGGGGAAAAAATCCAACAAACATACTACCCATCCAAACAAATTTGTCCCAAATTGCACTGAAACTAAAATTGCAGTGAAATATGTGCCAAACATCCAGCTTCAGATCAACTTCTATGCTAATTAGACAAAGCTCAACCTTTTTAAATATGCAAACTTGCTAAAAGAACTGCAAAATCAGAAGGAGAGAAGGATGTTCAGCACATTTTCTTATGGCTGTGCTTTGCCGACCGCGTCCACCTTGACAATGGGGGCACTCATCGAATCCTGGGAGTCCACTGGTAGAACGGAACCAATCCACCCCGCCAGCCCGGCAACACTCCTGTGCGAATCAGATCTATCCTATGAGTACAAAATTTCCAAAACAATGACGCTGATTCGACACCCATGCAATCTACATACATCTCTGTAAATTTCAAACCTCCAGTAATGCAAAAATCCAATTACCACACTATGAATCCAAGAGCTACTAGATTAGTGCTAACATCACTGTCGCCACACTTGCAACAATCTCCAAAACAGCTCTATATTTTCCTACACAGAAGCATATTTTTCGAAAATGATCCGCAACATGTACAGCTAGCACAGCACGGAAAATAGAACAAATATGTGCATAACATACTATGAATCGCTGCAGAAATCCGAATCAACTCTTCTGTCCCCTAGCAACCTAAACATGATTCAGATCTAACTTTGCACGGCACTCCAAAGAAGAATTGTGGCAGAGCATCAGCGCACTGACCTGTGTGTCCAGCCACTGGTGGCTTCAGAGCACACCTCGCCCGCCGCCGGCGCCAAACATGACGCAGGGGACGCTCATCGAATCCTGTGACTCGACTGGGAAGACGGAACTGCTCCACGGCCCGGGCGCAGCACACATCCTGCATGAATCGAAGCCGAGCCAACTCGGTAAGAAATCCCTAAAATCCGCAGCGGTGAACAGACAGCTAGTTCAAGTGAGGGTTGGCCGGAGGGGGAGCAAACATATGTAGCGACCCGACCCAAAATCGGTCAAGTCTCTGTGTCTGTACCATCCCAAGATCATGCTGGCACACACAGTACATTGATGAAATAATCAAAGTTCAATCACACCTGAATTTATTACACGATTCTCATATCGAGTCTTTATTACAATAGAATAAATTCGGCCGAAGGCCAACTCATGAGAAATAAACTAAGTAAAGCTGCGGAAGCGTAGAAGAAAAGCGAGTCCATCCGACTCCATAGGGCAATCGCCAAGCGCGGATCGTAGCCTCACTCCTGATCGGAATACTCCTCTGCAACATAAGACGTTGCAGCCGTGTAGGTCAGCATTTTGAATATGCCGGCAAGTCATGAAGAGAGAACAATAATAAAATTACTAACACTATATGCAATTTGGCTGTGGGGCTCTAAGTTTCATTGTTTTTGCGAAAGCCAGTTTTTCCCTACAATAATGGACTTGTTTGCAATTACTACAAAATTGTTGGTAGTTATTGAGATGGTTCCGCCAACCAATGTCTCATTCCCAATTATTAAATAATAACCCCCTCAATTAATTTATTAATTTTGGTGTTGAGATATCCGAAATACTCCAAGTTCCAGAGGCTCAAAT
>LR880972.1:65989146-66011745 GCA_904067115.1 Aegilops sharonensis | reverse complement strand
GAAAGTTTGCAGGTTCGATAGGTTAGAGACGTGTGGTGGACGAACGGACTGCGTATCCGAATTCGTCTCGTCGTTCTGAGCAACTTTCATGTTGAAAACATTTTAATCCGAGTTACGGATTAAAAGATATGATTTTCTAAAGATTTTATTAATTTCTGGAATTTATTTAATTAGTTAAATCCAACATTATCCAGAACAGTAATTGCTGACATCAGCATGACGTCAGCATGACGTCATCATGACGTCAGCAGTCAACAGGGGCGTTGACTGGTCAACGCTGACGTGTGGGTCCCACCTGTCAGACCCTGATTAGCCTAATCAGGATTAACTAAACTAATTACTAATTAATTAGACTAATTAGTTAATTAGGTTAATCTAATTATTATTAATTAACTTAATTAATTCCTTAATTATTTAATTAATTAATTAATTACTTATTTGATTATTTTTATTTTTATTAATTTTAATTCTATTTTTTTTTAATTCGTTCAGGGGGTGGGCCCCGTTTGCCATAGGGCCAAAGGCCTTAGCGGGTGCGGGTGCAACCGGGAACAGGCACGGGCGGGGGCACGGGCGCCAGAGCGCGCCGGCGGCCAGGGCGGGGCTCGCCGGCCAGCCGTTTCCGGCGAAGGAAGCCGACGCAGAAGGGGGGGTCGCTGGAGGCAGCAGCAGGCGCGCTGCAGCCTCGCGTGAGGCAGCAGAGGCGAGGTGGTCGCCGGAGCGCGGCCACGAGCAGGGACGAGGAGGGGAGCCGGGCTAGCCGCGGTGGCCGGTGGGCGAGGTCGGGGGCGATTCGCACGGCGGCGAGCGTCCAGGCGCGACGAGCGGGACGGCGTGAGGAGCAGAGAGCCGCGGGCGAGGAGGGGGGTGCGCCGGGGTTGCAGCGCCGATGGGGCGCAGCGCCGGGCGCGGCCACGGACGTGGCCAGAGGCGCCGGGGCGAGGGGGAGAGGCACGGGCGGCGTGGGCGCGGCCACGGGCGCGCGGGTGCGCAGCCGGGCGCGGCGACAGGCACGGGGGCGCGTCGAGGAGCTCGTCGGGGCAGTCGGGCACGACCGGCGATGAGGGAAGGGGAGGAGGAGGTCGAGGCTCACGGGGGGGGTGTAGGGTCTCGGGCGCGTGCGTGGAGGAGGGCGGGGACGACGGCGAGCTCGAGGCGTTGGTGCCGCGGCGGGGCGGCGCGCGTCCACGGGCGCCCTCGGGGGCGTGCGGCAGAGGGGTGGGAGGAGGCGCTCGTCGATGGGGGCAGGGGGCGCTCGTCCCCGATTCAGATCGGGACGAGGAGAGGAGAGGCGCGGGGAGTGGGGGGGATCGACCCCGATCCGATCGGGCGAGGGGAGTGAGTGGGGGGGCGATAGGCTAGGGTTTCGGTGGGGGGGGGGGTGCTTGGCCTAAAGGCCAGGGGGCTGCCGGCTGGGCCGGTGGGCCGGCCTGGTGGCCCAGTGGGGCTGGCCTCTGGGCCGTTGGCCCAGTTGGCAGGGGGGGCCAGGGGGTTTTCTTCCTTTTTTTTTTGAAAATGTTTATTATTTTTAAGCACTTAAATAATTGTAATTTGCTACTGTTTTAAACAGCTTAGAGTAAGTAAACATTTTATAAAAGTGGGGTTTCACCACCATAAATACTTATGAATTATTTGGTTCACTCCGAACATATAAAGTTTAATATTTGAAAACTTTAAATGTTTGACCTTGTTGAATTTGAATTTTGAAATTGATTTGAATCAACGCGAGAGTTGTCAACGGTAACCGAGGTGACGTGGCATCATCAGTGCGGTTTACTGTAGCGTAATCACCCGGGCGTCACACCGACCCAAAATCGGTCAAGTCTCTGTGTCTGTACCATCCCAAGATCATGCTGGCACACACAGTACATTAATGAAATAATCAAAGTTCAATCACACCTGAATTTATTACACGATTCTCATATCGAGTCTTTATTACAATAGAATAAATTCGACCGAAGGCCAACTCATGAGAAATAAACTAAGTAAAGCTGCGGAAGCGTAGAAGAAAAGCGAGTCCATCCGACTCCATAGGGCAATCGCCAAGCGCGGATCGTAGCCTCACTCCTGATCGGAATACTCCTCTGCAACATAAGACGTTGCAGCCGTGTAGGTCAGCATTTTGAATATGCCGGCAAGTCATGAAGAGAGAATAATAATAAAATTACCAACACTATATGCAATTTGGCTGTGGGGCTCTAAGTTTCATTGTTTTTGCGGAAAGCCAGTTTTTCCCTACAATAATGGACTTGTTTGCAATTACTACAAAATTGTTGGTAGTTATTGAGATGGTTCCGCCAACCAATGTCTCATTCCCAATTATTAAATAATAACCCCCTCAATTAATTTATTAATTTTGGTGTTGAGATATCCGAAATACTCCAAGTTCCAGAGGCTCAAATTGTCCGTAACCGGGGACACGGCTAACCGATTAGATCTTCACTCTGCAGAGGTTTGTGCACTTTACCCGCAAGAATCGTTCCCTCCTTTTAAGTCTTCGCACTTCATGGTGTTTGAAGACGGGACGAACGAAACAAGGTCTTCCAAAGAGTTCCTCTGGCCACTGCCGGTACCCATCCAATCCTACCGTTCTTCTACATCTCGTAGCACCGTCCGGCCAGAGTCACGACTAGGGTTGACCAAGCCAGAGCCCATAATGGCTTGCGGCTGCACAGGTAAGCTTCCGGTCAATGGGGTATACATCCGTCTCTTCGTGGCTGGGTGAAGCTTTCCGCAAGATGTCATGGCGCTTCTCCATGCATCCCGGCCAACCACTGGGTTCTCCAGGGTGCCCGTCAACCGTCCTCCACCCAGTAGTGAATTTTTGAAGTCCATCTTGAGCTTGAAGTCATGGGGTTGTCATCATCTTGACTCTCACATCTCCCTTATGAATTCACTCAACCAATCCCGTCTACGAGCATAGCAAAATAAACTACTTTGTCCCGGGCAATGGTAACAAGGGGAATTGGGTTCATCCTACCTCATGATACTACTCAAGAACATAACTTCAAATTCTCCTACTGCATGCATGGTGGGGAGGTATAATTCTAATGCAATAAAATCATAGGTATAGTAAAAGAAATATGATCAATGACTTGCCTTGCTGACGATCTTCGAAAGCTAGGGACTCGTGGTAGCAAGCTTCGCACTCCGGAAATTCTACCGAGGCAAACAACAATCATAATAAGCATACCACATATGATCACTTAACATAATAACATGCTAACATAACACACAAAGCAATTGAACCAAAACCCAAAGAAACTCGAAGAAATCCAATTCAATGCTTTCACCATATCAAACACAACCAAAGAAATAGTTTTGCATAACAAAATTTTTCTTAACAGAACCTAAGCATGGGTTTTTGCTAACTAACAGAAAAGAAAATATCATGCAACTAGGAGCAAAAAGAATCACATTAAAAGCTATTATAAAACTCCTATTATGCCTAAAACAATCCTAGCAAGGAAAAATAAAATAAAAGTTTTATTTATTGTAAATAAAATTCCATGTTCTAAAGTTACAGAAACTAACCTAAAATAAACTATCACATAGAAAAAATAAAATTATTTGCTAAATAAAACAATAGGAAAACAGTAGCTAGTTAAATAAATAAGAACCACATGGTTTTGATTAAAACTATTTTTTTATTAAATATAAAATACCCAAATAAATTCCTACGGTTAGGTAAGGTCAAAACAAAGTTGTGACAAAAAGAATCACTAAAAAATAATATTCCTAACTCACTTTATAGCAGAATTACTAATCTGTCTAAAACTAAAATAAAGCAATTTTAAATAATTTAAACATGGCCAAACATATTTTCTACAGAAACTACAATAAATTTGCAAACCAACAAAAAAAATCACTTAAAAATATTAAGTAGATTAAAAGATATGGATTTTACAAAACTGAAACTATTCTGTTAAAAACAGAAACGAAAAAATAAAATTAAAAGAAAAATCGGGCGCTAATGGCGCGGCGGCGGCGTCGGACTCCGGCGACGAATTGCGGCGAGAGGAGAGGGTCGGGCGAGGGGGCGAGGGGGGAAACGGGGCGAGGGGAGGGGTATATATAGGGGGTCGACCGGCTTGGGCGAGGGGGCGATCGGGCGAGGGGATCGGGGAGGATCCCGGATCCTTCGGGATTCCGGCGAGCGGCGGCGGGGGTTGGCGTGGGGAGGAAGAAGGGGGTGGGGCCGGGGTGTCGGTGAGAGAGGGAGAGGGGAGTCGGGTCGGGCGACCGGGCGGTAGGGTTTTCGGGCGAGGGGGCGATCGGGCGTGGGCCGACTCGGGCGTGGGCTGCGCCTGGTGGGTGCCTCGGCCCGCGGGTGGGCCGCCTAGGTGCTGGCTGGGCCGGTTGGCCTGGCTGGCGCCTGGGTCCCTTTTTCTATTTATTTTTTTTGAATTTTTTTTTAAGAGAGAGAAAAATATATAAAATATATATATTTATATAGGACATATATATATCAAAATGATCAGGGGAATATTCCCTATAATTTGAACATTTATCCAGGGGCAAAACTCAAACTTTATAAAAAATCATTTTTCTAAAATTCCAAATAAAATTCAGATTTGAATTCAATCTTTTTGGCAATGTTTTTCCTCTGATATTTTTGGAGTGTCATGTTTACTCCTCTCATACTTTTTCTCAAGTATTTATCAGGTATTGATTTGAAATAAATTTCAACTGCCAAATTCAAATTCAAATTCCAACAACTCAAAATCTTCTGAAACTTCAAATGTCACTCAAATTCAAACAATATGCATAGATGCTTAGCTATAATTGTAAAACATTCCAAATAGGAAATTTGGGATGTTACAACATACCCGTTGAGCTCGAGGCCATTGCTGGGCACCTCGCCGGAGCAGCACAGGCGCCGCCGTTCGCCAGATGGGGATGGGGTGGAGGAGCCGACCCGCTGCGTGGCTCTGGTTTGTTCCACGCAGGCCGCGGTATCGTCGTGGGGATGGGGGCGACCATGGCAAGATTCTGTCGCCTGTGCTGTTTCGAACAATAAGTCATGGACCGCACACAATACGCCTACACACTTGCTAGCCGTATCGTGGGTTGTATTTCACTGGATAGGCCTGCCACCAACTGACGGGATGCACATGCCAAGGCCCAAACGGACGCCCACGATACCGGCCTACCTGTGGCTCGGCCTCTGAAAATCCGCACTTCGTTCTTTTTTCCTTCCCAAACAATAGGGCAAATTGTCAGTTTCTGTGTTGGTTCACACCGTGGGCTTGATTGGGTCAAACAGTGTGCCTGCGCTTTTAAAACATTTTCTTTTGTTAGGGTAACCCTTTCTTATCAGTTAGGTTGCTTTTTTTTTACCCCAACATTTGTTTTCCATAGGTGTAACATATCAAATAATTGAAAGAAGAATTAACACAGTATAACCGCAAATGTTCATAGACACACACATACACTCACTTCTATAAACGTACGCACACACACCCTCTTACTATGAGCACCTCCGAGATATTGAGCCGGTTCAAAATCTTGAGATTGACGAAGTGACCACAAACACCTCGTAGTCGCTGCGGACATCAATTCCAACAGAAACAAGTATCGCCAGAAAAGTCTGAAATAATTTCACAAAAAGGCGAGCACCAGTGCCAAGTCTATGACTTGGACTTTCACTATTAGGGAAAAAGCCTACCAGTGCTAGGGCGCTACAGCTAATATTAAGCAGTGGCGCAGTTTATACCACGCTACTGCTAACACAACATAGCAGTAGCGCCTGTCATACCAGCGCTACTGCTAATTTTTTTTCGTTTTTCTTTTCTTTTCTTTTGTGTGTTTGCAGTGTGTTTGTAAATGTTTTTTACAGTAGTTTTATTAAATTATTTTATGACCATGATTAGTTATTATATCAGTGGGTGATGGAGATGTGGATTAGATTCAAGTGGAGGCAAAGTACTTTGGATCTCCATGTGGCCTTCACTTGAATCTAATCCACGTTTCTTTCACCGACTGATATAATAGCTCATATACTCATAATGACATAACAACTCAGCATCATCATCATAATAATAACTCATCATCATTATCATAATAACACAAGTCATACTCATCATTATCATAGTCATCTAACAACTTTCTACTCGTTATCATAGTCATAATCAACCTTAGTAATTAATTGTTTTTAGCACATGATCATGAGTATTAGCTAGGACCTGCTACTCTCACTAAGGTAAAATATCATAAAACAAAATAGTCTCTGACTCTCCATTATGAAGAATGGAGATTATCCTGTCTCCAACTCGTGCGCTTCGCACAATGTTGCTTCCAGGTATCTCCCTATGATTATTCATAACTTTTTTCCATTCTTTGATTGTGATGTCATCATCGGTTTGAGAAATCTTATATGAACAGCGGTGAAGAACATAATAACGTCGACGAGGCACACAACCCTTTGTGATTTTCTGTTGAAGAACATAATAATAATATCGCAGTTAGCAATATAGTTTAGCATTAGAAGAATGTATGCAAAAGATGCACTGATGTCGTAATAGTAAAAAATCTTACCATGCCATCTCCATGAATGTTACCGTAGTTCAACACGTGCACTAGTGACACGTATTGACCATAATGTGGAGGAGTTTCATAATGGCGGGCAATCCCTCTCTGATATATTCGACCGATGGTGACAGTCGCTCCTCCCTTCGTTCCCGAGTGCATTACACCAAAATGTCTAGCACACGGGAACGAAGGAGAAGCGACCCCCACGACAACAGTCGAGATTCTTCCTCTCTGACATTTGCGATCGTCGATGACGGAAGCTCCTACTTTCATTTTAAAGTGCATTACACCAAAATGTCTAGCACCTTCAAATGAAGAAGAAGCTCCCCTCACGACAACTGTCGGGATTCTTCTTCTCTCATATATGGTGGACACTCTCTCTCACTGATTTTCCGACCGTCAGTGATGGTTGCCACTCCTCCTCCCCCTAGTGCATAACAAAGGTCTAGCACAAGGAGAAGAAGGAGAAGCGACCCCCACGACAAACAACAGTCGGCATTCTTCTTCTCTCATACTAATTATCTTTCCGGCAAATCGAAGGCACTCGATATTTCCTACATACTAGCACAAGTCATGCTAAAATTCACAGAAAAATCCGGCATGACCTTTGCTAAAATAGGACATATCGAGCGCCTAAAATTTGCTGGAACGGAAATGAATCAACAATCCGGCAAAACATAGGTCACTCGGATGTTCATACACATACACATACAGAGATGTTTAAACTTGAAATTCTATCTGGATCAATTATCGTTTAAAAAAACTAGCTTCACATTGTCACAACTACTCATCTACTACATCTATAAAAACATATATGAAACCACATAGATCACATAGACCATGTTTACTCACTATAGACGATGTTTGTCGACCGGGCGCGGGTGCCGTCGGTGATGTTCTGGGCGTCGTCGACCGGCTCGTCGGTGATCTACCTTGCACCACATGAGCATTCGCACGTGAGCATACAAAGTAGGTCTCTCTCTCTAAATTTGGCAATGTGAGATTGGCATAACTAAATACCCTAGCTAGTTCTACTCCATCGACGATCTTGTCAGACGGTACAAGGATCACGATGAGCGTATGCGGTACAGTCTTGGGGATGGGAAGAACGACGAGCTTGTGATGCTCACAAAGTCGCAGTGGGTCGCTTTGTCAAAGGAAAAGCAAGGCGGATCCACGAGCAGCAGCAAGAAGAAGGGGAAGCAGCGTTCGGTGAGAAAGAACCTCGCCGACTCGGACGACGACTCAGACGATGAGGCTGCACCACCACCGAGGAGAAAGTTTGACATCAGGAAAGTGAGGTGTTATAACTGTGGTCTCCTCGGCCACTTCAAGGCTGACTGCGAGGAAGCACCGAAGCAGAAGGCACTGATAGCCTAGCAAGGAGATGATGGTGATATGATGTCGATGTGTGAACTCGTGGACAAGAAGGATCCGGTTCTTCAAGCTTCGGCTAAAGAAAGAGTCATGCTCCGTGAAGAAAAGGTTTGCTATCATGATCATGGTATCGGAGCCATGAGGTCTTGAGTTCAAAACCCGGCTGGCGCAATTAAATTGCAGCCCACTTTCGGTACACGTTTAGGCTTAAGGGAGCCACACGTGAGGGGGAGTGTTGATGTATAATGTGCTGACTAGTCGTTTTCCATCAGATCGGTCTTTTGGTTGCATTGGCTATGAAACCAATAGCATGATGTTGTCCAAAAAGTTCCCAATGCCTTTTTTCCTTCCCAGAAGACAACAGGGCAATACATACGAGTGCATTATTATTGACTTTCTTAGGGGAGCATATATCTTTTTACGACGAGCGTTGTTTACCATTTGGGTTACATTTTTCTCTTCCGTACCCTGCACTAGGTTTGGGCTTAGGGGTTATTGCCAATTGGTTTGGGCTTTCGGTGGACTTGAGTTTTTTTCCTAGCAGCATCCTTCTTTTTTAAGAAACTCACAGCCTCCTGACTGAAACAGAAAAAACGGCCACACCCGGCCCAGAAGTAGCCTATTCTGGAGGACTCCCGTACCTCTACGACATGAACATTTTAGAAACATGGAGTTCCAGACACCTCGCGCCCCAGCCACATCCCTCCACGTCTCGCCTCCAATTCCCACACCAACCCTGGCCTAGAATTAAAGCGCCGTCCCCGCAAAGCAAATCCGGCGACCCCAGAGACACCTCCTCGCCACCCCAGTAGCTATCTTCTCCGGATGTGGGTGGCAGAGAACTTGAGATATGATATCGTGGACTCATCAACGAACAGACACACCACATGGAAGTAACATGTAATATAATGCTCATGAACATACCGCTATGCGGCAATAATACAATGTGAAAGAAGTTTGGTGCCACACTAGATGTCTTCATTAGGCTACCTTGGCGGTCACTAAAATCTCAATATTTCACAACTATTTTTTGAGTGTGCGCATATATGTGATATCTGGTGCACGTGATTCCATAACACATTGGGGCAACAAACACACTGGCCAATTGAAAGTGTACATCTACACGCGGGCAGGTCCTCTCGGACCACAGTTGTCGAAGAGCTTGAATCTGAACTTTTCAACCAATCCACGGTTTGGCTTTGGGATTGTGATGCTGACACGCATGCAAATTCAGTGTGCGAAACTCAATGGCATGGCCTGCATGTACATTTTTCACCAACGTACAAATGGATGGCTGAGAAATGCAAAGACAGAGACGCATTGGAGATACAGAAATCTCTAATGCCAACCACTGCAAGTCAAATTAAATGTGTCTATGTGCCACTGCCATTGTGCTAGCTACTAAGCCGTCCAGAGGAGGAGGATCTGGCCTGGTTCAGCTAGGTCGCAGTGACTTGGATTCTGAATTTTGGAGGGACTGGAGCCTGCTTTCCAATATGCACTTCACCGGAAAGTACTCACACCGGTGACAACTCCCTTCAGATGGATACGGAATTCTAGAGGCTAGCCGTGGCGCCATAGTGGAACGACAGACCGATCCAGTAGTCGGGATGTGGTCGATGGAACCAATAACATGATTTTCATAATTATAGTGTGACTAGATGATGTCCAAAGAGTTCTCAATGCCTCCCACTTCTATGAGTAGCTTATCGAAGACATAAATACAATGAGTAGCACTCTCTATTAGGGTGGTAAGATGGAACACTAGGCAAGTGGCATGTGAGGAGGAGGAAGATTCTATATATGAGAATTATTGATACGGACAGCTTTCATTATGAGGTAGCACGTTGAGGTAGGTGAGCAGGCACTATCTCTCAAAGAAAAAGAAAAATGTCTAAATTATGAAGCTTTTGACATTGCACAAAATACCAAAATAATTATTTGTTGGCAAAAGTATTTTAGTTATTATAGTAGTACACACATGTATAAATAAATATAGTTTTACATTAACATTCAAAATATTTAGGTCAAATTATTATGGAACAAATTACCACTAATGGGGCCAAAACGTATACAAGTGACGAGCAGGCCGGTGATACGTTCATTTTGCATCATGTTTTTCTACTATTATTTATGTTATTTTATTGTATAATAATGCTTTTTGAAGTAATTCTAATGCCTTTTCTCTCATAATATGCAAGGTATGCACAAAGGGGAGAATTCTGGCAGCTCGAAATCTAGACCTGAAAATCAAGCTACCTAGCTATTTTGCACAACTCCAAATGAGCTAAAACTTCACGAGGATTTTTTATGAAATATTTAAGAAATACTATAGAAAATAAGTACCAGAGGGGGGCCACCAGGTGGGCACAACCCACCTGGGCGCGCCAGGAGGCCCAGGCGCGCCCTGGTGGGTGCTGCCCTCCTCGGCCCACCTCTTGTGCCCCTTTCTAGTATATAAGTCATTTTGACCTAGAAAAAAATAAGGAGAGGACTTTCGGGACGAAGCGTCGCTGTCTCGAGGCGGAACTTAGGCAAAAGCACTTTTGCCCTCCGGCGGAGCGATTCCACCGGAGGAACTTCCCTCCCGGAGGGGGAAATCATCGTCATCATCATCACCAACAACTCTCCCATCTTGGGGGGGGGGGGGGCTATCTTCATCAACATCTTCAACAGCACCAACTCCTCTCAAACCCTAGTTCATCTCTTGTGTTCAATCATTGTACCGGAACTATAGATTGATGCTTGTGGATGACTAGTAGTGTTGATTACATCTTGTAGTTGATTACTGTATGGTTTATTTGGTGGAAAATTATATGTTCAGATCCATTATGCTATTTCTTGAGCATGATTATCATTTGTGAGTATTTACTCTCGTTCTTGAGGTCACAGGAGAAATTATATTGCAAGTAATCATGTGAACTTGATATGTGTTTGATATTCTGATGATATGTATATAGTGACTCCCTTAGTGGTGTCATATGAACGTCGACTACATGACACTTCACCAAAACATATGACTAAGGGAATGCATTGTGGAGTAGTTATTAGATGATGGATTGCGAGAGTGACAGAAGTTTAAACCCCAATTTATGCGCTATTTCGTAAGGGACCGATTTGATCCAAAAGTTTAATGCTATGGTTAGAATTTATTCTTAATACTTTTCTCGTAGTTGTGGATGCTTGTGAGAGGGTTAACCATAAGTAGGATTTTTGTTCAAGTAAGAACAGCACCTAAGTACCGGTCCACCCACATATCAAATTAACAAAGTAGCGAACACGAATTAAGCCAACATGATGAAAGTGACTAAATGAAATTCCCGTGTACCCTCAAGAACACTTTGCTTATCATAAGAGACTGTTTTGGCCTGTCCTTTGCCTCAAAAGGATTGGGCTACCTTGCTGCATTTTTGTTACTACTATCGTTACTTTCTATCCTGCTATCAAACTACTCCGCTACTTACAATTTTAGCATTTGCAGACATTACCTTGCTGAAAACCACTTGTCATTTCCTTCTGTTTCTCGTTGGGTTCGACACTCTTACTTATCAAAAAGGCTACAATTGACCCATATACTTGTGGGTCATCAGCCGGCTGTCACTCGCCACTGGCATTGTACAAAAAGGCGAGCATCAATGCCAATTCTAAGACTTGGACTCTGGTGGGCTAATTCCATCACAGGGAATCTAACCATCTGAACTACGCTCAGTTCGTTTTACCTCAACATTTGTGTTACTAATCTTTTTAACGACATATATTGGGTAGGCCTCATCACGGGTGCGACTGTGTGTCGTTAAGGTCTCGCCTGAAGTGGGCCACAATGGGTTGGCCTGACGCGCTGGAGCTTCATAGGCCTTAGGCGCTTGTTTATTCACAATCTTTTAGTTTTTTTCTTTTCTTGTCTGACTTGTTCTTTTATATTTTGAAACATTTTAACACACACACACGCGCGCGCACACACACACAACTATATATTTTTAGGGAAAATCCATCCTACCACCCGGTGGTAGTTACCCCATATGTCTCATACAGTACCATGTGGTACTATATATACTACTTTATCATTTTAAATATATTCATATACTATATATAAGATGTTTCAAAGCAAGTTACATGAAAAAATTACATATGAACCCATAGTTTTTGTTATATTTGTGAAATACGTACATATTTGTACGTAAAAAAGAGCATATTCAAAATATTGTATATACTACCTAAAAATTGGTATATATACTACCTAATCATTGTTATATACTACATACTACACGTACATACTCTCAATTTTGACAGATACTACATACAACATACAAAACGCAAGTGGTGCTTGCAGGAAACATTTGTCCTACATATACATGTTATGCATGCATTTGAAAACTAGTAAACATGTATATAAAATGTTCCTTATGTATACAAAAAATGTAAATGATATATGGAAAAAAGTAGACATCAAAACATATATATTTAAAAAATGTTGAATGTGTATGAAACTGTTTTTATGTATACAAAAATGTAAATGATTTATGGAAAAAAATATATTTAAATTTTTTTAAATGCGTATAAAACTGTTTTTTATGTATACAAAATTGTAAATGATGTATGGAAAAAAGTAGACATCAAAACATATATATTTAAAAAATGATAAATGTGTATAAAACAGTTTTTGATGTATACAAAAATGTAAATGATATATGGAAAAAAGTAGACATCAAAACATAAGTTTGAAAAACTATTAATCATATACATTAAAAAGGTTAAAAGTGTATAAGAAAATAAATGTCAAAAAAGAATTATAATAAAAATCTATCATGTACTTGAAAAATGTTAAACGTGTCTAACGTATACAAAAAAATGTACAATCTATATGGAAAAAGTAGACATCAAAACATAAGTTTGAAAAACTATTAATCATATACATTAAAAAGGTTAAAAGTGTATAAGAAAATAAATGTCAAAAAAGAATTATAATAAAAATCTATCATGTACTTGAAAAATGTTAAACGTGTCTAACGTATACAAAAAAATGTACAATCTATATGGAAAAAGTAGACATCAAAACATAAGTTTGAAAAACTATTAATCATATACATTAAAAAGGTTAAAAGTGTATAAGAAAATAAATGTCAAAAAAGAATTATAATAAAAATCTATCATGTACTTGAAAAATGTTAAACGTGTCTAACGTATACAAAAAAATGTACAATCTATATGGAAAAAGTAGACATCAAAACATAAGTTTGAAAAACTATTAATCATATACATTAAAAAGGTTAAAAGTGTATAAGAAAATAAATGTCAAAAAAGAATTATAATAAAAATCTATCATGTACTTGAAAAATGTTAAACGTGTCTAACGTATACAAAAAAATGTACAATCTATATGGAAAAAGTAGACATCAAAACATAAGTTTGAAAAACTATTAATCATATACATTAAAAAGGTTAAAAGTGTATAAGAAAATAAATGTCAAAAAAGAATTATAATAAAAATCTATCATGTACTTGAAAAATGTTAAACGTGTCTAACGTATACAAAAAAATGTACAATCTATATGGAAAAAGTAGACATCAAAACATATATGTAAAAAATGTTAAACGTGTTTAATATGTATAAAAAAAGTTAAAATATAAATCATGTATTTTAAAATTGATAAAGGTATATACATTTTTTATATGTATAAAAAATGCGTACTCCTGATGAAAAAAAATGAAATAGGCAAAAAAATATACATTTGAAAAATATAAATTGTTTGTTAAAATTTTTAAAACATGCAAAAAAATGTACGCATACGAAAAATGTAGACTTGTTTTCAATAAAAGAAAACCGAGAAACAAACGAAGCAAGCCAAAACGAAACAAAATAAATCATGGAAAACCGAGAGAAAAGACAGAGAAAACTGAAAATAAAAGAAAGAGAACCGGAAGAGATATTGAAACTCAAAGAAAACAGAAAGAAGTGAGGAAATCAGTGCAAGACAGCCGAGAGTAATCGTGCTACATTACTGGGCCGCCCCGCTGTAGGGAGGGACGGACGAGCAGAGAGGCTGCGGGCTCCTCCGTCTGCCTGCACTGGGTAGGTTTGGGCTTTGGGTGCAGGCGGGTTTTCCTCGTACGCCCACCCCGGCCCAGGGGGTCCAGCCTGGTCTGTCTAGAGGCTTCCCGACCCGAACGTTCGGGAAACGTGGGATTCCAGAGGCCTCGCGCCGCGCCCACCCACATCCCTCCACGTCCCGCCCCCAATTCCCATTCCCCACGCCAACCCCACCCCGCCCGAGAATTAAAGCGCCGTCCCCGGCAAGCAACTCCGGCGACCCCAGCACCCACCTCCTCCTCCTCCTCCTCCTCCCGCCGCCCCAGCAGCCCGTGGGGTGTATCTCGCTCGTTCGTACCGCCGTGATTCGCTCCTGCCCGCGGAGCCCGCCGCAGAGATGGAGCGCGGGCGGGGCGGGAGGGACGGGCCCTTCGGCGCGGGCGACCCGTTCGCCGGATTCGGCCGCCTGGGGGGCGCCCCCCCTATGCCCGGCCTCTTCGGCGGGGGCAGGGACCCCTTCGACGACCCCTTCTTCACGCAGCCCTTCGGGGGCGGCCCCGGAGGAATGTTCGGCCCCGGCCTGTTCGGCCCGATGGGCGGCCCTGGCATGTTCGGGGCGATGGGCGGCCCCGGCATGTTCGGCGCGTTCGGCGCCGGGGACGGGTTCCTCGAGCAAGCTCCTCCCGCGAGGAGCGGTGCTGGAGGCGGGCCTGTCATCACGGAGATTGATGAGGATGAAGAAGGGGGCGACGGGGAGCGTGGTGGCCGACAGGCGAACCGCGGGGCATATGTTCAGGAGCCAGATGATGGGAGTGATGGTAGGGTTGGGCTGGGATTGGTTCAGTTTCTTCATTCATGTGCTGTTTCCTGGGATGCCATGCGGTTCTGAATTTTGCTGATGTGAAATCGCATCTTGTGTTATGTCTGTACTGTGTTTGTAGGGGTGCAAGGGGGGCAGGTTCAGATGAGGCGAGATCCCAACAGGGCGAACGGGGGCGGCCAGCCGCAGTCGCGTTCGTTCACGTATCAGAGCTCCACTGTGACTTATGGTGGGATTAATGGAGCCTACTACACGGCTTCGAAGACCCGGAGGAGCGGCAGCGATGGGGTAGGCAAATTACTGATGAGGGGTAGTGCACTTTATTCGGTCGTTTTGTGGTCATCAGAAGTGATACTGATTAGTGTGTTTCATGCAGATTACTGTCGAAGAAAGCAAGGAAGCAGACACTACAACTAAAGAGGCCACTCATAGGATCTCCAGAGGAATTCATGATAAGGTAGTCAGATGACCCCTTGATATATTCATGACCCACTAAATAATTAAAGTCATATTGAGTAACTCTATGCGCACTGGATTACATAAGTCACCCTTTATGAGCCAGAGTTGAATTATCAAATAAATCAATTGAATCAGGAATGATGGCACGTATGACTTGTACCATCAAAAGCTTAGATTATATCTAGTGAATATGAGTCTGCAGCTATTTTTCCTTGTACTCCCTCCATAAAGAAATATAAGAACGTTTAGATCATTAAATTAGTGATCTGAATGCTCTTATATTTCTTTACGGAGTGAATATTAATCAATTGAACCAGCAGTGACATGTATAAATTGTCTGTAAAGCTAGGGTCATATATCCGGTGAACTTAAGAGTTCGTAGCTCATTCCCATTGCATTAATTTGTTTTAGGGGCACTCGGTAACAAGGAAGCTAAAATCAGACGGGAAGGTGGACAGTACGCAAATACTGCACAATCTCAATGAAGGTTTGTTTTATATTTCTAGCATTCCCTGCTCTGATGTGCCCCCAGTACACTTCTTATATGTCATTCATAATATTTTTCTATACAGATGAATTACCTGGATTTGAAGAATCATGGAAGGGCAATGCTGGACAGCACTTACCAGGCTGGAACCAGAATGCTGGTATATCTAATGGTGACAACTCTGGTAAGCAATATCTATCTCTTGTTTCCTCGTAACATGCGCAAATTTCATGTCATCTAGAATGGTGCCAACTGCACACAAATATTGCAGTATTTCTTTCTCTGGCAGAAAATTTATCTCCTGCATCTTAATGGGCTGGAAATGACAAACAAAATGCATTCAAGTAGCTAAAGTATGAAGGGGTCAGATTGGACATTTCCATGTGAACACCTTCCTAGTGGGGCATCAATTACAATTGCAGTGCTGGAGAACAATTGTTAGACATTATTGATTGCTCAAATATGAAGTTGGACTGAGAAGTTGAACATGTGAAATGTTTTTGGTGCCTGTTCAGCAAATGTTAACATGACCAGAACTGAAACTGAAACTAGTTACTCCCTGGAGGCTGGATGATCCTCCACAGGGTTATTATTTGGTTCTATGCGGTCGGTCTTGATGAGATGTAAAGACTAGGTCCAGTTCCAGTTTTTTCTTTAGCTTAGACTTTGGTTTACTTGGTTTTACCGCGGACTTGAAAGATCAAATGAAGTGCCAGATAACCTGTTCACAAGTGTTGATGTGGCTGTTGTCATTTTCATGAAGTATGACGAACTGACTGATGGAAAATTATGCATTGATGGAGTATTACTGTATGTTATGGTCGAATATAGCAAGATAATTAGATGAATATACACTTGCGGGCCTGATAACAAACAGGCCATTGTTGCACAAATTTGCTGTTCTGCCTAGCATTACAACTATGACTTACGATTAAACCCTGACACCATGTGGTTCTTTCTTTAACATGTTGATTGACTTGTACTTGCTGATATGTTTTGTCTCTAATACATCATGGCAGCATCATTTATATATTTGTCACTCATTTGCATGGCGCTGCATTATCTAACCATCAAGTCTGTACTGATTGATTCACAACAGGTAACCCTGGTACCAACGGTGCCAGGCAGGCTGCACAGAACTGGGCGCTCCCCGGAATGCAGCAACAGCGCGATCCAAGAATGCAGCAACAGCGCGATCCAAGGAGGCACGACAACGGGCAGGCAAAGCCAAAGTCATCGCGAATCATCCCAATCTCCTGAAGGGTGAAAGGAGGCGTGATGGGCGGGTCAAAATCACGATGCATCCCACGATCTCGCGCAGAGGGAACGGCCGAATACACGGAGCAGATGAATAAAGCGCTGCTGGTTTGCGCAAGCAGTTCAGCTCCTGGCGTGCGTTCCTCTCCTCTAGCTAGATACGAGTAGGAAGCTAAACTGAAAGTGATGGAGGCCTGGAGGTCCGGATGCGATCTGCTATGTGCTACCGCCGCGTCCGTTTCCTGTACCGTGAATACATTCTGTGATTTGAGTGTATTGTGTTGCTGTCTGATCTGCCTGTAAAGATACGCTGTTATCTCTACTATCTGTAATGTCCCTTGGTGTCGGGTTACACGAATATAACCCTAGAAGAATAAAAGCTATTTGCCCGCAGTTGTGTTCCCCTTCCTGATGAAGGGGACTCCTGTGGATGGTTGCTTAATAAAACTGGTATTTTCGGTGTTAAGCTTGTGCACTGGTGTGCTTGTCTGAGGGTGTTCGAAATAAGATGTTCTGGTATTTCTTGAAATTTCCGGACTAACTTTTTCAACTTGAGATAAAATTATTATGAGTAATACTAGAGTCTGTCTAGGGCATATCGGGAGGAAGGCCGGGAATCTTCGCCCGCTTGGTCTTCCCTGACCCTAGCAAACATAAAAAGAAAAAAAAGTACTTGCAGGATTCTTCACCTAAAATCAATGAAAGGACTTTGGTGAGTGGATGGTTAGGAGAATGGTAGCATTCCGGGCCAGTCCATCAGAGCTTCACCAATCTCCGCAATGGACATTGATGTCAGCATTTTTCTAGATTTATTTCTTGCTCTCTGGCAATGGCTTCACCAATCTCCGCGCCCCTGGGGTCAGTTGCTTTTGATTTAATATAGTATCGATAGCTATTAATAAAGCTCAGTTTATCTGTCTCCGATTATGACGTGCATACTTGCCTTCATAAGCATAAGCGTGAGTGTGTATATACATATGTATGAGTGTTAAATCCAAGTTAACTGGCATATCTTTTAAGATGATTTTAGTATAAATTTTATTAAAATTTTCTAAAGCTGCGTTATTTAATTTAGATCCGTGGAAGCAGTTTTTCTAACCGCGCCGGGCACACGACACCCCTCGTCTACACATCTCCACGGCCCACGCGACCCGAGCACCGGCTCGCGCTCCCGCCACGTCCCTCCCCACGCGTCCCCCCGCCTCCCCCTCCACCGCCGCCGCCGCCGCCTCCATCCCCCGGAAAACGCCGTGACCCTCCCTCCCCACTCCCCACCCCCACCTCAGATTCGCCCCCAAACCCCGGCCGCCAAACCCCCGCCCCCATCTCCTCCAGCTCCTCCCTCCCTCCCCATGCTGCCGCTCGCCCGCCGCCTGCTGCAGCCGCGCGGCCGCCGGCCCCTCAGCACGGGCCCACCGGCGGGCCCGGGCGTGCTGGCGAGCCGCCTGGCGTCGCGCGCCGTGGTCCGCTTCCGGGGCCCCGAGGCGGCGCGCTTCCTCAACTCGCTCCTCACCAACGACGTCCTCCTCTCCCACGGCCCCTCCTCGTCCCAGCCGCAGCGGTACGCGCCCACGCCCAACCTGCCCGCGCGGGCGCCGCCGCCGCAGTACGCCGCGCTGCTCACGCCGCAGGGCCGGTTCCTCTACGACCTCTTCCTCTACCGCCCCGCGCCGCGCTCCCAGATGCTCGACCGCACCGGGTCCGCGCCCCAGACCGGGGAGCGGCCCGGCGGGGAGGAGGGTGGGGAGGGGGGCGGGGAGGTGCTCGCGGATGTCGACGCCGCTGAGGTCGACGAGCTGCTCGCCTGCTTCAAGAGGTGAGGATTCGTAGAGCTGATTTATTTGGGCATCCCGTGCTGGCACGAAACTTGCAGTCATTACTCTGACCGTTTGCGTGGTCGGACTGCGACCGGAAAAGTAAGATTGATTTGGGGAAAGGAACAGCACGAGCTAATCAACCTAGGCGGCCAATTCGCTGTTGGAAATGGAGTTTCTGTAGTCAAACCAGTTGCTGATTGATTAGTTGTTTCCTTGTGTAGTCTGTGTCAGGATACAGTTTGAAGATGATCGATTGCGTGCCCCCGTTTTGGTTGGACATTCCAGTGCCATATCT
The DNA here is from genome assembly GCA_904067115.1 of Aegilops sharonensis. Taxonomy (NCBI): domain Eukaryota; kingdom Viridiplantae; phylum Streptophyta; class Magnoliopsida; order Poales; family Poaceae; genus Aegilops; species Aegilops sharonensis. Next base: position 65,992,674 of record LR880972.1, on the reverse strand, counting down.
GGGAGTCATGATCTTGAATTTTCAGTGCCATAAACATTGAAGTTGCAGCCCCAGGAGTACATCAGCTGGATCACACTTGGGGAATTAATCCTAGCTGACAATGTCTCGGTCCCAACTAGGAGCCTGAGCATGTTTTGGTCTCAACTAGGAATCTGAGCATATTTGGGTCTCAACTAGCAGCCTGAGCATGTTTTAGTGTCAACTCGGGATCTCAGCATGTTTGGTCTCAAGTAGCAATGCTTTTTCATTGGGGGTTGGTCTTGACTGTCGTGTGGACATGAGAATTTGGATGCTTATTTTTGTCGTTTAGTACTTCCGTTATAGCTTTCCAACGAGTCTGCGTTCAGTTCAGATCTCTTTTGGCCTGGCAATTTTTTCGTCCATTTTGCAGATATCGGCTAAGAAGCAAGGTTGAGATAGATAATGTAAGCGAGGAGTTTTTGTGCTGGCAAAGATTTGGAAGCGATGTGGCACATGCTGGACCTTCCACTCAAGAACCCGAAGCTCAATCCATTGGATGGGGACAAGGTAGTGACCATGCTGCTGAGTCATCTGCACAAGGGAACGGTCATGGTTGGCAGTGGCTCAAAGATCCTCGGCTTGACATTCTTGGCTACAGAGGAATCTTTCCAGCTGATACAATACGTAGGTCATTTGTTCTTGGTGCTTTCTAAAAATACATCTGATATGTTGCTCAATATCTACCTATGGTCATCTGAACATGCTAGTAACTCTTGGTTTTGCCCGCAGCACCACTTGTTGAGGCTGACAAAGAAGCAGATGAACGCCATTATTTGCTTTGGCGTATAGAAAATGGGGTTGCAGAAGGCTCAACTGAGATACCAAAAGGTAGGATTAATTTCCAGTTGATCTGTTAAGTCACTGAAATATTGGCATACTTTGAGATTTGTATAGCTATTTGATGTTCCTTGGTTAAGGACATAATGTCGATTCTGGAATGATTTGTTCAGTGTTATGTTGAAGAGTCTGGCCATTTAAGCTGGTACTCAGCAATGCAATTCAATGGTACAGGAAGAACTGTGCTACATCCTGTTAACAATAGTAGAACTATTGATGAAAACATCTGCATGTACTGAAGCAATTTTAAGGAATTAGATTGCGTACCCATGGTTTGTCAGGTCATTCTGGTTGGTTAGTGGTGGTGATGGATATTATACAATGGCATATATTATCTACAAGGAAGAGCTTAGAAGCCTACAGTACTGTAAATCATAGAGGCGGTATCATTTCTGTCTTAAGAGTTAAGATAGTAGTGCTGGGAGCCCAAAATTTTTGGTTGATTCGTGCTAGTGAATCGTTCAGTAGGTTGCCTTTAGGGACATTTCTTAGAAGCATAGTCTCTCGTCTCTTGTAGCACATGGGCAAGTTGGTAGGGAACTGTGTCTCTGCTTAACTAACATCTTTTCTCCTGCCCTTTCTTGCTTTCCTAATTTTATCATTTTTGGCTGTTACACTATGTTTCCTTATATTTCCATGTTAAGCATTAGTACAATGCTTGTTCTTTCCTCTTTTGCTAAAACCATCTTCTTTTGTACCAGGTGAAGCAATTCCACTCGAGTACAATCTTGCAGGCCTGAATGCTATTTCATTTGACAAGGGGTGCTATATTGGTCAGGAGCTGATCGCACGCACACACCACCGTGGTGTCATCAGGAAGCGCCTGATACCCTTGAAGTTTGTAGATGAAAATGACAAAGGTATTTATTCTGTGCTAAACGATGCAATCATCCAGTCTCCGTCAACCAGATATTGATTCTGCAACCTCTATTATCAGAACTCGAGCAGGCTGTTGCTCCGGGCTCAGATGTCGTGGACGAGGCTTCCGGTAAGAAAGTCGGTACAGTTAGCACCGCTCTCGGGAGCCGTGGGATGGGCCTGTTGCGTCTGGATGCAGCATTGAAGCAAAACGCAACCCTCGCCATCAGCGACAACCAAGATGTGAGGGTCAAGGCGATTAAGCCAGACTGGTGGCCGGCTGAGTGGACAGAGGTCTTAGGACAGCAGAGCGCAGTCGCTTGATCTTTTAAAGTTAAAGTTCCAGTACCTGGCCAAAACTTTGCGTGAAATGAAGTAATGAAGTTGTTCGTAGTTCATAGAGGTAAATCTGAAGGCTCTGGGCGAGGCGCTGTGGTAGGGGTGGAGTTTCAGACAGTTTAGCAAAGGTAACCTGACCGTGGTCTGTGGTCTCTCAGTTTCTGGACCTAGTTTCTTGGTCTATTATTGTCTTGCAATTTCTGCACCTAGTTTCTTCCTTACTGTACTCCCTTGTGTCAATGATAGATCAAGAATAAGCTACTGTGTACAAAGCATACACTAAAAATAAGTCCCCTGTTTTAGGGTTTGCCAGTTCCCAAATGTTCTCTTTCGAACGTTTCTGAAACGGATGATCTAATTTTGCAGACATTTTAACCCGTGAGTAAGTCTTGTTCAGAGCTGTTGATTTGTGTTCATGCTATTGTCGCCTCTGTTTTGTTTCGAACGCCTTTTTCTGCCGACTTTCTTTGAATCTCTTTGGCAGCACCTAAAAAGACACGTCTTCTAAAATAGGAGATACTGAACTATAGATAGTAATCATGGTTCCTGTAATTCAGCGTATTGTGAGAGAAAGAATACACTCTGTGAATCCTCTGAGCTGCTTCGTCTGTGAATCCTCTGAGTTGCTTCGTCTGCTTCCGTCGTTCGCTGTAAATCCTCTGATGAAGCAATACGCCTCTGATGAAGCAGTACACCTCCAGCCGGAAATCACACTGATGTTGTTACCTCACAAATCCTGATGCTTCCTACTAGGATGTTAGTGGGTGTTAGTGGCATTTGCAAGTGCAATTCCAGTTCTAACTATGTATCTCTACTCCTAATGGACGAATTGGTTGAATAATCCCCTCACTTTCAACCGGTTTAATTTCAACCGGTTTTTTTCATCTGGTTTATTTTCGTCTCACATCCCACCAGCCTTCGCATTAAAAACCAAATCAATTTCCATAACCCTTCCTTTCGTTTTTCCATCTTGGCAATTGTATTTCCTCGTTACGAATGATTCTTTCCTTCTTGGAATGAAGATCTCCGTCTTACAAATTTTCTAACAATCAAGCATGGTTGTGGGCCACGCTTCCCAAAATCATAAAAAATTATGGCAAAAATCTTAACTTTCCTTATCCCACCATAGTAATTGCATGCAGATATTAGGTATGCTATTATTTGTGTGTTAATCCTGTGATTGGTCACGTACGAGCGACCTCTCCTCTCGATCCACCCCCTCCTGTGCGACCGCTCTCTTTCCCTCTCCTCGCGATGCGGCGCCGCCCCCATCTCTCGCTCCGCCGCCACCGCCCCCCGCCTTCCCCTACCTCCCGCTCAGCCACGTCCACCACCCCCACCCTTCTCCCCATTGCCGGATCCGCTTGCAGATCGTCAAGGTTAGGCAGCGGAGCTCCACATCCGTGACCCGTGCGTGCTTGTCAAGGAAGCTGCTCCTGGATCTGCGCTTGCGCGACTGTGGCGGAAGGGACA
>LR880972.1:65954868-65972477 GCA_904067115.1 Aegilops sharonensis | reverse complement strand
AATCCACCTCAATCCCTGTCAGAACCCCTCAACAACCCTGTCAACCGAACATGGCCTAAAGGATTTGTGCGCCAAATCTTTGAGAGAGAGAGAGGCGCCGTTAGGGAGCAGTTTCAGACAGTTTAGCAAAGGGATACCTGACCGTGTCATGTGGTCTATCAGTTTCTGGACCTAATCTTTTTTTTTTACTCTACTCCCTTGTATCAGTGATAGATCAAGAATAAGCAACTGTACAAAGTATACACTGAATAAATAAGTATCCCAGTTTTTGGGTTAGGCCACTTCCCAAATGTTCTCTTTCGAACGTTTCTCGAACGGATGCTCGAATTTAGCAGATATTTTATCTTGTCATCAAGTCATGTCCAAAGTTGTTAGTCTGTGTTCTGAATGAAGAAATATCTTCTCATGTTTTTTTCTTGCAAGAAAAATATCTTCTCATGCTTAATTAGCTGAAATTGTACGTTACATACACTGAAACAACACTACAGCCGCGTCTGTTCTGTTTTGAGCGCACGTTTTGCTGTCCAATATGTTCGGAGGCATAATTCTCACTATTTGGCGGCACCTAATAAAAAATTTATCTCTATTACCTAAATGAAACGTAACGTTCCCTCTCCCCTCTTATGTTTTGTCTAACCCCTTGGTTCAACTCCCTCGTACGTTCCCACCTCCCACCGTTTCTATCCCCCCACCCATCTGGTTTTCTATTTAAATCGGTTTTTAACTGGACTGCCAAATCATATCAATCAGATCTTTGGTAATTAGTAACGCAATAAAGGTCACACGGGAAGGACTCAACTAACCCAATCACATTCAAAAAGAATGGAAGGAATCAATCAAAAGGAATGTATCAATTGTGTTCATAACAAGTACTTCCTATTTGGTAACAGAATAAAATCAACGGGAAGTAATCAATCACGGATGAGGCATATCACCATCTTTCCTTGTTGGTACAGATCTCCCTCTCTTAAGCAATCCATCGGCCCTTCCAGAAAACGTACGCTCACCTGATCCGAACTTAAAAGAACTTCTGCGTCAAGCTTGCCCGCCAATTCATGAAGGGCTGGGTGCTAATCTTAGCCGTGACCTCCGCAAGCGTAAAAGATCTCTTCTGTTGGCTATTCAAGCTCTGGACGCCCGGGCCGACTCCTCCGGGCTCTCCCCAGATGAGTGGATGCTGAGATATGATCTTGAGGATCAACTCTCCTCCATCTACACAAATGAGGAGGCATACTGGAGGTTGCATGGTACCCAAAAATGGGTGCTCCGCGGCGATGCGAACGCTGCATATTTCCAGGCGGTTGCGAATGGCCGACGCCGGAGAAATTCCATCCACTGCTTGTGGGAGGATGACGCCCCCCTTGTCCGCCCCGCGGCCATTCGGGCCCATGTAGACGGCTTCTACAAAGCCCTCTTTACCCCCACCCCTCGGGGTGGGGCTAGTCTCGCCCCTGACACTTGGACGGCGGTGGAGTTGGTTTCCGACGAGGCCAACGCGGCCCTTGTTGCCCCCTTCGCCGAAGAAGACGTCCTCGCGGCCATTAAAGGAATGAACCCCTCCTCGGCCCCGGGTCCGGATGGCTTGCCCGTTACGTTCTTTAAAACGTTCTGGCAGACAGTCAAACCTGAGGTCATGGCCCTATTCGAGGAGTTCTATCCGGGCTCTATGGACCTTGGACGCCTCAATTATGGGATCATTACCCTCATCCCAAAGGTTCCGGACGCCTCTGATATTCGCCAGTTCCGTCCCATCACCGTGATTAACGTGATATTCCGGATCCTGGCGAAAGGGTACGCCAATAGGGTGACCCTGCTTGCTAACTCGATCACTCACCCGAACCAATCGGCCTTCATCCAAGGCCGGTTTATTTTAGATGACGTGTTGGTCTTCCATGAAGTCCTTCACGAAGTTCGGGTGAAACAACATCGCGCTGTCTTCCTGAAGCTGGATTTTCATAAAGCTTATGATACTGTTCACTGGCCTTTCCTTCGGGAAATGCTGCTGCGTAAGGGCTTTGACGACCGCTGGGTGAGTCGCATGATGCAATTAGTCTCCTGTGGGCGGACCGCGATGAACATCAACGGCGAGATTGGGCCATACTTCCCCACTCTTTGTGGGGTGCATCAGGGGGACCCGTTCTCGCCGTTCCTGTTCAACATGGTGGTCGATGCTCTGGCCGCCATGCTGGACAAAGCCAAGGGTGCCGGCCATATTCACGGCATTGTCCCCCACCTAGTCGGAGGGGGAGGGGTCTCCCTCCTTCAATACGCGGATGACACCATAATAATGGTCGAAGGTTCTACTCAGGACGTGGCTAACCTAAAGTTCCTCCTCCTGTGCTTCCAGCAGATGTCGGGCCTAACGATCAACTTCGATAAGAGCGAAGTGATGGTTCTTGGTTACCCTCCGGTGGAAGCTCAGGCTATCGCTGACCGACTTAACCGTCGGTTGGGTTCTTTCCCCACGACCTACCTGGGGATCCCCATTAGTGATTCGCGCCTCATCGTGGCGGACCTCCGCCCCACGGTGACCCGTATGCAACATCGCGTCGAGCCTTGGAAAGGGCGCTGGCTATCGAAGGCTGCGCGTGTGATTCTCATCAACTCCTCACTCGCCAGCCTTCTTTGGTACCTCATGAGCTTTTATAGCCTCCATGAGACGCTGCACATGGAAATTGCCAAGTACCAATCCAGGTTCTACTGGGCTGGCGAGGATGACAGACAGAAGTACCATATGGTCAGTTGGCCGGACATATATAAACCCAAGGACCAGGGGGGTCTGGGGATTTTGTCCTCCCGACGCATGAACATCGCCCTCCTGACCCGGTGGCTATGGCGTATTGCTAATGGTGACGGAGGGCTTTGGCTCACCATCATCCGGAACAAGTACCTCTTTGGACAGCCTCTGGCTTTCTGTCAGTGTTTGGGCGGATCCCAGTTTTGGCAGGCCGTCATTCAGCTGCTCCCTATGCTTCGCATTGGCACGTCCATCTCGGTTGGGTCTGGGTCCGTGACCCTGTTCTGGTTTGATCGGTGGATTGGCGACACCCCTCTGGCCGCCCGCTTTCCCGAGCTCTTCACCATTGCTGTTGACCCTCGGGTCTCTGTTGAGACGACCCTTATTGACTTAGGGCGCCTCGCGTTTCGCCGCCCTTTTGGCCCGCCCGAAGTGGCCGCCTGGGATGCCCTCCTCGAGGACATCGCCCTTCTCCCGATGAGCGTCACCGACACCCCGACGCCATCTCTTGGCGCCTAGAATCTTCCGGACGCTTCTCTACTAAGTCCCTATATACGGTCATCGCGCCTTCGCCCGCCCCCGAGCCCTTCAGTTTGATCTGGGATATCCGTCTGCCACTGAATATTAGGATCTTCCTTTGGCAATGGATCCGTGGACGCCTCCCCTCCGGAGTCGAAGTCCTCAAGCGTAACAGACCTGGGGATGGGCTTTGCCCCCTGTGCGGCACGGTGGAGGACGCTAACCACACCTTCTTCGCGTGCTCCATGGCCCAGTTTCTTTGGTCCAGTTTCCGCGAGACGGTTGGTGGACAGTGGTGCAATTCCTATTTCCCCGACCTTCTCGCAGAGATCCATGCCTCCCCCCCTCGCTACCGACATATCCGTTGGCTCTGCGTAGAGGTCCTCGCCTGGACGTTGTGGACTGTCCGCAATAAGCTTGTCATCCAAAAGGTCACTCTCAAACGTGCTACTGACGCCATTTTTAAAATGTGTGGGTACCTGCAGCTTTGGCAGCCGCTTAGCCGCCCTCAGGATCGGGACGTCATCAACACCCTCCTCGCCGACCTTCGATCGCTCGCCTTCCGCCTGGCGCCACCGCTTCCGCCGCCTCCCCCCTCCCCCCCCCACCCCCCGAGCCCGACTAGATGCAGTCGTTTATTTCTGTTCTAGGGCTTGTTGAGCTGTGCCCTCAGCATTAACCCTTATGGATCCTGTGTTTTGTGTGAACTTGGTGTGTGTGTGTGTGTGTGTTTGAACCTCTGTGGATTGTTGGCTTGGGCATGTGCTTTATAATATAAAGCGGGGCGAAAACCTTTTTCGGTAAAGGACCTAGCTCCTCAGCCTTTCTTTTATTTGTACTAGCTAGAGAGAAACCTTTTTTCTTTTTTGCGGAACTTGCGACGGTGGACGAACGAGGGCGGCTGAGGCGGACGAACTAAGGGAGCGGTGGCGGCCCGGCATATGTGAGCCCTCATCTGCTTTCGGTTCCAGATCCATGGCAGTAGTGACGGTCCTCCTCGTCCATTCACCCTGGTAGGAGGCCATGGCTGAGCCGCCTTAGGAGGTGGCCGGCGTAGCCACCAGCAGGGGAGAGATGGGGCATCAGGCCGCCCCTCCTCACGGACGCACCAAAACGAACGTCTCACAAGCGGCATCGGTGGAGGGGACGTCCACCTTCTCGCGCTCAGCAGCGGGAACAACAGATGCGGCTGTCCTCGTTCGGCCTTAATTCCAAGGTACGTGGGAGACACACAACCACAGTGAAAATCTTTTTTCTTCTTCTTTTTGTTTTGATTTTGATAGATCCTAATAAATATGCAAGTGCTCTACCTCTACTACATCATATCAACGTCTGTTCTGTTCTGTATGTAAATTCTCTACTAAGAAAGAAAGTTCATTGGTGACAGTCTGAAGCTGATTTTAAGATTTTAATATGGCCAATTAAGCTGAACTAATATTGTGTGTTGACCTAAAAACACATACACAACCTGAACTTTACATATTATGTGGGACAGTAGTGTGGCATCATCTTTTTCTATTATAGACATTTTTTGTTAACCAGATACGTTAGTTGTCCTACTTAATTCTTAACTAACTCATCATATTTTGCTCTTGATTTTTAGTCATGCTTGGAGCTTTGGTCTCCAGCTACATGAGATCACAAAGCATGTCTTAGCTAGGCTAATGGTAAAATTGGAAGTTGGATGTGATTACATCATATGCTTTGGCGTTTACGACTGTAAAGCTTTCTGTGACTTGGCCTGAAGTTCAGATATTTTGCAGTCAATGTATATCTTCGGTAGAGTCTTCTTTTTTCCTTTGGGTTTGGGATAGAGAGGGTTACGTTTTTTCAAAAAAAATAAAAAAAATAAGATTTCATTCTTCTGTTTCACCATAGTTCATGTTTATATAGTTTTGAGAGGCACTTAACTTAATTTTCCTTTTAAATTGACTGATTGTCAACAAAAGAGATGAAAATAATATTTCAAATTGATCAAAAAAATGTGGAAACACAAGATTTTACAAGGAGAGCTCACACACGATGTCAATATGAAAGCAGAGTGAAATGAAGGGCAAAGAGAAAGATGCCACTTTAATAGATGGCCTCTAAGGATGCATGAGGATTGCATGTGAGGGGAGGAGAAGCGGACATTAACACACAAAAAAAGGAGAAGCGGACATGATCAGTTTGCTACTATATGAATGGAGACTACATGTCATGACGTTGACACACAATTCTTAATTGGATAAATTGTTTCATTACTTTATTTAATTTCTATTCCGTGGCAATGCACGGGCATTGAGCTTGGAAGGAGGAGCTCAAGGGAGCAAGAAAATATGAGAGGAAAGCTAAGTTTACTCATATAATTCACAAAAAAGAATTCTTTATCTAAATTTTGTAATTGCACCATGGAGGCTAGCGGAGCAGGAGCGGAAGCAGCAGGAGGAGCGCGAGCGCAAGAAAAAGAAGAAGGAGGAGTACCGGCGTCAGGGGATCGAACAGAAGAAAGAGCTCAAGCGGAAGGAGTCCTTGCTCCCTCCGGGCGGTGAGCGTGGCGGGGACCCGCAGGCAAAGAAGCCGAAGCACAAGGGGGGCAGCTCGGCGCCATTGCTGCTGGCGGCCGGCCCCGAGGCTTCGAAGGGGTCGGCTGACGCCCCGATCCCAGTGGAGGAGGCAGACGGGCCAGAGTGCTTCAAGTGCGGTAGGGTGGGGCACTACCAAAACATGTGTCTCTTCAAGCCCCTGTGCGTCGTCTGCCACGAGGAAGGCCACGCGTCGGCTTACTACCCCACGCGGGGGAGGCCCCTGGCACTGCAGATCATGGGCAACGCCATCCCTGGCGAGGGTTTCTTCTGTCTCCCCTTCGTGGAAACGGAGGGTGAGGAGGTTCGTGCCCCTCTCGTGACGGACGCGGCGATCATCTCGGCGGAGCCCGGCAAGCTGTCAATCCCCATCTTGGAGGTGGAGCTCCCTCATCTCTTCGAAGGGGAGTGGGATTGGCATGTGTCGGCCATCGGCGTCGATCAGTTCTCGGTCGTCTTCCCCGACAAGGCCATGCTGCGGATGGCGACCCGCAGCGGCAAGCTCTAGTTCTCCCTCCACGACATCATGGCGGACATCAAGGAATCTCACCCGGAGGAGCCCAAGGACGAGATCATGCCGGACACTTGGGTCAAGCTGTGGGGTGTGCCGCCCAAGCATCGTCACGTGGACCGCCTCATGGCCGCCACGGTGATGATAGGGCGTCCAATGGAGGTGGATCAGGCGTCGCTGTCGGGCCTTGGGCCGGTGCGGATGCGCTTCGCGTGTCATGCCCCGGCCAAGCTCAAGGGCTACGTGCAAGTTTGGTTCAACAGTGAGGGATTCACCTTCCGCCTGGAGGCCGAGACGGGCGTTCTACAGGGTGCGGCTCCCACTCCCCCTCCTCCTCCACCAGCCAATGCTGACAAGGGCCCGGAAGACAAGGATAAGGACCACGACATGAGCATGGGGGATGACTCCATTGACACGGAGACTTGGGACAAGCTTGGTCTCAAGGACACGGACGTGCAGGCTGCGCCTCCGGCGGCGGGCGCGGCACAGGACCAGGAGGAGTGCCAAGTGGTGGTGGGCAGCAACGAGATGGGGTTCAACCAATATGGATCCAACATGACCATGGGCCTCGACATGACAAGGGGGTCTCGGCGTCCTGTGACTCGGAGGGACGCTCGATGCTGGTCTCCCCGGTGGCTGCGGTGGTGGGCGAGCCTCGGGTCGCGGCGCGCTCTCCCAAGGTGGCGTCCGGCCTCAGCGATGGCGGTACGAAGCTCCAGAAGAAGACGGCGGGCCGCAAGCCCCCCGCGGTGGCGCCGGCGAGTCCCCCATCGGTCCGTGCGAGCACGCCTGCTCCACTGCGACCGGTGGTGATGGCGCTGGCCTCCCCTGGAGGTCCGGCTGGGGGCACCTCGTCGGTCATCTCCCCTCCCGCCTCTGATGCTCTTCATGCGGAGGTGTCCAAGGTGGTACCCATCCCCACGGCCAGGCGGTCCAAGGCGGTGGCTGCGTCCCCGGCGACGCAGGAGAGGGCGAGCTCTCGTCCGAAGGGTGCCAAGGGCTACATGCCATCCCTCCAGCGGGCCCAGCTCCTGTAGGCTCAGAAGAATCTCGAAATCGAAGGTAACCCCATGCCCCGCTTTACGATCTTTGATGATTATTCAGATGAGTGCTTGGGTGGTATCTTAGCGGATAGTGGAGTGGCGATGACTGACGCGGGGGAAGCGCACGAGGTGTTGTCTCTTATTCGTGCTAAGGAAATTGCGCAGGCCGCGCTTGCTCAGGCAGCGCTGTCCCGCGTTGCGCCAGCAGCAGACGAAGCAGGGGCTTCTCTGGTGCCTATCGCGCGGCCCGATCAGGAGGACATAGTAGCAGGGGCTGCGCTGTCCTCCTCCAGCCATCGTCTTGCTAAGACAAGGCGCGTGGCCAAAGCGGTTACCACTCGTGGTATCCGTCTCCACAATCGCATCATGTAATGCGTTTCATTTTCTGGAACATCCGAGGCTTCGGCCACGCTGGGAGGCGGACCCAGTTAAATGAGTTCATTAGGAACGAAGAAATCGACGTGGTCGGCTTGCAGGAGACTATCAAGGCCGATTTCAATCATCGGGACCTTCTAGCCGTTGACCCGTTGGAGCGTTTTGTTTGGCATTGGGTGCCTGCGGTAGGGCACTCGGGGGGCTTGCTGCTAGGCGTTAACCTAGTTTGCTTGGAGGTGGTGACTTTGGACGCCGGTAGGTTCTTCCTATTTTAATTTGTGTGCAACGAATTCATCAATGATGGGAACATCCATCTCTGATTTAAACAACAACTTTGTGTGTGGTCTAATGTGAAAATATTAAGGTAAATATGTCCAGAAATAAGAAGATATCCAACTATCTCAGTATAAATCTCTACTCCTAATGGAGCAGTTGGTAGCCTCGTACGGTTTATTTTCGTCCCACCACTTTCAACCGTTTTATTTCGCTGGTTTTTTTCCGTCCCTCCCCCACCCCACCGGTTTAGTTTCGCGTCACCCTCTCACACAACGAAAAAAATCTTAACGGATCATAACTTTCCATGCCGGTGCAAGTTATTTTTAGTAATGTCTTTATGTGAAAGAATCAATCACGATCAATCACTAAATATCAAATCTAAATTAATTAACTTTACCTTAAATTGCTCAATCACATTAATTAGGAAACAAAATAACCGATTTTAAGAAAATATCTACTCTTAATGGAGGGTATTACATACCAAACATAGGTACGTCATTAGCTCGCTTCCTTCCCTTCTCTTCCCTTTGTCCCTCAGTCCCATGCTCGTGGCGCTGAAGTGGCATCGACAGGCGATGGCGGCGAGGACAGCACGTGGCAGCCCCTGAAGCACGAACTCGACTGCACCTCGATTCTGCCGTCTCCCAAGATATGGGTGAGTTCTCGTGATGCCCACCCTAAACCCTCACGTCCTACAAATTCCTCAACCTCTACCATCTCGATTTCGTCCATGCTCTGATCCAAATGACGATGCAGCTCCGGCTGATTGACAATGGTGGTTCACCATCCTTCCTCTCAGCACCCACTCCTGGAGGAACGACACGCCATGCCGATCGAACCCGGTCGAGATCACTCACCAAGATTGCTATTCGGAAGTTTTTTGTCAAAAAGTGAAGAGTGAGCCACTTGTGCAGGTGCAGGTTTTGTTTTAAAAATCCAATTTGTTTATCCTTTTGTCGCTGAAATTGTTTACTAATTATGTCATTCGTCCCACCTCCTATGATTTTTTTGCTACCTCCTCCTACCTTCGCTGGTTTTTTTTGTAGATTTTTTTCGTCCCCTCCTCCCACTTCATCGGTTTATTTTCGCGTCACCCTCTCACACAATGAAAGAAATCTGAAAAGATTAGAACTTTCCATACTGGCGCAAGTTATTTGGTAATGTAGAATCAATCACGAACAATCTCTAAAGATCAAATCCAAATTAATTAACCTTACCTTAAATCACTCAATCACATGATTCTCGAGGCCGATGCTTGGGTTGCGTCACTGGGTCGCGACGGTGCTGGGGGACGAGGACGGCGAGGCCGGGTGCCGCGGCACCGCGCTGGCCGCGGCCGTGAAGGGGGCGAAGAAGGGCGGCTTCCCTGGCCCTGGGAGTTGGTGCGGTGGAAGCGGCACTTGAAGGATACGGCGTGGGTGGCCGGCGCGCAGACGCACTTGGAAGCGGGCCCGTGGCGTGCGCCGGACGGCGTCGATGCCGACCCGTGCCACCTCCTCCATGTATTCTTGGAGCTGTGGCTGACCCATTTACATGAAATTAATTTCCTCAGTTGTGGCGGCAAATATAATACACATAATCCATATTGTTATACACTAGCGCGTGTGTGTGAAATAGATGGATTATGATCGCGTATCCAATAAGATGGATATGTGTGTGTGTGTTAGAGAGAGAGGGGAGAGGGGGAGAGAGAGAGAGGAAGAGGGAGGGAGAGAGAGTGTGTGTGAGAATTTGATGGTGAAAAAGGTCGCCAATGTCACTTGATATGTATAAGTATATTAATATTGAACTCTTAAAGTTAATGTGACCCCGTTGCAACGCACGGGCGTTCTTCTAGTCATTTATTGGGTTAGAAATTAAGGATGTGTCTACTTCTTCCCAGGCAATTGGTTGTAGCATGCAGGTAGTAGACACTGCATCCGCGATATCTCAGACAATTTCTGTGGCTCACTTCCTCTAGGTCAATAACGTCAGCCTCTCCAAACCTTTCTCATGATACCATTTGTTAAAATAATGCGAGTCTCGTAGTCGATCTACCAAGGATCAAACAATTACACGAGGCACGTCACCGAGATTGATTAACAAGGTTCTACATCCTCGGGGCCTGACTATGGGTGCTCCTCCCCATGACACCCGTATATAGTATCAAACACAGGCCGTCCGGAAGCCACCACACGCCGTCGGCTCCCTCTGCATGCTTGCGCTATTATGTTGGCATAGGTTACATGGTGTGTCTATCCCGATATTATATAAAAGGCCTAGGATACAAGTGTTCTATTATTACATGACTTCATATTCTATCTACATACCAAACGACTCAGAGATTAACTATAACCTTTCTTGTACAAAATATTCGACACAACTCTAGAGGGTGTTCCCTTTTTGTCCATTTTGATGACAAGTATTTTTGAACGGAGGGAGTACTTGCCAAGAAAAGAAAGAGGCTCTTTAAAGATATTTACAAAAACTCGACTGGCTTTTTACAGATAGACTATTCACGGTCAGGCTCCTACAGGAGCTTCGTCTCCCCAATCCAGTTTACTGCATGCAATCAGTCAAGACCATCATATGCTATATATTGTGGCAAGTTTTCTCCTCTCCGAAAGGAAAGAAAATCCCAAACTAATTTCACGCATTAACCCTTTAAAGTAATGGACCCGGGGGTGGACTAACGAGCTGCTCGGTTTGTTAAGACTTGGTTTGCTAAGCTTAACCAGCAAAAAACTCTGATCGGCTGTATTCTTTTAAATCTCATTAACCTCGTAAGGGCTCATGCGTACTTGTTAACAAGCATTACCCCTTTTGCTTGAATGAAGATGTGTTTTTTATGACGGAAGAAAGCGACGAAATGTACGCTACTTATTGGCTCCTATGGGCTGAGTTGCGTCAATTAGATGGAATAGATGGGTTATGATGCCAAGAAGTGTTGCCACTTAACACAAAAATACGTGTTGTGTTGTATTAATGAGCTTCTCGTGAAACTCGTTAGCTCCCTTGTTAACGAGCCGAGCTACCGAGCGGTCATTAAGCTTGCGAGCTACGAGTGTTTGCTCCCGATCTTACCTACCCGATAAAGTCTCAATATACTTCACGCTTAACTTAATAATTGTGGAATATAAACGAGGAAAAGTGTACTACTTTATCAAATTGCTCAAAAATAGTTGAGTGATGTGTGCATCACAATGATTCAGAGGCGGGGCTACCCATTTTTTAAAAAAATACTAAATGAGTCCTTTTGGTATTTATCTTCGATCGACCACAAAAAACTATTATTTACTAATCACAATTACAATGGATAATCTAGCCCTACTCATACTCTGGTCTGGCTGGAACCTAAAAGCAAGTGGGTGCACAGAAGTCCTTGCACTGAACTGTCGATCATGGCTATGAAACACATCCGAATTTTATTGGAGCAGGAGAAATTCTAATGTGAGCCCTATTTAAGATGGGGTGCTATTCTTGTCAGGAGCTTGTGGCACCCACATACTGCTTTGGTGTCATAGGTAAGTGTCTAATGCCCTAGAGTTTGCAAATGAACAAGGTGACAACATCAATTTTGTGCTGAATAACGCAATTATACGGTTTATCTGGCATACTGTCACAATAAAACTCTGATAGCCTCTTAACTATATGAGGACCAAGCTCATAACTAACACATTCTTTGCGGTTACTAGAGGACTTGATGTCATAGCCTACCATCCATGTATTTTTTATAAGAGCAAGGCTTCACCGAAGAAAAAGATGAATAAATACTCCTCTTTTTGCTCCATTCGCTTAGAATTTTACTATCTCATTTTCTGAGTTAATTGTTGTGTCTCTGCACATTAGGGGTTTGAACTTGATGGATGTAGGGATGGAAGGCACCAGGAATTACCAGCTTACTGGCATTACATCATCCACTTCCTGTTTCACACAGTCATCATGCCTATTACTCATACTCTACCGCCTTTGTTATTTTTCTTGTGCATGGTCTCTGTGGTGACCATCCTTGGCCCTTTACATTGAAGGTGCTCATTTCGTTCGTGACATCTGCATCAGACATTGAGGAGCAACCTTACATTAATTTGTTGGCTAACGCAGTGTTTGGTTTTGTGCTCCAACACGTAAGTTTCAATCTACCATATTGGTTGGATCCAACAACGACAACAATTGTGCAGATTCTCCCTTGTGTAGGCATTGTCTTGGATTGTGCGACCTATAATGTAAAAACTCATGCCCTGACCTTCACTAGCTAGTTCCGGTAATTTTATCATACGAGTGTTGCATCTCTGGAATGCATTGTTATGGTGCTCCGACTATAACCTGGGATATTTGATGTTTTTATAGGTCCATGTTTGTTGTAAGGGTTGAAGTTTGTCATGGTTGCGGTGGTGTGTATTCCCACTGTTAGCCACCGTATGCCATACCATTGCCAATTTTATGCCATTAGATATTCACATGTTAGGCGCCTTTTGAATAATATTTTAGATGTGTGCTTCTGGCAACAGCGCAAGATCCAGAGCGGACGGAAGGATAAACATTGCATTGCCTCGAAACACTATGTACAATACATGTTGCAAGGTGGCTTAGTGCCTTCCCGAGTTGAACCATTTCCAGCCACAAGATTTATAGTTGTACTTTATTTTCTACTATCGTAGAACTTCAAACTTCTCCATACATTTTATTCTCTAAAATGTAAGAAATATGTTAACATCAGAAAAAAACTAACTGCATGATAGTCAATTTTAGTGAATAAATAGACAATGACTCGGCACAACAATATTAGTGAAATAACAGCGCTACAAATAATTGTCATGCAATGGGGTAATATGTGACAATATGTGAGGAAAGAAATACCCGCAGGCAATTGTTATGCCTGCAAAAAATATTCGGACCAGTTAGCACTGCCCTCGACCACTGTGAAATGGTTATCTTGTGGGCCTGTGGCTTGAAGAAACACCACAGAGAAACTTGTCCCTCAAGGTTAGTGGCAACATGGATGTGGGAGTCAAGGTGATTAAGCCAGACTGGTGTTTGGCCACCGAGGTCCTAGAACAGCAGAGACCAGGTGCTTTTTTTTTTGAACATCGGCATTTTATAGATTAAGCAACAAAGTTACAAATAGTCTTCCGGATGCAGTCCGGAGCAGAAGAAAAAAATACACAGACTACTGTAGTTCATGCAAGCTTTAGCTAATACATGAGTTAACAAATTAAACTGCCAACGAACTTGTTTGAAGACCACCCAAGAGAGTCCGCTGGCTGCATGCTCGATGTCTTGTCAGCCACCACCATACCCACCGAGGAGCAATTATCCACCGGAGAGTGAAGGCGCTGGACAAGAGGAAGGCAAAAGTTCTTCGCCCGTGCCATATAAACTGCTCGACGGAGTGCCATAGCCTCCGCCAGCTCTTGATCAAGACACCCCTGAAAAGGCTCGTGATAGGCCGCCTCACACTCACCGGTGTGCTCCTGGGCTTCAGTAGATACAACTGGTATCCGGCAATGCAATTAAATTGTACAGGAGCAATAAAATGGAAAAACAGTAAATTGTTGATGAAAGCAGCAGTATCTAGCGACAGAAAATGCATAAAACCACCACTTTCGCGTCATAGCTCTCGGAATACCACCACATTAAAAAAGTGACACTTTGCACCGACGTAAAAATGACAGTGACAAAAAACACTAAACGAAGAAATGAGCGTGTTTTGACATGGCTGATCACTCACGGGCCGATAGCGGTGACGGCGAGCCGCTAACAGGCGTTAACGGCCTTCTTTTTTCCACAAGGGATGAAGCTGCTGGGCTGGGCTGGGCGGGTCGCGTTTGGTAGTTTGCTGGGCTGGGCTGGGGGCATTCGGTCGTTTATATTCTCTTTATATTTACCTGGCTGCTGGGTCGGCCTCTGCACCTTCGATTTTTTTCAAAACAAAATTACGCAGAGGTGGTTCAATCGATTGAGTGCGCCCGTTCGGTTTCTCCAGAAAACCCTAGTCTCCACACACACACACACACACACACACACACACACACACACACACACACACAAAGTGCATTCATTCACATTCACCCCCCTTGCACAGATAACCACCACACTCTCCATCGCCTCCCCATCCAACTTCCTCCTTCCCACCAAAGCAAAGAAAACCTCGATCCCGCCATGGCATTTGGCCTCGGATCGGACCATACGCTACATGAGATCTTCAACGGAGACAGCACCAAGCACTCCTATGCGCGTGAGGCGAGCACTTGGTACGCTAGCACTGCAATCCTCAAGAATTGTGCGCACGTAGTGAGGGCAGCTGCCAACCATGAGGAAAGGGCTAGATTGCCAGACCTCCACTGCCCACTGATCGAGAACTTGGTCTAGGCAGTGGGGGAGGCCAAGGATTGCCCGGATCCATTCCGGCGGGCACGCAGTGAGGTCATGGTTGTTGAATGTTTGTGGTCATGGTTTGTGAACTCATCTATGATATTTATTTATCTTTTTGAATGTTTGTGGTCATGGCTTCTTAATCTTTGTGATCACATTATCTGAACGACATCGCTCATATTGGTGCTCATATTATCCATTATAAATGGCAAACTATGGTGCTCTGGGTTTGAATTCAAAAAACACACCTATGTGAGCCCGACTGCTGGGCACAGTCTATGAGATTGAGGTGACCTCTAGTAAGCTCATGAATAGGCCAGGAGTGTGACTTATATCCTCCACCTGTGGGGTCAGCCTTCGGCAGCCTAGTACTAGTAAGACATGTGGTGAAGCTTCTTTATGCCAAACTGACAATTCAAGACATAGTCCATTGTTCAGTTGTGAAGGAGTGTAGCTACTTACTCTAGGTGAAGCTCAACCTTAACAGGTCTTCACTGAAACACTAGTATACCGAAACAACAATTGGAATAGAGGACACAATGGGCCCTCGAGATCTCATGGGGGATTGTTGAAATATGGGATGGGATTTAGGCCCATCCAATAATTTCAGAAAAATCTCCAAGGGCCCATGTGGGTTATATGGAAGTAGGTGTAGTGGGAAGTTTAGTCCCACCCCGGAAGTGGAAGAGGAGTTGGACCTCCTTATAAGGGTTTCTCTTCTACATGCTATTGGAGCTTGAGAAGAGAAGAGGTCCTCGCGCACTCCTCCTCTGCTGCCCGCCTCGCCATGCCAAGCCTTGTCACGACGCGCCGTGGGTTGCGGGAATGAGCCGAGCCAAGCTCACACCTATGCGCTTATTTTTGCCAGTCACTAACAGAGAGTTTCTGACAGCTGGGCCACGATCTGAGACGGCTATGAACGTGTTCTAGGTCACTGGTGTCTCCATGGGAACGATTGCTCCTAAACAGGGGAAGGCATTCAGGGAGGCCAACGTTTTGTTTCTCGGAGCAGTTCTTAGCCTGATCGTATATAAATTGGTCGATGCATATTTACATGTGCATGTCGCCAAGGACTTGTGGGAGGAACTAGAATCTAAGTACGAGGCCACCGATGCTGGGAGCGAAATGTATATTATAGAGCAGTTCCACGATTACAAGATGGTCGAAAACCATCCTGTACTGGAGCAGGCTCATGAGATAATATGCATCGTTAAGGAGCTTGAGCTTCTGAAGTGCAATTTACCGGGCAAGTTTGTCATGGGATGTATAATCGCTAAGCTCCCTAATTCCTGGAGGAATTTTGCCACAACTATGAAACATCAGAGGCATGAATTCTCTGTGGAGGATGTCATTGGCCATCTGAGTGTTCAGCAGAATTCGAGGGCAAAGGACTCACACGGAAAAGGGGCCGAAGGGACTTCTGTCGCCAACATGGTGAACCAGAGGAACTTCAACTCCCACAAGACCAAGGGAAAGAATGGTGTCCAATAGAATACAGACTTTAATAAGAAGGGTAAGAAGACCTTCAAGAAGAACAAGAAGGATGAGGGCTGCTTTACTTGTGGTTCGGTTGAACATTGGGCTAACAAGTGCCCAAACAAGTTTCAAAAGTCAGACAGGACTCCAAGTCTGTCAACATGATTGTGGGCAACAACGATAATGGTGCATCTGGGTACGGTAATTTATTTGTTGTTTTTTCAGTGTTTCAGCCCACGGATTGGTGGGTGGACACGGGTGCAGGTGTTCATGTGTGTGCTGACATTTCATTGTTCTCTTCTTACTAGGTCACACGCCACGGGTCCGTATTGATGTGGAATGGTGTGAGTGCTTTTGTTCATGGTGTTGGCACGGTCGATCTAAAGTTTACTCCGGGAATGATCGTGCAGCTAAAGAACGTGCAACATGTCCCCGCCATCAAGAAGAACCTCGTTAGTGGCTCCCTTCAATGTAGAGAATGGTTTAAGTTGGTATTCGAGTCTAATAAATTAGTTGTTACTAAGTATGGACTATTTGTTGGAAAGGTTATGAGAGGGGAGGGATGTTTCGCCTTTCCCTTGCAGATTTTTGTAATAAAGTCATGAACCATATTCATTCGAGTGTTAATGAATCTGAAGTTTGGCATTCATGTCTTTTTCACATAAGTTTCGGTGTTATGGCGCGGCTAGCTAAGCTGGATTTAATCCCGAGTTTCACTTTAGCCAAAGGTTCTAAGTGACTTTCATGTGTGCAAGCTAAGCAACCTTGCCAGCCTCACAAGGCTGCGGAGGAGAGACACTTGGCACCATTAGAACTCATACATTCTGATCTTTGTGAGATGAATGGTGTGTTGACTAAAGGTGGAAATAAATACTTCATGACATTGATAGATGATTCCACTAGATATTGCTACGTATATCTGTTAAATACTAAAGATGTGGCTCTATACTACTTTAAAATCTATAAGTCATAAGTTGAGAATCAACTTGAAAAGAAAATTAAACGAGTCCGGTCAGATCATGGTGGAGAGTACTTCTCGAGTGAGTTTGATTTCTTTTGTGCGGAACACGGCCTTATTCATGAGAGGACGCCTCCCTATTCTCTCCAGTTAAATGGGGTTGCCGAGCGAAAAAACTGTACTCTAACTTATTTGGTTAACGCCATGTTAGATACATCGGGTTTATCCAAGCCATGGTGGGGGGAGGCTATATTGACGGCATGTCATGTCCTGAATAAATTTCCAGCAAAGGATAATGAGATCACTCCCTATGAGAAATGAGCGAAGAGAAGGACAACACTCTCGTACTTGCGTACTTGGGGCCGTTTGGCGAAAGTCAATGTTGTTGGGGAACGTAGTAATTTCAAAAAATTTCCTACGCACACGCAAGACCATGGTGATGGCATAGCAACGAGAGGGGAGAGTGTCTGTCCACGTACCCTCGTAGACCGAAAGCGGAAGCGTTATAACAACGCGGTTGATGTAGCCGTACGTCTTCACGATCCGACCGATCCAAGCACCGAACGTACGGCACCTCCGAGTTCTGCACACGTTCAGCTCGATGACGATCCCCGGACTCCGATCCAGCAAAGTGTCGGGGATGAGTTCCGTCAGCACGACGGCGTGGTGACGATGATGATGCTCCACCGACGCAGGGCTTCGCCTAAGCTCCGCGACGATATGACTTCTCCGGCGCAGGGCTTCGCCTAAGCTCCGCGACGATATGACCGAAGTGGAATATGGTGGAGGGGGGCACCGC
>LR880972.1:65911529-65944466 GCA_904067115.1 Aegilops sharonensis | reverse complement strand
CCTCGCCATTGGATCCAGAGCAGCCACCGCCGCCATGCCGCGAGATAGAGGAGAGGGATAGAGGTAGAGGGATGGGAGTGAGGGCTGGCCCAGTTGCTTCGTACATAGCCGTTAACGCCCGATAGCGCCTCACCGTCACCGCTGTCGGTCCATGAGTGATGAGCCATCTCAAAGCGCGCTCATTTTTGTTCAATGTTTTTTGTGACTATCATTTTTTCGGTTTGGTGCAATGGTTCACGTTTTGTGAAGTGGTGGTTTTTTGACAGCTATGACGCGAAAGTGGTAGTTCTATGCATTTTAATCATCTACTGAAGCAATTTTTAGGAATTAGATTGCTTATTCATTGTTTGTCAGTTCATTCAGGTAGGTCAGTAGTGGCGATGGATGTTTAACAATGGTATATAATATCTACAAGGAAGAGCTTACAGTATATTGTCTCTTGTCTCTTGTAGAGTGAAGCATATACTTTCCCTTGTAGGTACGTTAGTGAATCGTTCAGTACGGTGAAGCATACTGTCATCTTGTAGCACATGTGCAAGTTCGTATGGAACGTCTAATATAATTAACTTATATGCGCACGGCACAATTAACACACTGTCTCTTATCCTTTTGACTGCTTTCCCAATTATACCAACCAATTTTGGCTGATACAGGGGGTTTCCTTATATTTCGAGCTTAAACATTAAAATGCTTGTTCTTTCCTCTTCTGCTAAAAATATCTTCTTTTGAATCAGGTGAAGCAATTTCAGACGAGTACAATCTCACCGGCCTGAATGCTATTTCATTTGCGAAGGGGTCCTATATTGGTCAGGAGCTTATCGCACGCAAACACACCACACTGGTGTCATTAGGAAGCGCGTGATACCCTTGAGGTTGATGAAAACGACCAAGGTATTAATCCTGTCCTATGTAACACACCTGTCCAGGCTATCTATTTGTCAACCAGATAGTGATTCTACAATCTCAGGATGTTGCTCCGGGCTCAGATGTCCTCGATGAGGCTTCCGGTAAGAAAGTCGGTACAGTAAGCACCGCTCTCAGGAGCCGTGGAATGGGCCTCTTGTGGCTCTACGCAGCACTGAAGCAAAACGCAACCCTCCCCATCAGCGATAACAGAGATGTGAGGGTCAAGGCGATCAAGCCAGACTGGTGGACGACTGAGTGGACATATGTCCTATAACAGCAGAGCGCAGTCGCTTGATACTTGAAAGTAACTTCCAGGACCTGACCAGAACTTCCAGTGAAGCGAGGTGATAAAGTTTTTCAGGTTCATAGAGGCAAACATGAAGGATCTGAGCTCCAACTCTTCGAAAGAGTGAAGACGGAGTTTGCTGCCGGGGTGAAAGCCCTGTCTGGCTCGGCCATGCCGACGGAGGCGGCGCCCGTGGACGTCGTCATCTTCATGAAGTCTCTGTTGTGGTTCGTCCTTTCCCTTCGTCGTGCCCCGGATCAAATTCTAGATCTTTGTATCAGGCGGTGGCTCTGCTTTGGTGCCGTGTCCTTCCTGAAGGCACTGTTTTGGAGCTCTCGGTTCGTCATCTTCCAGTTCACCTCTTCGCAGGTTCTCAGGGAAAAGCTTGGGCGGCTCCTTAGTGTCTACTTCATGTCGATCAGAATGGTGTTCTTTTTAGGCCTTTGGCACCTATTTTATCCGGCCTTGGGAGAGACTGTGTGTGTTGGTGTGTTGTGTTGTGGTTTGTATCGATCAGTTTGTTGGTTGTTGCTTTTATGTATAAAACAGGGTGAAAGCTTTTTTCGGTAGTCATTCACAGAGGCAACGTTAGGGGAGCAGTTTCAAACAATTTTCCGAGTTCAGTGGCTAGACCTAATTTATTCTTTTTACTGTGCTCCCTTGTAACAGGGATACATCAGTGTCACGCCTCTAGATCAGCATGTAGCGAACTGGTCAGTGCAAGTGCAGCATCGTCACTTGCAACGACTAAGTCACCGTTGAGCTGGGGGCTGGGACCCACCGCCAAGTGTATGCGTGTGTGCTAAGCCAAGTGTTGGCGTGCGTGTTAAGCCAGCTGTGGCCTACATGTAACCGAACCACTGGACGGAGAGGATATAAAAAAAGTAATGAACTACTTTCCCTTCCCCTTCGTCTCTCTCGCTCTCACCTAACCCAGCTCCCTCTTCCTCATCCCGATTCCCCCTTATCATCTCAATCCTCTCGATCAGGTCGTGACAATCTGGTATTTAGAGCCCAAACTTTTCCCCACCACCGCCTTCTGCTCGAGATCGATCGGTAACATCCACTGGGTCAGGTGCACACCACTTCGGCGAGCTCGCTCAAAATCTTGCCCGGGGTTCGATCCGATCTAGCACGAAACCACGGCACCACCATCCAAGCCCTCGACGCAGACCCGCCGCATGCTCGACGCCATGTCAGAAACCACAGACAAGTTGCTGAGCTTGCTCGAGTCCGTCATCCGCCGTCTCGATGCAAATCAGAAGACCGCCAACGAGCGTCACCAGGCACAGATCGCCTACAACGACCAAGTCTCCGCCGAGATCAAGCTCCTCTCCAAGCAGATCGACCTCACACAAGCCGACGTGAACGAGGACCGGAAGGCTGCGCCGACCATTGACCCCACGACGACCATCTCCAGAGGCGCAACTCCATCGGGCGTCACGGCCACCGCGGACTCCTCCGCGCATCCTCCACCGCCTCCACCCCCACATCCACCGATTCGTCCTCCGCCACTGCCCCTCTACACGGATGGTGCGAGCCAGCTACCATTCGCCCGCCTCGTCAACCACGGACCACCGTTGCTCACCGCACGATCACCATCGTCCTCAGAGCTCGATCGCCCCGGCGACCACTACGTCAAGCCACCTAAGCATTATTTTCCACGGTTTGACGGCGACGCCCCTCGCATCTGGCTGGACCGCTGCACCACCTAATTCGAGCTGTACCGTGTGACACAACATAGCTGGGTCACCACCGCGGCGCTGTACATGGACAGCCTGGCCGTGATGTGGTCCAAGCCTATCGACATACGCATCCAGGGGTCACTTGGCAGCAATTTAGAGCTGCAGTACAGGAGGAATTCGGTCCAGAGGAATTCGAGGTTCAGATGCACCATTTCATTCAGTTACGGCAGACAGGCAGCGTTCAGGAATATCGCCAGCAATTTGAAACAGCAATGTACCATTTGCTGGCCCTGGACCCAACCTTGAGCTCCAAATTCTTCATATCGTAGTTCCTGATCGGTCTCAAGGACGAGCTGCGTCTGGGAATTCGATTGCAAGCACCAACCAGCATCACTCGTGCCGCTGTGTTTGCTCGTATTCAGGAAGAAGAACTTGAGAAACAGCGCACAACACGTCCGCGCATCACACCAGTTGGGCGACCACCACCACCCGCACCACCAGCAGCCGCTGTTCCAGCCCGCGCTGCCGCCGCACCACGGCACGGGGGCGATGACTATGCACGGGAGCGCCAGCTGCGCGAGTTCAGAAGAGCGAACGGCCTCTGCTTTCACTACAAGGACAAGTACTCCAGAGAACATCAGTGCAAACGCACTGGCCAGATCCTGATGATTGAGGTGGGCGATTTTGGCGAGATCCTCTCCGACGACACAGTCCACGCCATGCAACTGCTTGATGAACTTGCAGGCCAAGAACCGGAATGCTGCTCTTTATCACAGCAAGCGATCTCTGGGGAGGAAACACCGTCCACAATTCGCCTCTGCACTCAAGTTGGCGACCAAATCATGTTGCTCTTGGTCGGAGCACACACAGTTTCATCAGCGAAACAATTCTCTCTCGCCTGAAAGTTCAGACAGAACACCTGCCCCCAGTTTCAGTTCGCGTGGCAAATGGGCAACGACTCCGGTGCACTCAACTTGTGTGTGGATTTGAGTTGGATGTACCTGGACACACCTTCCACACAGATCTACGAGTCTTTCCACTGGATGCATATGATGGAGTGATCGGCATCGATTGGTTATCAGCTGACAGTCCCATGAATTGCCACTGGCAACACAAGACCATAGCATTTGAAACCAAGGGCAAGCAAGTACACCTGCAGGGGGTGCGCACCACTGACTTGCCTCCAATCTTAGAGATCGAGGCTTACAAACTACACCAAATGGAAGTTGCAAATGACATCTGGACTGCAGCTTTAGTTACAGTGGAAAAAGTGGACAAACCTGAACCTGAACCGGTCCCTGCTAATATTCAGAAAGTCTTATCTGAATATGAGGATGTGTTCTCTGAACCTAAAACCCTTCCGCCCAAGCGATGGTACGATCATGCCATCAACTTGGAGTGGGGCACTGCTCCAATTACACAAGGCCGTACCGCTATTACCCAGCTCAGAAAGATGAGATCGAGAAGCAAGTTCAGGAGATGCTGCAGTCCGGAGTGATCGCGCACAGCATGAGCCCGTATACCGCACTAGTGTTGTTGGTCAAGAAAAAGTACGGCAGCTGGCGTTTTTGCATGGATTTCTGGCGTCTGAACACTGCTACAGTCAAGAACAGGTTTCTGCTACCAATGGTCGACGAACTGCTCGACGAACTGGGGGGTGCAGCCAACTTTTCCAAGATCGATCTACGCACTGGCTATCATCAGATTCGCATGCGCGAGGAGGATGAGGAGAAAACCGCATTCGAAACGTACCACGGGCATTATCACTTCAGAGTGATGCCGTTCGGCCTCTACAATGCGCCGGCCATGTTTCAGTGCCTCATGAACTCGGTGTTCGGCCGACATGTCTGTAAGTTTATCATCATCTTCCTGGATGACATTCTGGTCTTTAGCTTCGATCTCCAGGAACACGAAGAACACCCGCGCATCGTCCTCAACCTACTCCGAGAACACCATCTGTACGTGAAGGCTTCAAAGTGCTCGTTCACGCAGCAGAAGATCGAGTACCTGGGGCATGTCATCTCCAAGGACGGCGTCGCCATCGACGCAAGCAAGACCAGTGCCATGAGCGCCTGGCCCGTACCCACCACGCCCACCGAGCTCCACGGCTTCCTCGGCCTGACAGGCTACTACCACAAGTTCGTGCCACATTAAGGCATCATCGCGAAGCCGCTCACGCGCTAGCTCACAAAGAAGGGGTTTCTCTGGGACGACAAAGCGCAGTCAGCATTCGAGATGCTCAAGCAGGCCATGGTGAGCACGCCCGTGCTCGCCCTCCCAGACTTCAAGCGCCTGTTCGCCATCGAGACGGACGCTTGCTACACCGGTGTGGGAGCAGTCTTGGTCCAAGACGGGTACCCCGTCGCGTACCTGAGCAAGGCCCTGGGGGTGCGCAACCAGAAGTTGTCGGCCTACGAGAAGGAGTTCCTGGCGGTCATGATGGCCATCGACAAGTGGTGACCGTACCTCCAGCGCGCTCCATTCGAGATCCTCACCGACCACAAAGGCTGGTGTTCTTTGAGGGATCAACAACTCGTCACGGATCTCCAGCGCAAAGCAATGTCCAAGATGGTGGGGTTGTAGTTCACGTTCCGCCCTAAGAAAGGCGCAGACAATGGCGCCCGATGCGCTCTCCAGGGTGGGGCATCTGCTGTCGCTGGACGCGCTGTCCGTGTGCCAACCGCAATGGCTGCAGGAGGTAGCCAATTCGTACGAGACGGATGCCGACGCGCAAGAACTACTCGCCAAGCTCGCGCTCTGTGACACCGACGACCAGGGTTGCACCCTGCAGCAAGGCATGATCAGACAGCAGGGACGGCTACCGATCGGCGCCAACACCATGCTCCAAACGAAGCTCATTGCCGCGCTGCACCACCGCGCCGTCGGGGGACACTCCGGCGCCACCGCCGCCTACCACCAGGTGCGCAAGCTCTTCGCTACCGGCCTGAAGCGCGCTGTCGAAGATTTCATCAGGCAATGCAGCATTTGCCAGCACGCGAAGCACGAGCAAACACATCCGGCCGGCAAGCTGCAGCCGCTCCCAATTCCACAGGAGCCATGGCAGGAGATCACCATGGACTTCGTCGAAGGACTGCCCAAGTCTGATGGCTACGACGCGATAATGGTCGTAGTTGACCGGCTCACCAAGTACGCCCAGTTCGTCCCTCTCCGTCACCCCTTCAACGCCGCTCAGGTCGCCAGATCCTTCTGGGACAACGTCATCCGCCTCCACGGCGTGCCGCATTCCATCGTCTCTGACCGTGACAAGGTGTTCACTAGCGCCATGTGGCGAGAGATCCTCAACGCCGCGGGCACCAAGCTCCTGTACTCCATGGCGTACCACCCCCAGACGGACGGACAGACGGAGCGCGTCAACGAGTGCTTGGAGATGTATCTGCGGTGCTCTGTCCACAACACACCCAAGCAATGGCGCCGATGGCTCTCCGCATCATAGTTCTGGTACAACTCATTGCACCACGCCTCGCTCAGCTCAACTGCTCCCCGTTCAAGGCGTTGTATGGCAGGGAGCCCAACCTCGGTGGCATGCCAACGGTCAACACCAATCTACCCGCGGATGCGCCGCTCGACGAGATCGACTGGGCGACGCACACAGAGCTGCTGCGTGCCCAGGCGCGTTTCAAGAAACAAGCGGATAGCCACCGCGCCAAGCGCGCCTTCAACGTGGGCGAGAAAGTCCTCCGTCGCCAACCGCCCTTGTCGCAAGCTGGCATACATGTTCTTCGGCCCCTTCACGGTGACGGAGCGCACCAGCACTTAAAACCTGCCGCCTGACAGCCATATCCACCCCGTCTTCCACGTCTCGCAACTCAAGCCGTTCGTCCCCGACTACACTCCAGTCTTCGCCGAGCTGCCAAAGATACCGGACCTCACGGCCGCAGAACGTGTTCCGGTCGCCATTCTGGATCGCCGCATGATGAAGAAGGGAGACGCCCCAGTCGTCCAAGTGCAGGTGTAGTGGAGCACCATGCCGCCGTCAACAGCAACTTGGGAAGACTACTATGAGCTATGGCAGCGCTACCCGGACACGCCCCTTTGGACAGAGGAAGATCAAGCTGCTCGAGAGGGGGCAAATGTCACGCCTGCAGATCAGCCTGCAGCGGACTGATAAGTGCAAGTGCAGCATCGTCACTTGCAACGACTAAGTCACCGTTGAGCTGGGGGCTGGGACCCACCGCCAAGTGTATGTGTGTGTGCTAAGCCAAGTGTTGGCGTGCGTGTTAAGCCAGCTGTGGCCTACTTGTAACCGAACCACTGGACGGAGAGGATATCGAAAAGTAATGAACTACTTTCCCTTCCCCTCCATCTCTCTCGCTCTCACCAAAGCCAGCTCCCTCTTCCTCATCCCGATTCCCCCTTCTCATCTCAATCCTCTCGATCGGGTCGTGACAATCAGGAGTAAGCTGCTGTGTACAAAGTATAAACTAAAATAAGTACCCCTGTTTTTAGGGTTTGCCAGTTCCCAAATGTTTTCTTTCGAACGTTTCTGAAACGGATGCCTCTAATCAGTTGCTAGACCTAATGTCAGTAAGTCATGTCCAAATTTATTATTTTTTGTTTGTAATGAAGAAATATCTTCTGGTGCTTAATTAACTGAATCTGTACTACACTGAAACAGCAGTACAACTTGTTGTGGCCTCTGTTTTGAGCGCAATTTGCTGTGGGCTCTGTTCTGACCGCCTAATTCTCACCATTTGGCTGCACATCAAAGTTGTCTTCTAAAATGAGATACTGAATGAATAGAGGATATCTTCGGAAATACTAGTATATTTTTTCTCTTTCTGACAAAATTAATCACGGTCCCTATAATTAGCCAACTGGGAAAAAACAAATAATCTCCTTTTCAGGAGTGATTCGTGATTTAAATTACCATCTTGTAATCTGGACTTGTATGAAGTACGAACGAGACTGAGGTGACTATGGACTTCTTGCCAAATGGTGAGAACTTGGAACACTTCCGGAAGTAAAGCCTCTGAATTTCCTGGTCGTGACTACTCACCGTCTTGTTCACTGTTTATCCTCTGAAGCAATGCACCTCCAGCCGGCAATCATACTAATTTTTTACCTCACGTGTAGAAATATAGGCAGGTGTAATCACAAATCCTGATGCTTCCTAGTCCTAGGATGTCAGTGGGTTTTAGTGGCATTTGTATGTGCGATTCAAATTCTAACTATGTACATAACTTGTGTACATTATGTTTTTTTTTGCGGGGTGTGTACATTATGTTTGTTGTATTACTTGTATGAACCACGGAAAAACCAAGCTATACTCCTTGCCGGCAAAGGTATGCATATGGCTTGATGGCTTCTTCTCAAACTATATATGAACATGTTCCACCTAGCAAAGTCCGATCTCTACTTGCCCACACAAGTTGCAAACTATGTATGAGCATGTTCTATCTCTCGTCTCACCCTTAAATAATTAAGAACGCCATACATTAATGTCAGATAATTTATGGCAAAACAACCATGATATTGATGCCTTCGAGCTATTCAGCATTGTCATAGAGAGCACATGTTTACCGCTTCCTGATAGAAGTTCTGATAAGTCACTTCAAGCTCAACATGTCTAAGGTAAGAAAGTTGGTCTGGTAAGCACCACTCTTGGGAGCTGTGCAATGGGCATCTTGCGGCTTGAAGCAGCACTGAAGCAAAACGCAACCCTCACAATCAGCGACAACCGAGATGTGAGCCAGCTGAGTGGACACAGGTCCTAAAACAGTAGAGTGCAGTTGCTTCATCCTTACAAGTATGTTCCAGTACCTGACCAAAACATCCACTGAAGTGAAGTGATAAAGTTCTTCGGAGTTCATAGAGGCAAACCTGAAGGATTTGTGCCCCAAGTCTTTCAGAGAAGTGCCGTTAGGGGAGCAGTTTGAGACAGTTTAGCAAAGGTTACCTCACCGTGTTTCGTGGTCTATCAGTTTCTGGGCCTAATTTATTCTTTACTCCAACCTTGTATCACTGATAGATCAAGAATAAGATACTGTGACACTGTGCAAAGCATAATCTCAAATAAGCATCCTAACTATAGGATTTGCTAGTCCCCAAATGTTTTCTTTCGAATGTTTATGGAACAGATGCTCTAATTTTACAGATATTTTATCTTATCAGGAAGTCATGCCCAAAGTTTGTGTTCTGAATGAAGAAATATCTTCTGATGTTTTTTTTTTGAGAAAAATATCTTCTCATGCTTAATTAGCTGAAATTACACTGAAACAACACGACAGCCGCCTCTGTTCGGTTGAGCGCTGCTTTTGTTGTCCACTTTGTTCTGAGCACTTAATTCTTGTTATTGTTAAGCTTCATGCACTAGTCAACACAATCAAGAGGTCTATACATGAACAAAGAGGGGGCGGGAGCAATATTAGGATAAATTGCGAAAGCCAAGACTTGAATTAAAGACCTTAATTCTGATACCATGTTAAGCTTCATGCACTAGGCAACACAAGCAAAAGTCTGCACTGATGGAAAGGGCTATGCAATTCACATATACACTCCAACAATTCTCACTATGTGGCCGCACCTAAAAGATGATTTTATAAGTCATTTGTGATTGAATAGAGCGTAACTTCAGAAATACCTGTATTTCTTGTCATTCAGACAAGATTAATCATTGTCCCTATAATTCAGGCAATTGGGAGAAAACAAATACTCCTTTTTAAGGAGCGATCCGTGATTTCCAAACATGGCAGGCCAACTAGAATGCTGCACTCAATGAATCACGAATGTGACTGAACTGGGTATCGACTTCTTTACCCTCTTGTAACCGGATAAAAATAGTATGGAACTTGGAAGACAGCCCGAGTCAGTCCTCTAGATTGCCTGGTCGTGGGTACTGCTTACATTCTTCATTGTGAATCCTCTGAAGGAGTACACCTCCAGCCCGCAACCACACTAATGTTGTTACCTCGTGTGTAGAAATCTAGGCAGGCGTAATCACAAATCCTGATGCTTCCTAGTCCTAGGATATCAGTAGGATTTAGTGGCATTGCAAGTGCAATTCCAATTCTAACCAAGCACAAAACTTATGTGCATTACGTTTGTGGTATTATTGTTCTGAGCCAAGCGAAGACCAATCCCTTCTCCTTCACCGCACAGCTACGCAGATAGCTTGATGACTTCTTCACAAACTATATATAAGCATATCCCACCTAGCAACAACTGAGTTCCACTCCTTGCCCGCACAGATTGCAAACTATATATGAGCATGTTCCATCTCTATTGTGACGCTTAAATGATTAGGAATAGCATTACTTAAATGTCCGATAATGTATGGTGCAATTGCAACTACCATGGTATTTAAGCTTTGGAGCTATTCACCATTGTCATAAAGAGTACAGGTGTACAACTTCCTGATAGAAGTCGTGATAGCCTACAGTGTAGTACCTAAGATGATCACATTCTGATATAGTCTACTGTCAAGTCACGTTGTTCAATTAGTCATGTGAATGTCATGGACGTACATATCGGAGTTGCAATCCTCTTCACTTAATAATAGTATGGCTGTGAGGATAGTTTCAGTAAATCTCACCAAAATAAAATAGTTATTAAAAGAGTATTTTTCTTTTATTTATTTATTCAACCACAAAATATCTATATTTACTCATCAAAAGTTACAAATGGATAATCTGGCCCCGATCTTATTGGAACCTAGAAGCAAGTGGGGTGAGAAGTCCTTGCCACCGGGCTAGCGACCATGGTGCCAGAATGTGAGGCTGAATGCTATTCATTTAGAAGTTAGGGGTGCTATATAGTCAGGGGATTCTCTCGCAGACACACTACTTTGGTGTCATAAGGAAGAGTCTAATGCCAGTATCGTGAGTACGCAGATGAAAATGATAAAGACATTATTTTTGTGCTAAATTATGCAATTTCCCATTCTAACTGCCAGACTAGACTTTCACCGTTGTCGGTAACCGCAGAATGTGTTTGTTGTGGCTTGAAGAAGAACGAAGGCAAAGCTCATCATACCGCGCCATCGGCGAAAGGGATGTGATGGTGAATGTGAATAAGCCGGGCTAGTTGTTAGCTGATTGGACACATGTCTTAGAACAACAGACGGCTGTGGTTTGATCCTTCCAACTAACCTGGTCCAAAACATCCATTGTAATGGACTTCTTTTGAACTTATAGGCAAAACCCAAAGGATTCGTGTGTCAAGTCTTTCAGGAAGGTGCCATTAGTACGAGAGGTATTTTAGAGAGTTTAGCAAAAATACCATGTTCTATGATGTATCAGTTGCTTTTTTTTTGGAAATGGAGGGGTACCCCGGCCTCCGCATCATAATGATGCATGCAACCATCTTATTAAAAAGTCTTGAAGTAGCACAAAGTCATAAAGGTATTACAGCTTGCAAGCGGAACAAAGCAAAGAAAATGAAAGTATATGCTCCAAAACACAACCGGTATGGCAAAAGAAAGGATAAGCTCCCTAGACTCCTATCCTATTATGCGACCGCCATCCGAACGGTTGAATATAGCCCGTGCTACCATCTCTCATTGGTTGCACCCAGTAATCAAAGGCTCCCTGGAGTCCATAGGAGCGAGTAAGGACCACGTACGAATCCATGCGTTAGCCCTGAAGATAACCTGCAAGAAAGTTAAATTGTGTTGTCTGTTAAAAATCAAATCATTTCTAGAGATCCATATAGCCCACAAAAGCGCACATATTCCAATACGAATACATGCTTTGCAGTAGTATGTTCAACCCCAGCTAGCCAAGTTCCAAACAACGAACCAATGTCAACCGGAGTATTAATGTTGAAGGCTATATGAATGGTTCTCCAAAGCAATTTGGCGAGTCGGCATTCAAGGAATAAGTGTTGTATTGTTTCATCATAATCACAAAAACAACAACGTGAACTACCTACCCATCATCTTTTGATTAGGTTGTCCTTGCTTGTGGACAAACCACATAAAAAATTTAATACGCAAGGGAACCTTAATCTTCCAAATATGCAACGATCTTGCGATTGGTCCAGAATTAATCAAATCCATATAGAAAGACTTCACCGTAAAAACCCCATTCTTAGCTAGGGTCTATTGCGTCGAATTCGGCTGGTCGGAATGTTGAACATCTATCAATCTCCGAACCAAGTGAAGCTAGGCATTCCATCGCTCTCCAACTAACGCACATCTGAATTGAATATTCAAGGGAATCGTTTGGAACATTGTGCCTACATAATCCTCCTTGCGTTGCACAATGTTATAAAGGGTGGGATATTGTACGGCCAGGGGTGTCTCCCCTAACCACGTGTCCTCCCAAAATCTTGTTGACATCCCATTGCCAACCAAAAATTTGACCCTACGAAAGAACAAATCCTTCGTTCTCATAAGCCCTTTCCAGAATGGCGAGTCAGTTGGTCTCATGGCAACCTGGGCGAGCGTTTTCGACTGCAAATATTTATTGCGCAAAATCTGTGCCCATATGCCCTCCGGCTCCGTCTCGAAACGGTAGAGACATTTGCTCATAAATCACTTATTCTTGATTTCTAAATTCTCGATACCAAGACCCCCCTGGTCTTTTGGCTAGCAAAGGATGTCCCATCGCGCCAGTCGGTATTTTCTTTCGGCCTCATCTGACTGCCAGAAGAAACGAGACCTGAAGAAATCAAGACGCTTCCGTACCCCTTTCGGAATTTCGAAGAAAGATAGTAGGAACATCGGCATACTGGTCAGTACCGAATTAATCAGCACTAGCCGACCTCCATAAGACATAAGCTTGCCCTTCCAGCAGCTCAGTTTTTTCTCAATTCGATCTTCGATACACTTCCATTCTTTATTAGCCAACTTACGGTGGTGAATTGGTATGCCCAAATAACTAAATGGTAAATACCCTAATTCACACCCGAACAGTTGTCTATATGTGTCTTGCTCGTCTTTGGCCTTCCAAAACAGAACAACTCACTTTTTTGAAAGTTTATCTTTAAACCAGACAGTTGTTCAAAGAGGCATAATATAAGTTTCATATTGCACGCTTTAGCAATGTCATGTTCCATGAAAAGGACAGTGTCGTCAGCATACTGCAAGATGGATACTCCTCCGTCGAGCAAATGAGGAACTAAGCCCTCCACTTGACCATGCTGTTTGGCTCTGCCAATAAGAACGGCCAAAATATCGAACCACTATATTAAATAAGAGAGGAGACATGGAATTTCCTTGTCTCAAACCCTTATGTGTCTAAAAGTAATGACCGATATCATCGTTGACCTTGATTCCGACACTACCATTCTGGACTTGAGAACCCACTTGGTTTCGCCAGTCCTCACTAAATCCTTTCATGCGCATTGCCTGCTGAAGAAAAGGCCATTTAACTTTATCATATGCCTTCTCAAAATCCACTTTGAAGATAACCCCATCTAGCTTCTCGAATGGATTTCATGAAGCGTTTCGTGCAAAACGACCACCCCTTCAAGTATGTGTCGCCCTGGCATGAACGCTTTCTGACTCGGTTGTACCACTGAATGAGCAATTTGTGTCAATCTTTTGGTACCAACCTTTGTGAAAATTTTGAAACTCACATTAAGAAGACATATTGGCCTAAATTGTTCGATCCGAACTGCTTCTTCTTTCTTGGGTAACAGCGTAATCAGGCCAAAGTTAAGATGAAACAGTTCGAGATGACCGCTAAAGAAATCATGAAACATAGGCATAAGATCATCCTTAATAATATGCCAACATTCTTTATAGAATTCAGCTGGAAACTCATCTGGTCCCGGTGCTTTATTCAGTTTCATTTGTGAGATGGCATTCAGAACCTCCTTCTCAGTAAATGGTGCAGATATAATATCATTCTCCTCTGCGTGGATTTGTGGTATATCTCCAAAAACAGATTCATCAAGGGTCACCGTGCTTGCTTCCGGATGCCCAAAAAGTTGTTTATAGTAATTAGTGATATAAGCTTTCAAATTCTCATGCCCCCAATTGTCCCCTCGTCCTGTTCAAGCTGTATGATTTTCTTCTTCCTATGTTTACCATTCGCAATCATATGGAAGAATTGTGTATTGTTATCTCCTTGGACAACCTTAAGCACTTTAGCCCGCAATGCCCACTTAAGCTCCTCTTCTCTAAGAAGAGCTCGTAAGCCTTGCTTAGCTTCGGACATGGAGTTTTGCTCACTAATCGTAAGGAGATTGCTTTCGGCTTTTAAATCTAACGCCTCAATTAATTGAGTGAGTCGTTCTTTCTTTTGTTTGTAAATCCCACTCTCATTTCTGGCCCAACCTCGCAAAAACTGTCTCAGATGTCTGATCTTATTTTGCCATCTCTCAATACTAGTTCTTCCACTAACAGGTTTCGCCCATTCGCGTGCTATGATCTCCAAAAAGTTTTCTTTCTCGAACCAACCTAGTTCGAAAGAGAAAGCGTTGTTATTCGCAACGTGTGTAGCCTCACCCGAGTCTACAAGAAGGGGTGTATGGTCCGAGATCGCTCTCAGCATCGCATGAACCGACACCAAAGGCTGGGTCTAATTTCTGGTTTACTACCTTCGTATATGTAATTTGTCAAGAATAAATCATGGTACACAAAGTTCACACTCATATTAGTTACCGTATTTACAGTTTGCCACTTAAAAATGCATTTTTTGTTTTGAATTGTCAAAATAGATGCTTCAATGTCATATCATCTACTCTCTCCGTCCCGAATTACTTGTCGTAGAAATGGATAAAAATAAATAAATATAGAACTAAAATACGTCTAGATACATTCATTTTCTGCACAAGTAATTCCGGATGAAGGGAGAATGATATTCTTTCTTGTGAGAAAGTCATGCAGAAAGTCGCGTTCAGAGTTAAGTTAAAAGTATCTTCTATTCTCTTGCTTAATTAGCTGAAATTGCAATGCACCGAAACAACACTACAACTTGATTTGTTAGTCCTTGATGTCCACCGTGTTTGGCTGCACATGCACCGAAACAACACTACACGTGCTGTGCTGTAGTGCTACTTGTTAGCTTGAGATTGTAGTTATATTAAACAAAATATCCAAGTTTGCGCCCTTTGCCATGGCGAGCGACCACAGACTTGGGAACTTTATCAATAACCCAACCACTACACGTCAAGCTGGGGATCACACTGATGTCCCTTCATCCGCTCGAGCACTTCTTGTGTATACTTCTTAATTTATGTGTGCCCTTCTGCTAGCGCTTCGCACGCCGTCAGTGCTTTGTTATCCTCTTAATCCTTCATTAGAGCGTTAGGATTGACTTCTCCATTTCTTAGCACCGAAAACGGAAACTAGGTAGGCATAACGGCAAATTCTGATGCTTCCTAATCCTATGATACCAATGGGTTTTACTGGCATTACAAAAGCAGTTTCAATTCTAAATAAGTGTAGAAGTTCTTTATATTATGTGTGTGGCACGCTGATGTGAACCTAGCACGACTGATATATACTCCTAGCTTGGCTAAGGTACAGAAGCTGACTTCCTTCTTTCAGAAAGGTGAGCATGACCTCTCTTCTATTGAATAAATAAGATCATTATTACATTAATGTTTGACACCACATGGTGCAACAACCATGACATGGATGCTTCATGCAGTTTGACATTGTGACAGTGGGCACCTGCAACAATTCTAAATATATATGTTCAAAATGCTCCATCTATTTCTGCATAATATATACTCCCTCCGTCCGAAAATACTTGTCATCAAAATGAATAAAAGGGGATGTATCTAGATGTATTTTAGTTCTATATACATCCTTTTTTGTCCATTTGAATGACAAGTATTTCCGGACGGAGGGAGTATATATTATGCAGAAATAGATGGAGCATTTAGAACATATACCTTTCACATAGCAGTACCTAGCGCCACGACCAACTGACCAAGCATCGGGAACCACCACACTACAAAATTGCAAACACCTGATAGGAAGCTGCGGTATAAAGAGAGTGTTAATATCCTTGATCAATTAGTTTTATCACTGAATAGAGGAGTGGACCACAAAGAGCAGATCAGTCTGATAGTAGGCATATACAGCTTTGTTGATTAAATAACTCTATAATAGAAAGTTCTCTCTGTTACCAATCGACACATAAGCCGCAATGCTGAAATATACTAAGAAGATATTTTTGCAGAGCTCCAGGTAAACCGCATTAAATTTTTTTGTTAGAGATATAGCCATCTAAGTTTTAGAATAGAGCTGCACACATCTCTAATTCAGATTAGAGATTCCAAGCTCCCAGGTTCATGAGCCGAC
This sequence comes from Aegilops sharonensis, assembly GCA_904067115.1. Taxonomy (NCBI): domain Eukaryota; kingdom Viridiplantae; phylum Streptophyta; class Magnoliopsida; order Poales; family Poaceae; genus Aegilops; species Aegilops sharonensis. The sequence goes on along the minus strand of LR880972.1, from coordinate 65,928,370 downwards.
GGACTGTGTGTGTCCCAGTTCTCCAAAGTTGTTAGTTTGTGTTCTGAATGAAGAAATATCTTCTCATGCTTTATCTTTTTTGCGAGAAAAGTATCTTCTCATGCTTTATTTTTTTGCGAGAAAAATATCTTCTCATGATTAATTAGCTGAAATTCCACGCACTACGTGCACTGAAACAACACTACAGGCGCCTCTGTTCTGTTTTGAGCGCGCCTTTTGCTGTTCACTTTTTTCTGAGTGCTTAATTCTCACTATTTGGGTGCATCTAAAAAAACCATCTTATAAAATGAGAGATGTTGAATGAATAGATAGAGAACTTTGACGCAGCTTTAGTACAATTTTGTACTAAAGTTATACTAAATTTGTGTCAATTAATTTGGATCGGAGGGAGTATTTCTTTTGTTTCAGATAAGATTAATCATGGTCCCTATAATTTAGTCAACTGGGAGAAAATAAATACTCCTTTTCAAGGAGTGATCCGTGATTTCCAAACATGGCAAGCTAGAATGCTGCACTCTATGAATCATGAATGGGACTGAAGTGAGTATCGACTTCTTTGCCCTCTTGTAACCGAATAAAAATAACATGGTACTTGGAAGACTCTCCAGGGTGAATCCTCTAGATTGCCTAGTCGTGAGCACTGCTCATATTGTTCACTGTGAATCCTCTGAAGGAATGAGCCGGCAACCGCACTGATGTCGTTACCCTGTCCGTGGAAATCTAGGGAGGCGTAATCATCAATCCTGATGCTTCCTAGTCCTAGGATGTCAGTGAATTTTAGTGGCATTGCAAGTGTGATTCCAATTCTAACCAACTGCAGAACTTATGTGCATCACGTTTGTGGTATAATTGGTCTGAACCAAGCAAAGACTGAGCTCTACTCCTTCCCCACACAGCTATGCAGACATTTTGACGACTTCTCCACAGACTGAGCAGTATAGCTGGATGGAGTGACTCGTGCTTCCGAACCATAAACGAATGGCTGTTCCACCTAGTCACAACCGAGTTCCACTGCTTGCCCGGACAGACTGCGAACTTTATATGGGCATTTTGCTGGAATTTTAATCTATTTTGGGCCAGCCCAACAATCAATTTCAGAATTCCTAATAAATCTGATAGGGCCACGCAGCCCATTCGTGCAAGGCAAGAAGTGCGACTAAAGTTTAGTCTCACATTGCTAGTTTGATAGGAGTTGGACCTCCTTATAAGGGAGGTTATTTTCCCACATGTATGAGCATGAGAACAAGAGGGACATTCACGCGCGTTTCTCCTTCTCCGCCGCCCACCTTGCCATGACGCACTACGAGTTGCAGGAATGAGCTGATGTCTAAATTTTTACCACGCATGACGGGTATACGAAAGGTCACACTGGAGCTGAAACGTTTTGTTGTAGTGGAGATTGAATACGAACGGTGCACCTCTCGGGTTGCAGTCTGTTCGCTTCGTCTCCCTCTTTTGCTTCACCTCCCGTCGCTACCCTCTCGCCTCCTTCTCCCGCGCCTACAAAAAAGAGGTCGCTCCTCAGACACATCAGAACATTATCTTCCTCTCGCCACCGAGTTCCTGAGCCCTAGTGTCTGCCCTAGATCGGTGCTTCTGCTGCTGTTCCATACGTTCTCATGCTCTTTCTGTTTGAGGTTCTACCACAGTTTCTTGCTCTAGTGTCTGCTCTAGATATGTTCAGTTCTAGTTCATATGTCCAGATGCTTTTTACCTTCTCTCTGTTAGATTGCATGACTTGTTTTATCTCTACTACATTGGTCATGTTTTATCTAGTATTTCTATTAATAAAATTATATGGTAATTTTCTCATATTGCCAACACATTTTCCATCTCTCTTGTTACCCTTAAATGATTAGGAACAACATTACATAAATGTCCTATGATGTATGGTGCAACAACCACCGTATTGAAGCTTTCGAGCTATTCACCGTTGTCATAAAGAGCACAGGTGTATAACGTCCTGATAGAAGTTCTGATAGGTCAATTCAAGCCCACGTTGTAGTTCCTAAGACGATTACATCCTGAGATAGCCTTCGCATTCACCATATCAAATCGTGTCATTGAATTAGTCATCCGAATGTGATGGACGAAGAGGACGTACAACACAGAGTTGCAATACACTTTCCTCTTCACTTAATAGTATGGTTATAAGGATAATATGCCAAAATAAAATTGTTATTAAAAGAGTATTTTTCATTTTTTATTTATTCAACCACAGATTTATATTTACTCATCAAAATTACAATAGATAATCTGGCCCCGATCTTATTGGAACCTAGAAGCACGTGGGCTGAGAAGTGCTTGCCATTGGGCTAGCGATCATGGTGCCAGAATGTGAGCCCGCATGCTATTCGTTTAGAAGAGGTGCTATATTAGTCAAGGGATTGTCTCTCAGACACACTACTTTGGTTTCTTAAGGAAGTATCTAATGTCGGTATCGCGAGAACACAGATGAAAATGATAAAGGCATTAATTTTGTGCTAAATTATGCAATTACCCGTTCTAATTGCCAAACTAGACTGTTGTTGTTCTCGGCAGCCACATAATGTGTTTGTTGTGGCTTGAAGAAGAACAGTGGCAAAGCACACCATACCGCGCTATGAGCGAAAGGGATGTGATGGTGAATGTGATTAAGCCGGCCTGGTGGTCAACTGATTGGACACAAGCCTTAGAACAACAAAGGGTTGTGGTTTGATCCTTTAAACTAACCTGGTGCAAAACGTCCATTGTAGTGAAAATTCTTTTGAACTTGTAGAGGCAAAACCCGAAGGATTCGTGTGTCAAGTCTTTCAGGAAGGTGCCGTTGGTAGGGAAGGTATTTCAGAGAGTTTAGCGAAGATACCATGTTCTATGATGTATCAGTTCTAATTTCTTGTTTACTACCTTCACTTGTACTCGTATACTAGATCATTGATGGCGCGCGTTGCTGTGCCCGCCTATTATGGCTCTTGTTAGTCATACAAAGCAATTTGTATACTTTGTATAATGCATTTTCTATTTTACAATTTAAGTGATTTGCTTCGATCCACATTCATGATATAGGTTTCTGAAAAAATATACACATCAAACATAATAAGATATAAAAAATAGGTCATCCAGATGTTTTCGTAGTTGCATAGCATGAATCAGCAAGACAATTTGGAATAAAGGGTGGGTTTAAGTTATCCATCTCGTGCCACGAAGGTACCTGCAAGATGATATGTTCGATTTAGTTCATAAGGAGTGTTTAATGAATGAAGATTTATCCAGCAAACAAAAACAAATTGATATGAAAGAGCACATGTTAGCTTATACAAAGATATGGGATTGATCTACAAACGTGTAAGCAACTTAAGAAGAACAAGCTTGCTCTCTTTCTCCTATATTCTTCAATAGACGAACGTCCAACCACAGAACTCCTCTGCGAACAAGAGAACAAGAAAATAGGATGGAGGATCATATGCTAATGAAAGTTGTTGTAGGACATATAAATAAACTTCCAATGGAAAATCTCATGTTTAAAAGATGGGAAGTTCAACATAATTTCCGTTATGTGAGTACTAAATGAATACAATGGTTTTTTTCATCAAAGTAACTACATAATCTTTGACATGCTTCAGCTAAATAAAATAAAACAATTGTTCTATTTGTATGCCTTCCACGGAGATTGTGGCATTCAAACATTCAAAACATTCGCTATTCAAATCTGGACAGTCACTCTGCTGGAAATCATAGAAGAACCTTAAGTGAGATAGTGCGTTATTAGGCCTTAAGAGACGATGAAGCACTTTATATCACATAAATAAAATTGGTTGATTATCTTAGAATTAAGCCTCACATTATCAAGCAATCTTTAACCAAAGGGGGGCTCATAGTGGTGATAAATTATAAACAATGCACAATCTTCTATTAAAATGTACTCTTATAATATCCTACCAATTAGTAGGATTAAATTTTTACTTTTATTGTCTTTTGCGCAATATTTGCTTGGATTGATGTTCATCTGTGAGCAATGGGGCCGAAGTTGGATAAAATTAACCTCGAGCATGACAGTTCCAGTGTCACCTCTGTGTCGACCTTGATGAAAGCTTTGTAATACCAATACAAAACATGCAAAAAGTCTAAATAATAGAAAGACATATCTTAGTTGGAACAAAACACCCTTACCAACACCACTCTTGTGACCTCCCACATTGATCATTTGAAGCAGAAGTACTATAGATGGTGCGAAGGCTGAAGCAAATTATCAATAATTGGAAAATGTGATTGCATGTTGCACTAATATTGGACATTATCCACAATATATATGTGTCTCGGTGTGTTGGTACGGTATGCTCACTTACAAGGCTACCTAAATTCGGCTTATGAAATCTCAAATAAAATAATTTGTCAACAAGCATGCACAAAGAAAGTTCTTACCGTCATATAAAATTCAGATTTTCCACAAATTACCCAATTTGCTCAAAAAATCCCACAATCAAGCATACCCCTGCAGCAGCAAACATGCAATAACACTTCGATGTGGACAAAGAGTGGATATCATTTGGTCAGATAGGAAAATAATTATAGTGAGTGGGAACAACTGCATCAACATTTGTTGCTTTGTACCTGAGTTCACATTTGAAGGCCACTTCTCTGTGCATAACCCGTTTCTGAAGGGTTGAATGATAAAATTGGTTTTTAAGATAAAAGCTTAATTAATTATAGGAATGGAAGGAAAAGCAATACAAATGAAAAGTAGTGTTGTGGAGGATGGGCCAATTATTAAAATAAACACAGTCATACCATACTGCCACAAGTACAAATCTCGATGGGTCCAAAATTTAAACTCTCATTTTTCATATAGTTGTGGAAACCACCAAAACTCTTAGTTTAGTTCTCAAAAACCTCTTTTTGCAGTATCTCCGGTTTCATTACAATTTCCCTAGTTTCGATCTAATCCAAATATCCTAATGGCCCGTTCTTATTCCCTGACTCTTCTTGTCACTCGTGACTTTTATTTAGCCATAACTGCAGGAATAGATATATAAAAATCATGATAATTGTAGCTAAAACTATGGACTAAAAAAATGCAAAGAATCAAGTGAACCACATATTTTCAACATTGTATATTGTATAAGAAGGGGACGATACAACCATCATGGAAAAGCCAATCAACTCAACTCTCGGAGAACACATGAATATCCTAATCATGTATCCTCGATGCATTGATTACGGAACAATTGAGTCAAATTTTATATTTGGAAAAAAAGGGGGAGATGGGAAAGTAAAACTTACAGCCACCACAGGAAAATTACACAACTCTGTACTTACTTTGACTATCCTAATAATCTACGCTCGGTGAGTTTAATTTTGTAGGTGTAATTGTGTTGAAGGGTATCAATGGAGTGACGAGCATACAAATCTACACAATTTCTATTTCTAGGCAAAATGTTAGTGAGATGAAAGCACATAGTAAATATGGATGGGTAAACAAAGGCAATATAATTTTGTTAATATTTTAGAGAGACATATGTGTATGTTCACATGTACATGCTAAATGCAAAAAAAGATACAAACTCAATTGCCAAAAAGACCAAGCACATCTACATAATATTCTTTTTTCTGCATTTAACATGTACTATTTTTTCTTATGAAATTAGCTGCTAATATGTTAGGAAGGTCTAGATTTTATGGGGAAATAGTATTTATTTGGCAATGATTTACGTTCAATACTAACATTCTATATAGCCTGTCATATGAAAGAAGTGATGATAATTTTTATACGCAAATCCAACAAAATATAAAATCGCATGTGTAGATATATATGTCGAAAATCTAGGCGCGCAAATGCACGGGCCACACTACTAGTTAAATACGTAGTCCATAAGCACCACAGGCAACTACAGTGTGTATATACACCACAAGTTTCGTCCATGCAAAAAAAATACACCACAAGTTTCGAAAATTGGCAATGGCTCCTAGATGCATATGCACCCATTGTTTAAATACACATTTTGAAAAATTGAAAATTCCGAATAAAAATCCCGTGTGTATTTCCGGACATTCTATGTGCGTGCAAAGGAAGCAAAGCCTGTTTATGTGAAAAATATTATGTAAATCATCAGATGCACAGGTCGAGGAACAAGCGAACAACTGGTCAAGCAGATTTAGCGGAAAGGTGCCACTATTCTTGAATGCACCCACGCACCTTATCTAGACCATCGTTTCCCTTAGAGATTCGTGTAGCAACCTGACAAGTAGCAGGCCATTTGCAGATGCATCGCGTGTGATCTCGGTGCATTAGCCCTTTCCAGCACTTCGTGCACTAGGGTTGCAGTGCTAACGTAGGCCTGGAAGGCAGTGTGGTCCGTGCCAGACCGACCATTGTAGTAGCTGTCCCACCTTATGACGGGACATCCCTATGACTGGCATTCCTTCTTATCCATCAGGTAAACCGACGAGGTGGCCATGCGTGTTATCTTGTAAATTATTTTTTTATATCTATACCTCTATACCACTATATAGTGTGCCAATAACTTCAAATATTGATTGTTGGATATGCCCATCCAACGGTCAAGAGAAGGCAAATCCAAGCATTATCATTCGTTGGATATAGTTTTCAACTTATAGGATTCTGCATTGTGGACTTCTAATTGAACCCCCAACTCAACCATCTCATATGTTCTAGAAGCATCTATCCACATGCTTATCTGATACTCTAATAAAAAGAGACTGAAACAATTTGGATTCTATAAAGGTAAGAACCAAGTTGTATCTTGTCGATTCTAGAAAAGATAATACATATTCAAATGTACTTTCTCATGCTTTTTATCTATGCCTAATATTAAAAGACGGAACCTTTCATAGTTCTCCATACGTCATTCTTTGATATCCGTTGAATTTTTGTTAACCATAAAAATTAACGGATAAGATTTAAAGATCTACAGTTTTGTTTTTCTTCCTGATCTGTTTTGTCCGTCTGGTCTGTTTGGTGGTTTTTGCGTGCGTTGCCTTCTCATCCCGATTGCAAACATGCTACTTAATCTGTTTGCTCGCCTAAAAAAACATAGTGCATCTCCCATCGAAACACGAGTGAAAAAATTGGTATACGACTAGGGTAAGAAGTCCATCAGGCTACGTCCTCTCTGGAGATAATAAAAACCAAAGCCCTGTACTACTTTTTGTGCCAGCTAGACCTTAGCGGCCGTCTGTATGGAGGTCGCGGGAACGAGGAGAGTGTCTCATCGCGGCGAGGATCGTCATCGCTGGAGTCGTCGAGCTTAGGGTTCAGACATGCTAGGCCAGAGCTGCACATCTTGGCTGATCCTTCATGGTCGCGGCTGAGGCGGAGCCTCTCATGGCGGGCACCAACGTCGCCGGGTCCGGCATAGGGTTTTAGCGTTCGTACTAACCACCCAGCCTGTTCTTCTGAGTGGGGAAAATCAAGCTAGCGTTCGTACAAATTTTCACATGGAGACTGGAAAATATGCCATTCTCAAATCTTGATCAAAACCGAAGAATTGGTATTCACCATCTTTATCATATATAAGAACTGATCAGATACTACAAAATACGATTTGATCTGCTCACCTTGGGGTTGGGGCAGCAATCTCCACAACACATACGCATAAGGAAGAACACATGGAGATATGCCCGAACATGATCTTGAATATTTTGTGCTGCTGGAGTAGAGAGGCTGAGCGGAGTGGACGGGGAGGAAGCATATATGAAGTGTGTAGACGAGACGTCGCCCCCAGACATGAATGCCTGCTTCAAAACTGAAGTGTGATTGTGTTAATTAAGGCTGGGTGGAGCAGTTTCCAGGAGATAATGCGCCATCATCGCTCGTGTCCCCAACACCTCCATACCTTGCAGGCGGATCGGGCGAGGGCTGGATCAACCGGCCCTAGGTTACCCGCATCACGCGTTTCTGCTCGATCCCCTCACGCTAGATTCGCTCGTGAGTGAATCGTAGGTTGGATTCGCTTGCGCATCAGCTCGATCCCACCACAGGTCGCCTGCTTCGCCTGAATCGAGCGGCCGCCGCATCCTCTTCCGTTTGACCGCCCGTTGCATCCTCTCAACCGCCCTTGATTCGTTTTTGTGTGGAGCGATTTTTTTTACCACTTCATTTGTTAGTGCTTGTTGTAGTGCCCAAGATTGTGCCTTTCGCCATGGCGAGTGACCACAGACTTGGGAACTTTATGGGTAACCCAACCACTACACCTCAAGCTAGGGATCACACTGATGTCCGTCCGTCTTCTCGAGTGCTTCTCGTGTACACTTCTTTATTTATGTGTGCCCTTCCACATGCGCTCCGCACGCCATTAGTGCTTGATTATCCTCTTCATCCCTGATTAGGGGGCTAGCATGGACTTCTCCATTTTTTAGCACCGAAACCGGAAACTAGATAGGTATAATCGCAAATCCTGATGCTTCATAATCCTATGATACCAATGGGTTTTACTGGCATTAAAAAAGCAGTTTCAATTCTAAATAAGTGCATAAGTTCTGTATATTACGTGTGTGGCATGCTGATGTGAACCTAGAACGACTGATATATACTCCTAGCTTGGCTAAGGTACAGAAGCTGACTTCCTTCTTTGAGAAAGGTGAGCATGACCTCTCTTCTATTGAATAAATAAGATCACTATTACATTAATGTTTCACACCACATGGTGCAACAACCATGACCTGGATGATTCATGCAGTTTGGCATTGTGACAGTGGACACCTGTTCCAAGGATCTTGATGGCTGGAGCATTAACGTCATGGAGATTTGAGCACCCCCATGTAGACACTATATGTATTTAGTAGAAGCATGTGTATGCGTGACCCATATTGAGAGAATGGGCAGATATTCTCACTGACATATATTTTCAGAATTTTCAACCGACAAGTTGTGTATACAACATATGTATTTAGCAGAAAGCAAGTTCTGTTGCATTGGGGATAGGACATATATTTCAACTGATGGGTTACAAATCATAGAACAAGTTAGTTAATTACAAAAAACAACTACATTGAAGGCGTCGTTTGCAGCAAAACACCAAGCCTCGTTTTGGTTGCACACGCCACCGTGGTGTGTCATCAGGAAGCGCCTGATACCCTTGAAGTTTGTAGATGAAAATGACAAAGGTATTAATTCTGTGCTAAATTAGGCAACAATCCAGTTTCCGTCAAACGGACATTGATTCTGCAACCTCTGTTATCAGAACTCGAGCAGGCTGTTGCTCCTGGCTCAGATGTTGTGGACGATGCCTCTGGTAAGAAAGTCGGTACGGTAAGCATCGCTCTCAGCAGCCGTGGGATGGGCCTGTTGCAGCTCGAAGCAGCACTGAAGTAAAACGCAACCCTCGCCATCAGCGACAACAGAGATGTGAGGGTCAAGGAGATAAAAGCCAGACTGGTGGCCGGCTGAGTGGACACAGGTCCTAGAACAGCAGAGCGCACTTGCTTGATCCTCCAAAGTAAGTTCCAGGAGCTGACCAAAACCTCCAGTGAAGTATAGTAATTAAGTTCTTTTTGGAGTTTAGAGAAGCAAACCTGAAGGCTTTAGGTGCCAAGTCTTTCATAGAGGCGCCGTTAGGGAAGCCGTTTGAGACAGTTTAGCAAAGGTTATCTGACCGTTTATGTGGTCTGTCATTTGCCGGACCTAAGTTATTATTTACTCTACTCCCTTGTACCAGTGATAGATCAAGAATAAGCTATGTGACATTGTACAAAGTATAAACTAAAATAAGCACCCCTGTTTATGGTTTGCCACTTCCCAAATGCTTTCTTTGGAGCTTTGCTGAAAGGGGTGCTCTAATTTTGCAGATATTTTAACTTGTCAGCAATTCATGTCCAAATTGCTAGTTCGTGTTCTAAATGGAGAAATATCTTCCCATGCTTAATTAGCTGAAATTGTATGTACTAGTAGTACAATGAAACAACAATACAAGTTGTTGTTGCCTCTGTTCTGTTTTGAGTGCTTTTTGCTGCCGACTCTGTTCTAAGTGTTAAATTCCCACTCTTGCCGCACACATGCACCTATAGCATATGTTTGTTTGTTTACAGATACTTATTTTAAAAAGTGAGAGATACTGAATGATTATAAATAACTTCGGAAATGCTGATTTTTTTCTATTAGACAAAATTAGGTGACTATGGAATTCTTGTCCTTGCTTTCTATAAATCATCCAACTGGGAGAATGGGGCTTAGGTGACTATGGAATTCTTGTCGTCTTGCAACTGAATAAAAGTAGTATGCAACTTCAAAGACGGCCCGGTGTGAATCATCTGAATTGATTGGTCGTCAATGTTAGAGCATCTCCAATAGCATGTGTATATTTGGATGTCTATATATTCATATAGACAATGGTCTGAAAAGATTACCTCATATACACGTCCAGTTTTGCATCAGAACGTCTATATACAGGGACCATGACAGGTGGGCCGTCACTGGGGAGAGGAAAAAATCATGACTGCAGCTGAGTTTAGGCGACGCCTTCACATTGTCCAGGCGTGGACATTGTCGAGGTCGATTTAGAGGATGTGTATATTTGGACGACCATATAGACAAGCTATTGGACGCCAGTTTTGGGCTCACGTCGTGGAAAACGAGTATAGACATCCATATAGACAGGTAATTGGAGATGCTCTTACCCCTGTAGTTCACTGTAAATAATCTGAAGCAATACTCCTCCAGCGGGAAGTCACGCTAACGTTATTAGCTCATTTAGAGAAGTCTACACTAGCGTGATGATAAATCCCGATGCTTCCTAGTTCTAGGATGTCAGCAGGTTTTGGTGGCATGACAAGTGCGATTCCAATTCTAACTAAGTGCAGCACTTGTGTACATTATGTTTCTGGTATTACAAGCAATGACCGAGCTCTACTCCTTGCCTGCGCGGGTATGCAAATGGTTTGATGGCTTCTTTGCAAACTATATATGAGCACGTCCACCTAGCAAGGGCCGAGCTGTACCCCTTGCCCGCACAGGTTGCAAGCTATATATGAGGATGCTCTATCTCTCTTCTCACCCTTAAATAATTACTAGGAGTACCATTACATTAAAGTCTGATAATAATGTGTGGTGCAACAACCATGATATTGATGCTTTCGAGCTATTCAACATTTCCAGAAAGAGCACATGTACGTGTACAACTTCCTGATGTAAGTTATGACAAATCAATCAAGCTCACAGTGTAGTTCCCTAGAAAATCACATTCTGAGATAGCATGTGCGTTTGCCATATCAAGTCATGTCTTCAAATTAACCATGTGAAGTTTATGGACTAAGAGGACCTACCTCACAGAGTGGACACAGGTACTGTAACAGCAGAGTGCAGTCGCTTGATCCTTGAAGGTAAGTTCCAGGACCTGATCCCAAACTTCCAGTGAACTGAAGTGATGAAGTTCTTTTTGGAGTTCATCGAGGCAAAACCGCCAGGATATGGGCGCCAAGTCTTTCGGAGCCGCGCCGCTGGGGGAGCAGTTGTAGACAGTTTAGCAATGGTTAATTACCAGACCTGTATTATGTGGTCGATCAGCTGCTGGACCTAATTTCTACTATACTTTACTCCCTTTTATTAGTTTTTGATCAAGAATAATCTACTGTGTACAAAGTATACATTCATAAGTATCCCTGTTTATGGTAGCCACTTCTCAAATGTTTTCTTTCAAACTTCACTGAAACGGATGTCATGTCCAAAGTTGTTGGTTTGCGTTCATTTTATCTTGTCAGCATGTCATGTCCAAAGTTTTTGGAATGAAGAAATATCTTCTCATGGTTAATTAGCTGAAATAGTACAAAACACTACACTGAAACAACACTATAGCTTGTTTTCGCCTTCTGTTTTGAGTGCCTTTTGCTGTCGACTCTGTTCTGAGTGTTTGATTAGTCATGGTTCGGCCACACATAAAAAGACATGTTTTCTAAAATGAGAGTTACTATATGAGTGAGTGCAGAGTGTTGGTTTTTGATCGCTAGATCAGATCACCCGGGAACTACACGTACGTACGTGCAAAGCTAGCCAACCAACCAAGCAAGCAAGCAGCTTGATGGATTCCTTTAGCCGCAGCACACGCAAGCGCACGTATACATGGACAGATAACTTCAGCAGTCTCGGCGGAACCTCATGAACGAAACAAACTGATCGATAGATCGCCAAAGGCTCGTATCGAGCCTTGCTCTTGCTTTTTATTGCTTTCGTTGTCTGATTTTCTGGTTACAAGGAGCACCCATGGGGTGCTTTTTATACACGTCCATAAGGGGCTATGAAAATAGACTAGGACTAGGAATCCTAATACTACTTGGACTCGTACTTACTTTTTTCCTAATCCTATGTGTACTGAGGCAACGTGGTTAACTTCTACATTCACCTCCTTAACCTTGTTGGTTATCTCCATTGCTTGCACTCCGACCTTCTTCCTCATCTCGATGAACTTCTGTCGACCGAGGGACTTTGTGAGAATGTCGGCAAGCTGGTCCTTTGTGTTCACGTGCTGAACTTCGATCATCCCTTCCTCAATGCACTCCCAGATATGATGGAACCGGGTATCTATGTGCTTGCTCCTTTCGTGATAAACCGGATTTTTGCACAATGAGATTGCAGCTTGGTTGTCGATCTTCAATGACACCCTCTGCACCTCCCGCTTTGCAAGATCAGCTAGGAGTCTTCTCAGCCACACTGCTTGACAAGCTGTCGTGCTTGCTGCTATGTATTCTGCCTCGCATGAAGACAGTGCAACCACCTTTTGCTCCTGAGAATTCCAACTGATAGGATTTGGACCAAGATAGAATATCATGCCTGTTGTGCTTTTTCGGTCATCCACATCATCTGCCATGTCGCTATCTGAGTATCCACGAAGGATCAATCCTTCCTTTCCCTTTCGGTACGTGCAGCCAAGATTAATAGTGCCTTTCACATAGCGCAAGATTTGCTTGACCGCGCTCATGTGTTCGGTTGTCAGATTCTCCATGAAACGACTCACGATTCCGACTGAATAAGCCAAGTCAGGTCGGGTATGCACCAAATATCTTAGGCTGCCCACAACACTTCGGTATATTGTGGTGTCCACCGGCGGATTTGAGCTACGCTTGCTCAACTTGTGTCGTTGGTCCATTGGAGCATGTGTCTCGTAGCAATCTGTCATGCCACACTTGTCCAATAACTTGACCGCTAAGCCGATTGACATAGGGAAATCTCTCCGGAGCTTTGCTTCACTTCGATGCCCAAGTAATAGCTGAGTAATCCCAGATCGCTCATGCTAAACTTCTTCTTCATCTGCGCCTTGAAACGTTCAATTTCTTGCGCGCTATCTCCGGTGATAATCAGATCGTCGACATAAACTCCAACTAGCAGGTTTGATCCTTTGGAGTTCTTTGTATAGACCGCGTGCTCTAGGGGACATCTCTTGAACCCGAGCGAGATCAAACTTCGGTCTAACTTTGCGTTCCAAGCTCTTGGCGCTTGCTTCAACCCGTAAAGTGCCTTCTTGAGCTTGTAAACTTTCCCTTCTTCGCCTTTCTTCTCGTAGCCGAGGGGTTGTTCCACGTAACTTCTTCTTTGAGGTCGCCGTTGAGGAAAGCGGATTTCACATCGATATGATGAACCTTCCAATCCTCTTGTGCTGCCAAAGCTAGGAGCACTCTCACCGTCTCGATTCGAGCAACCGGTGCAAACACCTCCTCATAGTCAACTCCTTGACATTGTACGTAGCCCTTTGCGACGAGTCTTGCCTTGTGCTTCACAATGGCACCCTTCGTGTCCTTCTTCAACTTGTAAACCCACTTCAAACCTATGGCCTTTTGGTTCGGAGGTCGGGTTACCAAAGTCCACGTGCCATTGCTCTCGATCGCCTTCACCTCCTCATCCATGGCGTGCATCCAACTTGAACTTTTGCTCGCCTCTACAAAGTTCACCGGCTCCTCAACTCCGAGTAAACTCAAATCGGAGTACTCGAGTGTAACTGGCTTTGCGTACTTGTAGACTTTCTTGAGGGTCTTGTAGCGACGAGGCCCGGAAGAATCCGTCGTGGCTTGCGAAGGGGGTGACACAAATTGTGTCGGCGTCGATGCACTTGAGGAAGACCGTTGAGTCTCGAGTGTGGTAGATGCCGGATCATTGGCATCCGCTTCGTCGGCGTAGTCGTCGTGATCGTGACCATCATCTTGATTGTCATCATCACTATGCGCCTCATTGTCGAGATCTCCGCCCGTGTCGTGCGCGTCGTTGTCGCTATCACCTTGCGACCCATGCGCGTCGTCGTCGGTGCCGGCACCATGGTGATCACTGCCATTGCGGTCACCTTGGTTGGGTGTCTTGCCAACCACCTGGACATCCTCCCCTACATCATCATCAGTTGGAAATTCAACTGTGAATATGTTACCGTTTGGAGCATCGTCGGCTGCTGCGCTCCAATTCCATGCTTGGTTTTCTTCAAACACAACATCACGTGAAATCCCTAGACGCTTGGTTCATGGATCATAGAAGCGGTATGCCTTGGTGCCAGAACTCCTCTCGTATCCGATGAACACCATCTTGGTGCTACGATCGGCAAGCTTTGAGAGATGCGGCTCCGCCGTCTTCACATGCGCCACGCACCCGAACGTCCGTAGATGAGACACATTTGGCTTACGTCCATAAATTGCTTCATATGGAGTCTTGCCGATCACTGTCTTCGTTGGAGCCCGGTTGAGAAGATAGACCGCCGTCGAGACAGCTTCTCCCCAAAATGTTCCCGACAAGTTCTTGCTCTTGAGTAAACTTCTCGCCATGTCAACGATGGTTCGATTGCGCCTTTCAACAACCCCGTTCTGCTGTGGCGTATAAGGTGCCGTCAGGAACCTCTTTATGCCAATCTTCTCGCAGTAGTCATTGAACTCGTTCAACGTAAACTCTCCGCCGCGATCTTTCCGTAGAGCGCGAACCTTCAGCTTGTGTTCCATCTCCGTTGCAGCCTTCAGCTTCTTGAACGCTTCAAACGCCTCATCTTTAGATCGTAGGAGAACGACCCACATGTATATCGAGTAGTCATCTACCACAAGGAAGAAGTACTTCTTTCCTCCGTGAGTTGCTGGGGTGATAGGGCCACATAGATCACCATGGAGCAGCTCGAGTGCATCACTTGCACGATAGGTAGACTGAGCAGGGAACGGCCTGCGGTGCTGTTTTCCAACCAAGCACCCATCACATACTCGATCAACATGGTCGATAAACGGCATCCCAGATACCNGAACTCCTCTCGTATCCGATGAACACCATCTTGGTGCTACGATCGGCAAGCTTTGAGAGATGCGGCTCCGCCATCTTCACATGCGCCACGCACCCGAACGTCCGTAGATGAGACACATTTGGCTTACGTCCATAAATTGCTTCATATGGAGTCTTGCCGATCACTGTCTTCGTTGGAGCCCGGTTGAGAAGATAGACCGCCGTCGAGACAGCTTCTCCCCAAAATGTTCCCGACAAGTTCTTGCTCTTGAGTAAACTTCTCGCCATGTCAACGATGGTTCGATTGCGCCTTTCAACAACCCCGTTCTGCTGTGGCGTATAAGGTGCCGTCAGGAACCTCTTTATGCCAATCTTCTCGCAGTAGTCATTGAACTCGTTCAACGTAAACTCTCCGCCGCGATCTTTCCGTAGAGCGCGAACCTTCAGCTTGTGTTCCATCTCCGTTGCAGCCTTCAGCTTCTTGAACGCTTCAAACGCCTCATCTTTAGATCGTAGGAGAACGACCCACATGTATATCGAGTAGTCATCTACCACAAGGAAGAAGTACTTCTTTCCTCCGTGAGTTGCTGGGGTGATAGGGCCAAATAGATCACCATGGAGCAGCTCGAGTGCATCACTTGCACGATAGGTAGACTGAGCAGGGAACGGCCTGCGGTGCTGTTTTCCAATCAAGCACCTGTCACATACTCGATCAACATGGTCGATAAGCGGCATCCCATATACCATCTCCATCTTCGACATCGTCTTCAAGGCACAAAAGTTAACGTGTCCAAATCTAGCATGCCATAACCACGAATCATCATCACTCTTGGCGAGCCAACACTCCGGTTGAGATTGATCAAGGTTGAGGATATAGAGCCTGTTCCGCGTGCGATTCACACGCGCTAGCACGTTTCGGAGGTTGACGAAGATCGTCATCACTCCGTTCTCAATATCCACCTTGCATCCGTTCTCATCAAGTTTCCCGACAGAGATGATGTTGTTGCGAAGCCGTGGGATGTAGTACACTCCGGTGAGTATGCGATGTTCTCCTGTGAGACCCGCGAAGAGGACAGAACCTTGCCCGCAAATCTCCACATTTGATCCATCACCGAACTTGACCAAGCCTTGAACATCATATTCTAGCTCGAGGAACTTCTTCTTGCACCCCGTCATGTGGCTACTGGCACCTGTGTCAAGATACCATGACACATTCTGGTTTTCGGATAAATTCGGTATTACTTTCTTCTCATGAAGTAGCACCTTCCGGCTTGGTTTCATAACCACCGTTTCGACGAGATCACAAACTTTGGCCATCAGAAGTCCTGGACGTTCGTCTTCTTGCTTCGCCAAATTTGTCTTGATCTCACGCTTGTTAGGCTCCGGACAATCCTTTGCAAAGTGACCCATCTCGTTGCAGTTATAGCACTTGACCTCGGACATATCCAAGTTCCGTGGCTTCCGCTCTTTAGATCGGTCCGCCTTACCACGACCTTGTGGCTTGCCTTTTCCTTTGCCTTCTTTGGTTTGTCCGTCGCGCTTCGCGTTGCTTGAGCCTTCGCCAACGTTGCGCCTTCCTTTGCTACTTGGGGACTCCCAATCTGCGCGCGAGTACATGAGTTGGTCACCACCTCCTTCTTTGCCTTTCCGACAACCACGGGCATTCTCTTCCCATGTC
>LR880972.1:65866852-65878304 GCA_904067115.1 Aegilops sharonensis | reverse complement strand
CGCGGACCTCAAAAACCTATTCACGATGCCTTCGGTCATCGTGCGGACCATGGTCGCCTGCGGGGTAGAGCAAAACGATATTTTAGAACCAAACAAAAATTTGGCATGACTTTCCCTAAAAATAGGACCAAAAAGAATGCTTAATGCCAAAATTCTCGCCGAAACGGAAATGAATCAACATTCCGGCAAAATATTGGCAACTATCGCATTTCAAATACCGGTACACCTCCAAACACAAACACATATGCAACACCACAAACATATGCAACACCACGAACATACATAGATCTAGCTAGGCCATAAAAAGTGCATGTGCACATTGTTGTAGGGAGAACAACATAAATATAGCTTCCCCCCTTACTTACCTATTAAAATAAGATAATTTAACCACTTAATTTGAATGAATCTATGGTGGAAATGAGGTGAAAAAGAGGAGGCACCCGAGACAAGGAGGAGGTGGAGAGAATGAAGTGAGGAGAAAGTGAGTGTGGGTAGGAAAGGCTGTCCAAAATATCTTGTTGCTGCCCACTTACTAATGGCGCACCAGCACTAAATGCGCGATTAATAATCCAGGTTACTAATGGCGCACCTCCTGGCGGTGCGCCATTAGTAGTTTTGCAAAAAAAAAACAATACTAATGGCGCACTGATCAGCAGTGCGCCATTACTAGTTTAAACTAGTAATGGCGCACGGTTGATCAGTGCGCCATTAGTAGTATTGCAAAAAAAGGAATAAAAAATATAATAAAAAAAAACAACATTAGTGGCGCACTTTCGGACGGGTGCGCCATTAGTAGTTACAACTACTAATGGCGCACTTTATCTGGATGCGCCATTAGTATGTTTGGACAGGCGCACTAGTTCAAAAAAAAATTTGATACTAATGGCGCACCCTTTGCCTGGTGCGCCATTAGTAATTTCAACTCTAATGGCGTATCAGCCGCTGGTGCGCCATTAGTATATACTAATGGCGCACCAACTGTCTGGTGCGCCATTAGTGTCAATCCCATCTATAGCCCTTTTTCTAGTAGTGTTTGCTTTTCCGACAACCACGAGCATTCTCTTCCCATGTCCGCAAGCGTCCGATCGTCTCCGTTATGGTTATGTCGTCGATGTCGTAAAGCTGCTCGAGCGTGCCGATGATGTACGTGAATTTATCAGTCACCGAACTGAAAAACTTCTCCACAATCTCGGTCTCCTCGAGCTTTGCACCAAGCGCGCGGATCTCTCCCATCAATGTAGTCAGACGCATGGCATAGTCGTTCACTGATTCAGTTTCCTCCATCTGCAACTTGTGAAATTGGCGCTTCAGTACTTGTGCCCGAGCCTTGGTGACGCGATCTTCTCCGATCCTCATCTCTTTGAGTACGTTCCACGCCTCTCTTGCTGTTTCGAACTCCGCCAATGTCATCAGCAGGGAATCTGGCACAGACTGGGCTATGGCGGCCATGGCACCTTCGTCGCACTCCTTGTCGACGTCGTCGTCCGTGATGGCCTCCCACACTCGAAGGGTTCGGAGAATGATCTTCATCTTCACCGCCCACACGCCGTAGTTGGCGTCGGCGAGCATCGGGTACTGGATGGGGATGTTGCGATGCGCCAGTACGTTGGCGCCGCCCGTTCCGCCACCACTGGTTGCTGACTTGCTGCCCTTCTTCACATTGTCGCCTTTCTTGTTCGCCTTGGAACCGCCGTTGCCGGACTTGACGGACTCAGCGTCGCTGTCCGTCATCGTAGATCGTCGAGGCTCTGATACCAATTGTTGGTTTTTGATCGCTAGATCAGATCACTCGGGAACTACACGTACGTATGTGCAAAGCTAGCCAACCAACCAAGCAAGCAGCTTGATGGATTCCTTTAGCCGCAGCACACGCACGCGCACGTATACATGGACAGATAACTTCGGCAGTCTCGGCGGAACCTCATGAACGAAACAAACTGATCGATAGATCGCCAAAGGCTCGTATCGAGCCTTGCTCTTGCTTTTTATTGCTTTCGTTGTCTGATTTTCTGGTTACAAGGAGCACCCCTGGGGTGCTTTTTATACATATCCATAAGGGGCTATGAAAATAGACTAGGACTATGAATCCTAATACTACTTGGACTCCTACTTACTCTTTTTCCTAATCCTACGTGTACTGAGGCGACGTGGTTAACTTCAGAAAATAGTGTTTTTCTTTTTCTTTTGGACAAAATTAGTCATGGTTCCTATAATTCGGCCAAATTGTAAAAAAGAAAAAAAAACTCCCTTTTTCAGGAGCTGTTCGTGATTTGGCATACCATTTTCTAGTCTAGGCTCTTATGAATCACGAATGGGTCTGAGCCTCTGAGGAACTTGGAAGATGCTTTGGGCTAGGTCGTGGCTTAAGCTTCTGTTGTTCATGCTGGTGAATCTCTTCAAGCAATACACCTCCAGCCGGCAATCACACTAATGTTGTTACGAAAAGGTGTGGTAGCACCCGGGGGTCCCGACACCTCTTTATCCGTCCGTTCCCCTTTGCTAAGATTCGTGCGGTTGTCTAAAATTGCAGAGCGTTTGCAGCAGCAGCATGCTTTATCAGGCGAGTTGACCGAGCTAATAGCCCTGTCTCTACACGCGAGTAGGTCGTAGCCTCACTGTTCATCGTTGGAGCTACTGTAATACCCTTGTCTCGACAGGAGTGCCAGGCAGCCCCTGTTGTAAAGAATCAAAAGCTGTGCTCCAATGCAGCAGACCTGACTTTTTTGCATGATCCCATCCCGTGAGTAAGTAAGGGTGTGTTTGGTTTCAATCATCAACTGCAATGGCATGGGTCGGACCCGTTTCAAGGGCTAGTTCCTGTGTTTAGTACGTAACTGGAATAGGAACCAACTCGTTCCCACTGAGGGAATATTCGGCCCATATCCGGAATGCGCCGATACCTCCGAATCGGAGGAATCACGCGGAACCGGTCTGGGTCTTGCTCTAACCCCTCGCTCTCGAGAAATCCTATCGCCTCCCCATCTTGTGCCGCCTCTCTCTCTCTCGATCTGAAGAGGAGCTGCTGCGGCCGCCGGACGACCGGAGGGCGATGGCCTGACCTGCGGGGGCGTTCCTAGGACCCGTTCCTGCGGCGGCCGTGGCCTAATCTGCTTGTGCGCGGCGGCCTGATCTGCGGGTGGGCTTCACCGGCAGCTTGATCTGCGGGAGGGCGGCGCCGGCGGCCTGATCTGCTTGTGGGCGGTGCACAGCGGCCTGATCTACGAGTGGCGGCGCCGGCGGCCTAATCTGCTGGTACGCTGCTGCCTGGTCTGCTGGGGGGCTGCGGCGACCAGACCAGCTGCGGTTGCATCTTCTATGTGAGTTGCTTCTTCTTAGTTAGCGATGATTTTTCTTGCTGGAGGCAGAGGAGCGGTAGCGGATCGTATCTTTCATGTATTCTTGGTTCTTCTGTGTAAATTGCTTCTTTTTGTTTGTAGAAATGTATTGATGCAAGAGGAATAGTCGTAAGATATGTTTGATATCGTGTATCTGCCATGCTTGTGTGTGTATATTATCAAAATGAACTAAATTCGTTTTATTCTGTTTCACTAACCAAACGCTTAAATGTAACCATTCCATTCCATCTATTGTCTCAACCAAACATAAGAACAGGACCGACCCATTCCAGTGGAATGGAATGTCATGGAACCGTTACATTCCATTCCACTTCGTTCCGCAACCAAACACACCCTAAAAGGTGAGGAGAGAGGTTGTGAAGGATGGAGAGAGAGGTGAAAGGTGAGGAGAGAGAGGATAAATGGCAGGGGGAGAGAGGAGAGAAGAGATGAGAGGTTGTGAAAGAGCAGAGAGAGAAAAGCTGATACTACGTTCCATCAGAGAGAGCGTCTGGGAGAGCTGAGATTGGCTTATACGTGCACTGTTCCTGCTCATATTACTGTTCATTTGTTGCAGCGAGCCAGGTTTGTTGGGCCGACCTGACCCATGTAGGTCCCAGTGGAACTGTGCACTAACATGAAGCCTAGATTAGCAAACCTAGCGCTCACGTGTAGCCCTGTAATCACCGACCGGTCCTGTGCATGGTTCATATCACGAAGCATGCCAGCCCATGACGAACGGTGTAGATAAGGGGGTGTACAGACACCCGGGAGCTAAAAGTCCAGTCTCATGTTGTTACCTCGTGTGTAGAAATCTAGGCAGGGGTAATTACAAATCCTGATGCTTCCTAGTCCTATGATGCAGTGGAGTTTCGTGGCATTGCAAATGTGATTCCAATTCTGAGTAAGTGCAGAACTTGTGTACATTATGTTTGTGCTATTAATTGTGTTTTTTTTTTGAACGATGCTATTAATTGTGTGAACCAAGCAAAGACTGAGCTCTACTCCTTGCTCGCATAGCTATGCAGATGGTTTGATGGCTTCTTCGCAAACTATATATGAGCATGTCCACCTAGCAACGGCCGAGCTCTACTCCTTCCCCACACAGGTTGCAAACTATATATTAGCATGTTTCATCTCTCCTTTCTCCCTTACATCAATGTCTGGTTATGAATGGTGCAACAACGATGACATTGATGCTTTTGAGCTATTCAACATTGTCATAAAGAGCACATGGGTACAACTTCCTGATAGCAGTTCTAATAAGTCAATTCAAGCTCAGACCTCAGAGTCTAGTTCCTTAGATGATCACCTTCCGAGATAGCCCTCGCGTTCACCATATCAAGTCAGGCCATTGAATTAGTCATGTGAATGTCATGGACGAAGGGGACATACATCAGAGAGTTGCAATACGCTGGGCAGGACGCAGGAGGCGTTGTAGCTAGTGGCCAACTTTTCTTTCTCCTCCCTCTTCTCTCTATCCACCCACCCTGGGGAGCCCAAGTCGCCCTGCTCGCTGTCTCGAGTACGTAGCAAGGTTTTGGTTATCAGTCGAAATTTCAAGATTTCCCATGGTTAGCGCGTATTTACGTGCCCCTCGGCAAGTCCCCATACCGAGCAAAAAATACCAATTTTTTGAATTTTTTGAATTTAAACTCTCGATTTATAGTAAAATATGTAAGATCTAATTAATGTCATGAGAGTTGGTTCTGACATGTTGGTAGCAACCTAGTTCCTATTTTGAGAGGTCTATGGTTCGAATGTTTGTTCATTCATTTATTTGAATTTAAAATTCAACTATAAAATTCATTCGAAATATTCTCGCACTAGTAGAAAACCCCCATCTGTCCCGGTTGGTGAGGGCCTTTTGTCCCGGTTACTGAACCGGGACTAAAGGGTCGTTACTAATGCCCTAGACCTTTAGTCCCGATTCTTCCACGAACCGGGACACATGGGNACACGTGTGGGGAGGGGGGGGGTATAGGGTTTGAACCTTCAGTCCCGGTTTGAGACACGAAGCGCGAATAAAGGGCATCGCACCCTTTAGTCCCAGTTCGTGTCTCGTACTGGGACTAAAGGTGCATCACACCTTTTAGTCCCGGTTCGTGTCTGAAACCGGGACTAAAGATCCCATTTGAACCAGGACTAATGCCTTTCGGACGCCTTAGCCGCTCGAACCAGGACTAATACTCACATTAGTCCCGGTTCGTGATGCAACCGGGACTAATGTGTACATTGAGCTGTGACCAAAGCCCTGTTTTTCAGTAGTGAATGAAATGTTGTCCATTAACTTCTAAGCAATAGGTTGCTATGAGTATTGAATTCACACATCATAGTTCACATGTCGGCATTCAGTTACGACAACACGAGGACGGAGTAATGAATATTAATGAAGACAAGTATCACTGTATCAAGAAAAACTAGTAGAAAACAGGGCATTTGTCCCGGTTCGTAAGGGCCTTTAGTCCCGGTTCATGAACCGGGACTAATGGGTCGTTACTAATACCTCACCCTTTAGTCCCGGTTCTTACACGAACCGGGACAGATGGGCATCCACGTGGCCGCTGCGGGCAGCCCAGGCAGGGGGGCCTTTGGTCCCGGTTGGTGGTACCAACCGGGACCAATAGGCATCCACGCGTCAGCATTTCAGTGGCTTGGGTTTTTATTTTATTTTTCTTGAAAGGGGGGAGGGGTTGGGGTTTTGAGGGTTTAATTTAGGTGTTTCATATATTGTGTTAGCTAGCTAATTAATAGAGAGAAGTGTCCTCTCTTATGTCCGTGCTTGGTCGACGCTACGTACTATATACATAGAGAGGCCCTCGACACGCTAGCTATTAAGAAAATGAAGGAAACCTTTAAGTACAGAAGTTCGTCATGCATACCGAGAGAAGTGATCGACCTCTCCTTCTCCGAGAGATTGGTCGAACAACAAGTTTTCGTATTATCTATCCGACGCTACTGGCTACATATACGTATACAATATGTACAATCTCTTACAATCCCTTAGCATTTGAAATCAACTTCCATATGGTATTCTCCGGCTTTATTGATGACGTGGTCAAGAAAGAATCCCGCCAATTCCTCTTAATTTGCTTTAATGCGATCTTGTGGTAGGAGTTCATTCATCATCTGCCACGTCTAATTTGAAGAAAGGGGTTAATATATATATATATGAATGAAACTCAACAGAAATGATGGTGTCATAATAAAATGAAATTGTGAATATTATTGCTTATGCACTTCATATTGTCTTTTAGAGTAGCCCTGCTTATTTTTCAAAGTCGCGTTGTAGATGAACTCGCAAACGTAGTATCCACAGTAATTATTCCCTTGATCCTGCCACAAGCACTTTACGAGAAATAGAGGTCAATCAAACTGATAATGAAGTATTATAAATGGCATTGATAAAAGTATAGCTATAGAATCAACGGGAGATGCGCGCAACTAGCTAGCTAGCTAGTAGTACTTACTTTCTGTTATGTATATCCCAGCTCCTTCGGCAGTCCCGGAGCTTCTGCGGTGAACTGTTTCCAAGCCGTGCAAGACAAAGAAAATAATTATTATTACTTGAGATATTAGGAAATGAACAAAAAGTTGCCAATATGGTGCGATAATGATCGATTGAACCTACTTGCTGAGCGTTTTAGTCATGCCCGCATAGGTTTCGGGATCTTTTCGTCTCAAGTCTAAGACGGTTACTAGTCCCCGCTCAAGCTTAATCTCCAGGAGAATATAGTGGAAGCTGCGCACGCATGCATAACTCATCAATTACATTACTATAACCTCGCTCGAGTAATAAGGGAAACCGAATATGCACACGACAGTAACACTCACTCGTAGTTGTAAGGAAACAGTATTAAATCTTTGTTTTGATTTTTGATCAACGATTGTAGCAAGCAGGCCTCGGCCTCTTCAGCGTTCTTTGTAACCAGAAATTCATCTATGATATTTGTGTTAATGAACCCAATATCATACATTTCTGTTTTTCTGCACTCGACGATCTTCAATCTAGATAATATAGTGAGGATAATTAATTATAAATACATGCAATGAAAGAGCTGAGCTATATATAGAGACTAAATGACAAAAATAGTACTTAAAGACAGTAGCAAAAGACCGTTAATTTATCGAGGGCCTTTTGATTGAAGAACTCGAAGAACTCCTCAAATGGAATAGGCAACAGATCAGTTCCAACGAGGTCGTGCTCCTCTTTAATTCTCAGATACAAAGTATTCGTCCTCCCGGACTCTCTGCAGGTTTTCATGTACCAATTATGGAATCTTCGCATCATCGTTGTTAGAGATTTTTCGTCTTTGACGAGAGGCTTCCCGTACTCGTATCTGTGTTCGTCCACCTTCAAGAAATCATAATGTACATCGTCGGGCAGGTAATCTCCAATATTTCTATAACCGGGCACCATCCTGGAGCATTAGTGACGATGTCGCTAGACACATTGAGAGGGGGGGGGACAATTGGTTCGCTTGTTCGCCGAGCTGGGCAATTTTTTTCCTAGCTGCTCGTTGTTCTTTTAACCTTTGATCACTTTTTGTACTTCCCGACCACGACGCTTCTTGATATGCCTTTTGAGTAACACACTCATAGTTGGTTTTCGGCGGAGACTTTGGTGGTTTCGTCAGGGCATCGATAGTGCGCTTTTCTTTCACCGGATATACCTTCACCTCCGGAGGTGGATGTCTCTGCGCTTTCAACCCTTCAAAGAAGTTCTTCACTTCGGTCTGCACGATCTTCTTGTTTTCCTCCACGGTCATCTCGTACGGTAACTTCTCTAGAGGCTTGAGAGGTGGACCGTATCTGAATTGCCTCCCGCCTCTGGCTGTACTGCTAGACGCCGGAGCAGACGGAGCGGCTATGGCTGTCTTCTTTCGTGCTTGCTTACGAGGCGGAGGAGAAGGACTACGACGCGCCGGAGCAGCCGGGCGGTAGCGGGTCTCTTCCACCCTTGCTGGCGAGGCGGAGAAGGAGGAGGCTGCTGGCTGCTCGGACGCGCCAGCGCAGGCGGAGAAGGAGGCAGAGTGCCGCCACTCGCCGGAGAAGGAGGCTGAGTGCCCTGATCGTCAATCGTCGGAGGAGGAGGCGGTGGAGGAGGCGGAGTGCCCTGATTCACCGGAGGAGGAGGAGGAGGCGGAGGCATCCAGTTCGGAAGGTTGATGAGCTCCTTCCACCATAGGCATTGAGTCTTCAGAGAAGAACCCAGCCGAATCTCCCCTTCACCGGTAGGGTGGTCAATCCGGAGGTCCTCAAATCCCTCCGTTATTTCGTCCACCGTCACCCTAGCAAATCCTTCTGGAATCGGACGACAGTGAAAAGTTGCGCCAGGTTCAGGAGGTCGAACATAGCCGATAGCCGCCTTGACTTTGAAGTTCTGCCATTGCGTCATCAGGTGGCAATGTTGAGACTCCGTGATAGCATCCACGGGGTAGCTAGCAGGAGCCAACAAGACATGCTCCAGCTGAGTCAGCTCGGTGGATGCCATGCTGTTTCTCCGCTG
Source organism: Aegilops sharonensis (assembly GCA_904067115.1). NCBI lineage: Eukaryota > Viridiplantae > Streptophyta > Magnoliopsida > Poales > Poaceae > Aegilops > Aegilops sharonensis. The sequence continues at coordinate 65,869,460 of LR880972.1, read as the reverse complement.
AGATGGCAAGGTAGCTTCGGGGGAAACTTCGGCAGTTCGTTTGCTGCGATTTGCTTCTCGTTCCTCTATCGCTTGTACCCTTGCGTGCAGCGCCTGCAGTTGGGTCTACTGCATTTTCTTCTTCCTCTCCTGGCATTTGTAACCGCCTGCGCCCGGAAACCCAGCCTTCCACGGAACGGAGCCTGGCGTGCCTCGTGTCCGTCCAGGGTGCTCAGGATTCCCGAGGGCCATTGTGAGCTCGTCGTTCTCTCTGTCTGGAACGAACGTCCCTTCTTGCGCTGCATCGATATAGTGTTGAAGCCTCTTGACTGGTATTTTCATTTGCTCGTCCGTCCGCTGACACTTCCCTGATACAGGGTCCAAGGTTCCGCCAGCCCCGAAGAACCAAGTCCAGCAACGGTCTGTCCAGTCCATTGTCTCTTGTTCGATCCCTTTATCAAGCATATCATTCTCAGACTTGGCCCACTTAGGTCGGGCTTTGAGGTAGCCACCTGACCCTGTGTGATGGTGAAGCTTCTTCTTCGCAGCATTTTGCTTTTTGTCGCCGACATCTTCTTACTCATTTCCGATGTCTTGTGGGCCACAAATGCGGGCCAGTGATCTCTGATCTTCTCATATTTGCCGATGAATTCTGGTGTCTCTTCTCTGTCGACAAACCTTTTCAACTCATTCTTCCACCTCCTGAATAGGTTTGCCATCTTCTTAAGAGCATGAGACTTGATAAATTGCTCTTTAACTGGCTTCTCCGGATCATCCTCTGGCGGTAGGGTGAAATTTTCCTTCAGCTCAGTCCAAAGATCCCCTTTCTGCATATCATTGACGTAAGACACCTCAGGGTCTTCGTTCTTAGGCTTATACCATTGGTGGATGCTGATCGGGATCTTGTCCCTAACAAGAACCCCGCACTGAACTGAGCAACAAATGCTTCCTTTGTCCGAATGGGTTCAATCGGTTGGCCGTCGCGCGCGATTGCTCTGATCTCAAACCTTTCATCTGAGCGCAACTTTTTCTTCGGGCCTCGTCTCTTTACCGAAGTTGTGCTCGATCCGGAGGGCTAGAAAAAAGAAGAAAGACGAGAGTTAACTAATATGTGTACATACCAAAACAATGAATGCATCAATTAGCTAGTCAGCACAGGCTTAACTAATATATATACCTGGCCGGACTCGGTTCGGTCACCGGAGCCGTCATCATGATCTCCTTTTTGCACCGTCATTGGGTCACCGGAGCCGTCATCACGGTCTCCTTCTTGCACCGGCATTGGGTCACCGGATCCATCATAATCATAGCCTGCTTCTTCACCCACTCCTTCCAAACCATCGGTGTCATTGAGAAACGAGAAGACGGCATCACTTCCTTGTGCGATTATGTCCCCCAACACCGCTTCTGTTGCTTCGTCTCGGGGGTCCATAGTTTCTACAAATATTTACAACATGACAATTATTATTCAAACATGACAGATGGATATATTAGTGGCAAACGTAGAACTAGCTATAGCTAGCTAATCACAATAAGGGATCATATTAGTGGCCTCGACGCTGCTTCTCTAGGGTTTGGGGTGGCCTCGACAACGCTTCTAGGGTTTGGGGTGGCCTCGAGAGAGTTTGTCGGGTAGGGGCGCGGCGGGTGGGGTAGGAGACTGACATCGTTTTTTTCTAGGGTTTGGGTGTCCTCGAGAGTTTTGGTCGAGCGATAGGGTCGGGGGGTGCTCCCGCGGTATAAGTTATCACAGTCGAGAAGGGGTAATATCGACGACGACGACATACATACACAGGAAAATAATGTTATCGGGGAGGGGGTATATCGACCCCCCCCCACCCACGTGTTGAAGTTATCAGGAGGGGGTTATATCGACAACAACGACACACGCACATGGGAAAATAATATTATCTAGGAGGGGGTATATCGACCCCCCCTCGTGTTGAAGTTATCGGGAGGGGTATATCGATGACGACAGACCCGATAAAATATAATAAAACGAAGAAGAAATAAAAAGAGGAGAAGAAGAAAGGAATATAGGAGAAGATCGAAGAAAAAAAAGAAGAAGAAAAAGAGGAGAAGAAGAAAGAATAGAATATCTATCCTTTCTTCTTCTCCTCTTCTTTTTCTTCTTTTTTCTTCTTTTTATTTATTTCTCCTCTTCTTCCTCTCCTCTTCCTTCTTCTTATCCTTCTTCCTCTTCTTATTTTCCTTTTTCCTCTCCTTCCTTTTCTTCTTCTTCTTCCTTCTTCCTTCTTCCTCTTTTCTTCCTTTTCCTTATTTTACTTTTTCCTCTACTAACCTAAAATGCACTAACCTAAAATCGATATCTACTAACAACCTAAATAAAAAATTAATACATATATGAAAAAACATATATAAACAAAAAATGCTATGGACATTATATTCATACAGACATAGCCACATCCATTCATCATATAGCTACCACATACATACATACATTATATATACAAAAAATGCAATGAACAAAAAAAATACACATTTTATATATGAAAAAAAAACACCAAACACAGAGCCGTGACGGCGGCGGCTCACATCGGGGGTGGCCGGCGAGGGCGACGGCGGGGGCGCCGAGGGCGTCGGCGACGACCATGGTGGGGGGCGCGGG
>LR880972.1:65841191-65866542 GCA_904067115.1 Aegilops sharonensis | reverse complement strand
GGGGGCGGCGGACGGCGCGGGCCGGGGCAGGGGCGTGGCCGGCGACGACGACGACGGTGGGGGGCGGGTCGTGGGGCAGGGGCGCGACCGGGCGCGCTCGGGGGCGGCGGACGGCGACGGCTTGGGCGGCGGACGGCGACGGCTTGGGCGGCGGACGACGTCGGCGTGGGCTCGGGGGCGGCGGACGGCGTCGGCGTTGGCTCGGGGGCATGGGCAACGGCGACGGCGACGGCGGCGGGGCAGCCTGGCGGCGTCGAGGAGGTCGGCGTCGTCGGGGGCAACTGGCGATGAAATTCTGAATTTTTGCAAAGTGTTTGCTTATATAGCAAAGGCTTTGGTCCCGGTTCGTGGCACCAACCGGGACCAATGCCCCCCTTTAGTCCCGGTTGGTGCCACGAACCGGTACCAATGTGCCCCTTTAGTCCCGGTTGGTGGCACCAACCGGGACCAAAAGCCTTCTGCTGCCCGCGTCAAAAGTTTAGTCCCACCTCGCTAGCTGAGAGAGCTCGAGAGTGGTTTATAAGCCCCGCTGCGGCTGGTCTCTCGAGCTCATCTCAAATGCAGGCTTACGGGCCTAATGTTACACTATGCTGTCTGTGGGCCTAATGGGCCTTCTGCGGGCCTGAATCCTGGCCCAGGTTGGGTTTCTAGTCGTATTCAGGCCGTGGTGGCCCAATATTGGCAGTTTTTTTTATTTTTTCCTGTTTTTTGTTTTATTTTTTGCATTATTTATTTTCTTTTGTTTTTTTTGCTTTATTTTTAATTCTTTTTGCTCTTAGGTCAGCAAAATTATAAACTTTCTGTTAGTGCCATTAGTTTAAAAAAAATTATAAACTTTCTGTTAGTGCCATTAGTTTTCAAATTTGAATAGTTAAAATTTGAATTCTTTGAAATTTATGTGAATCACAAGTTTGTGATTAACTTTACTAAAAATAGTTTTTTTCCAGTTTTTTTTTGTTTTTTTTTGCATTATTTATTTTATTTTGTTTTTTGCTTTATTTTTTAATTCCTTTTGCTTTTAGGTCAGCAAAATTATAAACATTCTGTTAGTGCCATTAGTTTTAGAAAAATTATAAACTTTCAGTGAGTGTCATTAGTTTTCAAATTTGAATAGTTAAAATTTGAATTCTTTGAAATTTGTGTGAATCACAAGTTTGTGATTAACTTTACTAAAAAAATGAACATAGATGCGCCTATAGAGAAAATTCAACCTAAATTCATAATAAATTTCTATGAATTTCAGAGAAATTCACTATGAATTTAGGTCAAATTCCCTGTATAGGGGCATCTATTTTCACTTTGTGAGAAGCTCAACAAGGCAGAGAGGGACGTGCTTATAAACCGGTGTGAGCGCCCTTCGGTTGGCGAGGTGGGACTAAACTCTGAGCGCAACGAGGACCAACCCTTTAGTCCCGGTTTGTGGCACAAACCGGGACTAATGGTCATAGGCCAGGGGCGAGGCGCATTGGTCCCGGTTCGTGCGTGGAACCGGGACCAAAAGGTCCAGACGAACCGGGACCAATGGCCCACGTGGCTGCCCTCTTGAGTGTTCTTGATGAGAACATAGTTGACAAGGAGCGAACCGGGATTAAAGATATTACGAGGGCCGAACCATAAGACATTAAAGCATTTCAAATGAACTCTGAAAAAGTTGAAAGTTGGCATGGTATCATAATTTCACCCACATAGCATGTGCATGTACAAACGGACAATGGTATCATACTCGTCTGTTACAAAGTTGGCATGGTATCATCATAATAGTTGCGGGAGAAAGTCTTCACTTTTTCTTCGCTTGTGTCATTTGATTATTGCGCCGTAACCATGGATAATCTTCATCGTTTATCAGGATGCTTGGGTCAGCCTTGACTTTGAAGGGGGGAATTTCATGAAACTTTTCATAATCTTCAGACATGTCTGTCTTGCCCTCCACTCCCACGATGTCCCTTTTTCCTAAAAAAACTATGTGGCGCTTTGGCTCATCGTATGATGTATTCGCTTCCTTATCTTTTCTTTTTCTCTGTCTGGTAGACATGTCCTTCACGTAGATAACATGTGCCACATCATTGGCTAGGACGAACGGTTCGTCAGTGTACCCAAGATTTTTCAGATCCACTGTTGTCATTCCGTACTGTGAGTCTACCTGTACCCCGCATCCTGACAGGTTGACCCATTTGCACTTAAACAAAGCGACCTTAAAATCATGTCCGTAGTCAAGTTCCCATATATCCACTATGTAACCATAATATGTGGCATTTCCCCTCTCGGTTGCTGCATCAAAGCGGACACCGCTGTTTTGGTTGGTGCTCTTTTGACCTTGGGCGATCGTGTAAAATGTATTCCCATTTATTTCGTATCCTTTTTAAGTTAATACAGTCAAAGATGGTCCCCTGCACAACAAGTATAGCTCATCACAAACAGTGTTGTCACCTCTGATACGTGTTTCCAACCAACTGCTGAAAGTCCTGATGTGTTCACATGTAATCCAGTCGTCGCACTGCTCCGGGTGTTTCGAGCGCAGACTGTTCTTGTGTTCATCGACATACGGGGTCACCAACGTAGAGTTCTGTAGAACTGTGTAGTGTGCTTGAGACCAAGAATATCCGTCCCTGCATATTATTGAGTCCGGTCCAAGCGTGCCTTTTCCAGTCAGTCTCCCCTCATACCGCGATTTAGGGAGACCTATCTTCTTAAGGCAAGGAATGAAGTCAACACAAAACCCAATGACATCCTCTGTTTGATGGCCCATGGAGATGCTTCCTTCTGGCCTAGCGCGGTTACGGACATATTTCTTTAGGACTCCCGTGAACCTCTCAAAAGGGAACATATTGTGTAGAAATACGGGCCCCAGAATGACAATCTCGTCGACTAGATGAACTAGGACGTGCGTCATGATATTGAAGAAGGATGATGGGAACACCAGCTCGAAACTGACAAGAAATTGTGCCACATTACTCCTTAGCCTTGGCACCATTTATGGATCGATCATCTTCTGAGAGATTGCATTGAGGAATGCACATAGCTTCATAATGGCTAATCAAACGTTTTCTCGAAGCCCCCTCAATGCAACCGGAAGAAGTTGCGTCATAATCACGTGGCAGTCATGAGACTTTAGGTTCTGGAACTTTTTCTCTGGCATATTTATTATCCCCTTTATATTCGACGAGAAGCGAGTCGGGACCTTCATAATGAGCAGACATTCAAAGAAGATTTCTTTCTCTTCTTTCGTAAGAGCGTAGCTGGCAGGACCTTCATACTGCTTCGGAGGCATGCCATCTTTTTCGTGCAAACATTGCAGGTCCTCCCGTGCCTCAGGTGTATCTTTTGTCTTCCCATACACGCCCAAGAAGCCTAGCAGGTTCAAGCAAAGGTTCTTCGTCACGTGCATCACGTTGATTGAAGAGCGGCCTCTAGGTCTTTCCAGTAGGGTAGGTACCAAAATATAGATTTCTTCTTCCACATGGGTGCGTGTCCCTCAGCGTCATTCGCAACAGCTAGTCCGCCGGTAAATCATTGACCATAGAAAGTACGTGATCACCGGTACGCATGGCGGGCTTCTTCTGGTGATCTGCCTCGCCTTTGAAATGCTTGCCTTTCTATCGACATTGATGGTTGGTCGGAAGAAATCGACGATGGCCCAGGTACACATTCTTCCTGCATTTGTCCAGGTATATACTTTCAGTGTCATCTAAACAGTGCGTGCATGCGTGGTATCCCTTGTTTGTCTGTCCTGAAAGGTTACTGAGAGTGGGCAAATCGTTGATGGTCACGAAAAGCAACGCCTTTAGGTTAAATTCATCCTGTCTGTGCTCATCCCACGTATGTATACCGTTTCCATTCCACAGCTGTAAAAGTTCTTCAACTAATGGCCTTAGGTACACATCAATGTCGTTGCCGGGTTGCTTAGGGCCTTGGATGAGAACTAGCATCATAATGAACTTCCGCTTCATGCACATCCAAGGAGGAAGGTTATACATACATAGATTCACGGGCCAGGTGCTGTGATTGCTGCTCTGCTCCCCGAAAGGATTAATGCCATCCACGCTTAAAGCAAACCATACGTTCCTTGGGTCCTTTGCAAACTCATCCCAGTACTTTCTCTCGATTTTTCTCCACTGCGACCCGTCAACGGGTGCTCTCAACTTCCCTCTTTCTTACGGTCCTCACTGTGCCATCGCATCAACTTGGCATGCTCTCCGTTTCTGAACAGACGTTTCAACCGTGGTATTATAGGAGCATACCACATCACCTTCGCAAGAACTCTCTTCCTAGGGGGCTCGCCGTCAACATCACCAGGGTCATATCGTCTGATCTTATACCGCAATGCACCGCATACCGAGCATGCGTTCAGATCCTTGTATGCACCGCGGTAGAGGATGCAGTCATTAGGGCATGCTTGTATCTTCTCCACCTCCAATCCTAGAGGGCATACGACCTTCTTTGCTACGTATGTACTTTCGGGCAATTCGTTATCCTTTGAAAGCTTCTTCTTCAATATTTTCAGTAGCTTCTCAAATACTTTGTCAGGCACAACATTCTCTGCCTTCCATTGCAGCAATTCCAGTACGGTACCGAGCTTTGTGTTGCCATCTTCTCAATTGGGGTACAACCCTTTTTTGTGATCCTCTAACATGCGATCAAACTTCAGCTTCTCCTTTTGACTTTCGCATTGCGTCCTTGCATCGACAATGACCCAGCGGAGATCATCATCATCGGGCACATCGTCTGGTTCCTCTTGATCTTCAGCAGCTTCACCCGTTGCAGCATCATTGGGCACATCGTCTGGTTCCTCTTGATCTTCACCAGCTCCCCCTGTTGCAGCATCACCGTATTCAGGGGGCACATAGTTGTCATCGTACTCTTCTTCTTCGCCGTCTTCCATCATAACCCTATTTCTCCGTGCCTCATCCAAACATTATAGTGTGGCATGAAACCCTTGTAAAGCAGGTGGGTGTGAAGGATTTTCCGGTTAGAGTAAGACTTCGTATTCCCACATATAGGGCATGGACAATGCATAAAACCATTCTGCTTGTTTGCCTCAGTCACTTCGAGAAAATCATGCACGCCCTTAATGTACTCGGGGGTGTGTCTGTCACTGTACATCCATTACCGGTTCATCTGCGTGCATTATATATAATTGAGTGTGTCAAAAACCATTACAGAACATCATGAATAGATAATTAAGTGACCAAATTAATAGAAGTTCATCATCACATTAAAACCAAAGTACATACATAGTTCTCATCTAACAACATATAGCTCTACAGAGCATCTAATTAATTAAACCATACATTGAAACTATGTAAAACATTTCAATGCGAAAACAAATGCGATCATAATCGCAACCAAGGTAACAATTGATCCAACGGCATAATGATACCAAGCCTCGGTATGAATGGCATATTTTCTAATCTTTCTAATCTTCAAGCGCATTGCATCCATCTTGATCTTGTGATCATCGACGACATCCGCAACATGCAACTCCAATATCATCTTCTCCTCCTCAATTTTTTTTTATTTTTTCCTTCAAGAAATTGTTTTCTTCTTCAACTAAATTTAACCTCTCGACAATAGGGTCGGTTGGAATTTCCGGTTCACATACCTCCTAGATAAATAAAATCTATGTCACGTTGGTTGGCATAATTTTCATAAACAATAAATGAACCAATAGTTATAAAGATAATATATACCACATCCGAATCATAGACAGGACGAGGGCCGACGGGGGCGGATACCAAAACCATCGCACTATATAAGATGCAATAATAAAAGTAAGAAAATAATACAAGTATCTATCTAAACATACAAGTAAGAATGTTTTTCCTTTTAGAAAGAAGATAAGAACAAGAGGCTCACCACGGTGGTGCCGGCGATGAGATCGGCGCGGGTGATCGACGGCGGTGAAGACGGGGACGGGGCGTGACGGACCGCTAAACCTAGACAAATATTGAGGAAAATGGGGCTTGGAGGTCGAGCTTGGAGAGGAGAATGCTTAAGTAGTGTGGCTCGGGCATTCCATCGAACACGTTGTGTGCATAGGAGGTGAGCTAGAGCACCACCAAGCCCTCTCCCCCTCGGCGGCCAGAAAAAACATAGCAGTGTGCTCTGCTCTTACGCGAGGGGGTATATATAGGCACCTCATTGGTCCCGGTTGGTGGCATGTACCGGGACTAAAGGGAAGCCTTTGGTCCCGGTTCAAGCCACCAACCGGGACCAATGGTGGTGGGCCAGGAGCGAGGCCCATTGGTCCCGGTTCGTCCCACCAACCGGGACCAAAAGGTCCAGACGAACCGGGACCAATGGCCTACGTGGCCCGGCCGGCCCTCGGGGCTCACAAACCGGGTCCAATGCCCTCATGGGTCCTGGTTCTGGACTGAACTGGGACTAATGGGCTGACCCGGTCTGGACCTTTGCCCCCTTTTCTACTAGTGGACCAGCGCACCAGAACAACAACTGCTGCCGATGAAGAATAACGTAGGTTGGAAGGATTCAACCCGAAGACACACGAACGTAGACGAACAACGACGAGATCCAAGCAAATCCACCAAAGATAGATTCGCCGGAGACTCACCTCCACACGCCCACCAACGATGCTAAATGCACCGCCGGAACGGGGGCTAAGCGGGGAGACCTTTATTCCATCTTCAGGGAGACGCCGCCGTCTCGCCTTACTGAGCATGACACAAACCCTAACAAGACTGTGTGCTTTCTTCCTATCTTGAGAGAAGGCACGTCCAACTCTAAAGAAAAGGGACGGTGATTTATTTGTGAGTGTGCTTTTTGGATGAGTGATTTTATAGACGTGTACTTGGGTATTGAGGACTTCTCCTCTTGTATGTCTGGGGAGAATTTTTTTGTGGGGGCGCTTTTGGGGTTTATTTTATTCAGATGTGTGTCGTGAGGACTGAGGACTTCGTTTTCTTGTACGTGTAGGTTTAATCCCCCTCCTGCACGCTGCGTTTCTTTTTCTAAAGATAAAGAAAAGGAGGTAACATCCATTAACGGATCTTTACCATTATATTTATAATTTAATGGCTAAATTAATCCTGATGATGTGGATTAATGTCAAGGCTTTTATGGCTTATTTTTTATTTCACGGGCAATTCATTGGTTTGCGGAATTTTTTTTCCTTCTATATCCTTGGATTTTTGTTGGACATTTTATCGTTGGAGTTTTTAATGGAGGATTGCCGTTTTATTTTTTATTTACAAAGGGCTGGAGGCGCTCCTTATTTTGTTTCATTATTAATGTTTTACGTGTCAGATCCGTTTTTTATGGGAAAGAAATAAGAGCGCAGGAGGCTTTCCTTTTTATTTATTAGAAACGGGTGGAGTGTTTCCTTGTTTTGCTTCATTATTAAATTATTAATGTTAGACGTGCCAGATCCGTTTTTTACGGAACAGGAAAGACAACGCACTTTGTGTTTTTTAAGTGGGCTTTCCTTTTTTATTTTCGGGAACTGGTGAAGGCTTTCCTGATTTTTTTTTTCATTAATGTGGATGTGTCAAATCTATATTTGTCGGACGGGATCATCTACATGCGTTACGCAAGATTTCTTTTAATCCTGAACGTAAATTTTACTATCTAACGGCTTAATTAATTTGGATGATGTGGATTATGCCTCTAGTTAGTAAATATAAGATATAAGATGTCAGATAATGTATGGTGCAACAACCATGATATTGATGCTTTCGAGCTATTCACACTTTCGTATCATAACGAGCACATGCATAGAACTTCCTGATAGTAGTTCCAGTATGCCAAATAAAGCTCGGAGTTTAGTCCCTTAGACGATCACACTCTTCCCATATGTGCTTTTGTGTTCGCGGTATCAAGTCGTGTCTTTGATTTGCCAAAAGTCTGCCGTATCCGCCAGCCCATAGGTGCATCCAACGCGCTGGCCGCATTTCAACATTTTAACAAAATTCAAAATAAAAAAACTATAAATTGCTGTCAAAAGTCCTACCAATACATTAATTAAAATTAAAAACATAATTAGGAAAACTGGCTGGCCGTCACCCTTGCGATCACCACCGTCCTTGATCTGCTCTACTGGTTTTTGTCCTTGTCCTCGTCGTCGTCCCCGACGGGGTCGATGTACACGGGCCGTCCATGGATATGGCCACGGCACCGGCCCTCCAGTTGGTGGGTGCATTGGCTGCTGCTGCTCTAGCTCCTATACCGGCTCCACCCACTCGGGGATGCAAGGCAACATGGACGTCCACCCCCACAAGTGCCCCACAAGCGGCACTAGTGGCAATGGTTCCTGCAGCTCCGGCGCAGGCGTGGGCAGGGGTGGCGATGGGGGCGCGGTGGCTGCTGCAGCTGAGTCGACTAGCGCGAGTGGACTGTAAGGCCACTCGGCTAGCTAGCCGAGATGTGAGTCCTCCAGGGCCTTCTTGAAGGCCTCTTCCTCCTAGTCCTCCTCATCCTCCTTTAACAAAGGCGGCACTGGAGCACACGCACGGGCAGCAAAGAAGGACATACGACGATGGTCATGCTCGTCCATGAAGCCGGTTTCCCAGTGGGGGTCCGCATAGGCTGGGTCGTGGCAGTGGTTGTTGGGTGGTTGAGCGCGACTGCAATGGCTCTCCTCCAACCGTGCGCAACCGAAGGCTGGAACTCCCTCCGGATTCAGATGCCCGTCATCCAGCAGGTGGACGTCGGGCCTCATCACGGGGATGGCCCGTTCCGATAGCCACAGCACTGGTCAACGGGCACACAGATTCGGTCCCGCCGTGGCGCAGCAACCCCCAACGGCGTAGGGGTGAACGTAGCCGCCCTACGTTGCCCCAGAATGGGTCGGCCTCGTGGTCGTGCTTTGCGGCCTTCCCGGAGATACACTTACATGTCATTTGCACGGGCGATGGACGGTAGGCTGCGGCTAGAGTTGATTATCGGGCGACCGGAGGTAGAGGGAGAAGACAGCAGCCCCCAACACGTGTGCATTTGAAAAGGACTGGCTCGGTGATGGTTGGGTCACTGGCGTGTGGGGCCGGGGCAGACACTAAGCGGATGCACAACGCGTCTCTTTGCTGTCCATGTGGACACAAACCTGATCCAAATTTAGGCCGGATTTACATCCGCACCAAAAGTAGACAAAAAGATTCATGGAATGAGTCCGTGTGTTGAGTTTTGATTTTTGTCAACTCGGACCAAACGGACAGATCCGGACAAAATGGGTCTCCAGTTGGAGTTGCCCTTATGGACTAAGAGGACCTAACTCACAGAGTCTGAGTACACTAACCATGGTGAAGCAATTTGACTCGAGTACAATCTCGCAGCCTGAATGCTATTTCATTCCGAAAGGCTGCCATATCCGACAGGAGCTTATCGCAGTCACGCACCACCGTGGTGTCATTATGAAGCATCCGCTACCCATAAATTTTGGAGATGAAAGCGATAAGGTATTAAATCTGTGCTAAATAACAATCGTTCTATGACCTCTGTTATCAAAACTCGAGTAGGCTGTTGCCCAAGGCTCAGATGTTGTGGATGAAGTCTTTGGTAAGTAAGTCGATACGGTAAACACTACTCTCGGGAGCCGTGGAATGGGCCTCTTGCGGCTCGAAGAGCACTGAAGCAAAGTAGAACCCTTGCCACCAGCGATAATGAGATGTCAGGGTCAAGGCCATTATGCATGACTGGTGGCCGGCTGAGTGCAAGCAGGTCCAAGAACAGCACAGGACAATCGCTTGATCCTCGAAAGTATGTTCCTGTACCTAACCACAACTTCCAGAGAACCGAAGTGACAAGGTTTTTCTGAGTTCAGAGGTAGATTTGAAGGATTTGGGCGCCAAGTCTTCCAATGAGGCGTTAGGGGGTGGTTTCAGATAGTTTTGCAAAGGTTGCCTGACCATGTTCTGTGGTATGTCAGTTGCTGGACCTAATATCTTCTTTTTACTCTACTCCCTTGTATCAGTGATGAATTAAGAATAAGCTAGCGTGTAATATGTATAAACTTCTATAAATACCCCTGTTAGGATTTGCCATTCCCAAACGTTTCTGAAACGGATGCTTTAATTTTGAAGATATATCTTGTCAGCAAGTCATATACAAAGCTGTTAGTTTGTGTTAATTAGCGGCAATTATACTACATGTAACAATACTACAGCTTGTTAACGCCTATGTTTTGAGCGACACTTGCGGTCGGCTCTGTTCTGAGCACCTATTTCTCAGCATTTGGCTGCACATAAAAAACTGCCTTCTAAAATGAGATACGTATCTTCAAAATACTGGTATATTTTTTCACTATGATACAAAATTAATCACTGTCCCTCCAATTCAACGAATTGGAAGCAAACAAACAATCTCATGTCATAGCATAGTAGTCTGGACTCTGGACCAATGTTTTAAATAGCAGGCTATTGCCAAATAGCGGCGGATCTCAAAATCAGCTATAGCGGAGCTATAGCGGACTATAGCAGGATGTAGCGGGCTATTTGTACATGAGACCATTTAGCGGCACCCCGCTGAAAAGGCTATATAGCGGGCTATAGCGGAGCTATAGCCGGCTATTTAAAACATTGCTCTGGACTCGTATAAATCATGAATGGGACTGAAGTGACTATCGGTTTCTTGACCTCTTGGTACCTATTAAGAAAGATACTATTGAACTTGAAAGACTCCATGAGGTGGATCCTGTGTGCTGGATGGTTGTGACTGCTGCTTACCCCGTTCTTTGTAAATCCACTGAAGCAATACACCTCCAGTCGGCAATCACACTGATGTTGCTACCCCGCGTGTAGAAATATAGGCGGGCGTAATCACAAATCCTGATGCATCCTAGTCCTAGGATGTCAGTGGATTTTAATGGCATTTGCAAGTGCGATTTCAATTCTAACTAAGTCCAGAACTTGTGTACATTACGTTTATAGTATTATTGGTATGACCCAAGCAAAGACCGAGCTCTACTCCTTGCCCGCACAGGTATGCAGGTGGCTTGATGGCTTCTTCGCAAATTATATATGAGCATGTTCCACCTAGCAACACCGAGCTCTACTCGTTGCCCACACAGGTTGCAAACTATATATGAGCATGCTCTATCTCTCTTCTCACCCTTCAATAATTTGGAACACCATTACATTAATGTCCGAGAACGTATGGTGAAACAACCTTGATATTGACGCTGTCGAGCTATTCAACATTTTCAGAAAGAACACATGTACATGTACATCTTCCTGATGTAAGTTATCATAAATCAATCAAGCTCACAGTGTGGTTCCCTAGAAAATCACATTCTGAGATGGCCTCTGCATTTGCCATATCAAGTCATGTCGTCAAATTAACCATGTGATGTTTATTTTTCGATAAAGGGCGTTTTTTATTGACTCATAGCATAACATCGAGGGATAAAATCATGATGAGTACACACCCGACCTCTGCATAACTAGGGTGCCCATAGCCAACACAACACACACAAAAGATCAAGCCAAAAGAAAAACAATGTCAGGATAGTTTCAGTACATCGCAATAATATAAAAATACTTTTGTTCAACCACAATCCACAAAGGACTTTTATTTAGTCGTCTCAATTAAAATGGATAACCTAACCCCGCTCTTACTCCGTTACCGCGGGAACCTGAAGCATGTGGGGCAAGGTTTTGGTTACTGAATGAGGCAATTTTACCGACGAGGACTGGTAAATGTGGTTGCCACGGTTACCGAGAAATACTGAGAATATTTTGAACGAATTTCGTAGTTGAATTTTGAATTCAAATAATTGAATGAATAAAAATTCGAACCAGAGACCTCTCAAAACAGAAACTAGGTTGCTACCAACATGTCAGAACCAACTTTCATGGCATTAATTAGATCCTACATACTTTACTATAAATCAAGCGTTCAAATTGAAAAAATTAAAAAAAAATGGTGCAGACATGTCCGACACACAGGGCCGGCCCTGAGATTTCGGGGGGGCGGGGCAAGACATGAAGAAGGGGCCCTAAAGTCACTTGAACCTATTCAAATTTTTTTCTATTTAAATTGCAAACAATTACTCAATACACTACAATTTATGTTGCCGTGTCATCTCAACTATTAAAAAAACAGGTATTCACAATAAAAGTTGGTTGCTCCTGTGAATCTACACGTGTAATTTTTTATTAGGTAAATTAGTAACATTTCTGTGCGACATACAAATAAAAAACACCTCCATGCCTACTAAATTTTTCTAATCCTATAATCGTTCACTAGTTGTCCTTCCACAGTAAATAAAGCTAATTGCTCGGAATTCCAAGCAGTTGAGGTACTCTTATTTGTTTGCTGGGAAGCAATAGAAATACCTGTATGTGTTCTACAAAAAATGTCAATAGCTCCTTTCTATGACCCAATCAACTCATATGTCGTTGCCGAAAAAATAATCTCATATGCAAGTTTTTTTTCCTTGTTTTCAGATGGATAGTTTCCAGATAAATCTTGCTAAATTAATAGCAATCTTGCTAATTAGCGCATGAACATATGATACAAGAAAGTAAGAACACTGCTAATTACATTAAAAATGCTAAGAAAGGCATGGAAGAAGGTACCTGGATGGCTAGAAATTGCAATTAAGCTTCTGCTCCTGTTTATGAGTCATGAACAGAAATCTGAATTTTCAACAAAAAAAGAAAGCCGAGTTTTCCTTTTCTAATCCCAATGAATACAAGAAATTAGAGTGTGAGAGAGAGACATGCATCAGGATTAACTTCACGGAACGAACGATCTGAATAGAGAGGGGATTTGCGTTGAAGAGGAGAATCATGGAATCTGGAAGGTTGCGTTACCTTCCTCTACTAATCACGCCCAGTAGCCGAAAATCATAATTAGACGACGCAGACGGGGCGCCGTCAACATGGCATGGATGATTCACTGCCGATTGGGGAAGAAAAAAAACTTGTAGGCGTAGACCGAAGAAAAGAGTAAGCAGTAACAAATGGTGTCCTCATGCTTCTGCGGCCAGGTACCATTCTTTAGAGAAGGCCGTAGAACAGTGTATGCATGCGCCAAAGGTTGTTACATTCTCTTGGACAAATAAAAATAGATCTTCAACATGAAATTGATACTAAAATTAAAGATTAGCACAATCATAATTCAAGGAGTGCAGAATGATAGTTGAAAATCTGTTTTCAAAGAAACTTACGAGGCTAATGGTACAAGTCAAAGTTTGAATAGGAATCTTGGAGGTTGTAGTCCCTTAAATCTATTTGGCAGCATTGATTGTTGTTGCCGCTCTCCCTATCTCTCACTCAAGACTAGAGGTAGAAGAAGGAATAGGGTACACTGAAGTTTCACCCGGCCGAACATAACCCCGTTTTTTCTTTGAAGAGCACCAAGACTCTCGTACTTCATCGCCTGGCCTTTGTACTCGAGGCGGCGCAGCGGCCAAGCATGCATGACCCCCATGCACGCATCACACGGCCACCACTACCGGCCACTAAGTCCAGGCCGGCTAACCAGCTAACTACCAATGCATGCACCCGCTAGCCAATTACATGCACGCAACAACCCACGCATGCACTACTAGCTACGGCCTAAACTCACTCCTTGACCCAAGTGACTCGGCAAGCACCTAACTGGCTAGCTACTGCACACATGCGCCACACACGCGCACACGCCATGCTTTCGTTGCGCCCCGCATGTCCCGCGCGCATCCGTCGCGCCTGATGAGTCTGCCTGCACCAGTGCGTCCCGCACGTCCCGCGCGAATCCGTCTCGTCCCGCGCGAATCCGTCTCGTCCGATGAGCCCGACCACACACGCCGTGGCTTACTTCAACACGCA
The DNA here is from genome assembly GCA_904067115.1 of Aegilops sharonensis. Classification (NCBI taxonomy): domain Eukaryota; kingdom Viridiplantae; phylum Streptophyta; class Magnoliopsida; order Poales; family Poaceae; genus Aegilops; species Aegilops sharonensis. The sequence goes on along the minus strand of LR880972.1, from coordinate 65,852,785 downwards.
CCCCCTAAGCCACGGCCTAGAGGAGTCCATCATCGTTGACGTTGGTGCCGGCCAAGAGAGCCTGCTCCGCCGCCGGTCCTTTCCGCAGCTGCGGGCTCTCGCGCCGGAAGTGCCCGTGCTCCCCGCACTTGTAACAGCGCCTACGCCTGTTGCTGCCGCTCCCCAACGCCACGTTGCGCCTGTCGTCGTCGTCCCATGCTCCGCCGTGCTGCCACTCCCGCGCCCGCCACTGCGCCGCCGTGAACAGGAGCTGTCCGTCCGCCCGCTCACCACTGTCCTACCGTCGACGCCGAACTCGCTCGTCGAACGCGCGCAGCCGCCCGAGCGCTTCGTCGAACACGATCGTCATCACGTCGTGGAACTGCTCGATGCCGGCGACGACGGGAAAGAGCCGATCCGGCACCGTGTCCAGCAGCTTCTTGACGAGCGCCGCGTCGCCCAACGTCTCCCCGAGGTTGGCATACCTTGCCGCCATCGCCGTGAGCCTCCCGCCGTACATGTCGAGCTCCTCGCCGTCCGCCATCTTCAGGCGATCAAATTCGCCGCGCAGCGTCGCCAGCCTCGCACCGCGGACCCGATCGGCGTCGACGAACCTCACCTTCAGGGAGTCCCGTACCTCCCTAGCGGTGAGCTTTGTCGACACCTGCAGCAGCACATCCTCCGGCAACGCCCCAAGAAGCAACGCGCGCGCCGTCTTGTCCTTCCGGGCATTCACCGCCGTGTCGCCCGGCGCCACCGCCTACCACACGGTGTGGACGTCGAGGATCGCCTGCGCCTTGATGGCCTAGACCGTGTAGTTGTCCACGGTCAGCATCAGCATCGCCATATCGTCGCCGATCCGCCCGCGCCGCCGCCATGTGAGACGAGCGCCATGATCACTGGTGATCGCCAGAACCGAGGCTCTGATATCAATTGCTGTTGCCGCTCTCCCTCTCTCTCACTCAAGACTAGAGGTAGAAGCAGGAATAGGATACACTGGAGTTTCACCCGGCCGAACAGGGCCCCGTTTTTTTTTCCAGAGCAGCAAGACTCTCGTACTTCATCGCCTGGCCTTTATACTCGAGGTGACGCAGCGGCCAAGCATGCATGACCCCCACCCACGCATCACACGGCCACTACTACCGGCCACTAACTCCAGGCCGGCTAACCAGCTAACTACCAATGCGTGCACCCGCTAGCCAACTATATGCACGCAACAACCCACGCATGCACTACTAGCTATGGCCTAAACTCACTCCTTGACCCAAGTGACTCGGCAAGCACCTAACTGGCTAGCTACTGCACACATGCGCACACATGCGCCACACACGCACACATGCCACGCTTCCGTTGTGCCCCGCACGTCCCGCGCGCATCCGTCGCGCCCGACTGCACCAGTGCGTCCCACATGTCCCGCGCGAATCCGTCGCGCCCGATGAGCCCGACCACACACGCCGTGGCTTATTCCAACATTGTTATGGATACTTTTGACAAAAAACATAGGTTTTTAAACATGCTGACTTAAAAAAAAATCGAAATAGCAAAGCTTGATGGTGGTTTTGAGGAATAAAGACACAGATGGTAGTTAGTCTGAGAGACAACTAAAACACCTTCAACCTGTTAAAATTTGTCGTGTTCTGCTGCATTGGCGTTAGCCAGCCACAAGAACCACATACGGGGCCTTGGAAAGTGGTAAATCTAGTGTCAATCCTGCTGCTCATACAAAAGACGAATGCATCCACTCTCTCTCCCCATAGAAAAGGATTATATTTAATTTCATTGTTATGCAAAATTGTGAGCTTCAACGATTGACATTTAAAATTTACTGTTCTCTCGCGCGGGGTCGAACTACTCACGGGGCAATCAAGTGGCCAGGAAGGGCTCAGAAGGTGCGGGGGGCCGCACCTGCGTGCCCATGTGAATTTCCACCTTGACCTAGAAAAGCCTATGAATCCACCACGCAGATTTGATGTCAAGCTTTGCATTTTTCTACTTTCTGTACCATAGCAGTAGTAGATCAAATAAAAGGTTTCCCTTTCAAAGATGGTTGCAAAACCAGAAATGGACTTGTTATCAAGATGCTCAAGAAACTGTGACTGCAAGTCATACGTGTAGTTGTCAAAAGGAATTCAACATTTTACATTGATGTTGGATAGTATTTTATATTCGGACTCAGTGTGACTACATCATTCCTTGGAAACCAACCATACAGTCAATGTGCAGAGTCAAATTTTACCAGGACACACGCGGTGTGCACTGCATCAAGCCTGCTTGTACTTTCTAGTTGTCTCCTTTTCTTTCTAAGGATAGAACATTGCCATAGGGTTTTATTTTGCAAAGGTTGAGCGATCAATACAATATCCTTTCCTTTGCTTAAAGGATTGATAAAACTCCCATCCACTCTTTCTACCAAAGGACTAAAGTAATAACCAACAAACCGTTAACAGGTTATGGACCGACGGACCATCTACTTCATACCATTGTCTACCACATAGCTCTTCTATAAGAGCAAATGCCATAGTAGGAAAAAGATGAATAACCACATACTTGATTTTGCTTCTCTTCCCTAGAGTTATACACACCTGTTATGTGAACTATTTGTTGGATCTAGACATTATTGATTCAATTCTTATTGGCATGGGCATACAAGGCACCAGGAATTAGCTATTGATTGCCAAAACTACATTGTGCACCACCTAAGATGAATGGGGTCACACACCTTGCTTCACTTGATCACACCACTAACCTTGCTTCACTTGATCACACCACTAACCTTGCTTCACTTATGTGTTTGGTGTTGGCGTGTGTTTCTATCGGTGTCTCGGTTGTATGCGGTGATGGTTGCTTTATATATAAAGCGAGAGGAAACCCTTTTTTGTCAAGTGATCACTGCACTGGCAGCCATCGAGACCAAGTAAGCAGAGATCCATAGTCAACTTCGTTTCCGATCCGGCCCCTTTTCTCCCGCCACACCACCATGTCGTTGATGTGGCTGGTCGCCCTGTTAACGTTCGCGTTATCATGTCATCTGGAATCCCGTCGCATGAGGAGTTCACCATGGGCCAACTGTAATGTATTACCTTTGCATGGAGTATTGGCATTTTTATCTTTATCCAAGTGAAATTTACTTAATCGAGACTTCGGTATTTATTTGTGTGTTCATTCAAAAGAATTAATAATCTTTGGCGTTTGATATTGGATGCTAATACTCCATGCAACGTGGACTCCCGCAACGTTGGATGCTCGCATACAACCCATTAGCGGTGGCGCAAAGGGCGAGCCCTTGCGATAGCCACGTCAAAAAAATACTGTCGCTCATCTACCGCACATGAAACCTCCCTAGGTTATCTTCGCCACGAAGGCAGCACGCGACCTCCCTCTCTCTCGTTTCCTCTCCCACACATCCCTCCACCTCCGCCGCCACGAGCATCTCCAGCGGGATAGGAACTGGCTCCACTCTCACACGGAGCCACAAAAACGTCGTCGTCTCGAGTGGGGAGTGGGTTGGAGGAGAAGACGGCGGCGGCGGCGGTTTCGATCTGTGATGTGCCTCGATGCGGGAGGGCGCCGCCGCCGGCAAGTGCTCCCCTCGAAAGGCAAGGAGCGCTGCCCTTGGTCCACGCGATGACGGCCGCGAACTGCGCCTCCACCAGTGTATGCGCGACCATGCGTGCTCTCTCCTAGGTCGCCCCCTCCACTCTTTCTCAGTTTATCAGATCCTCCTCGTCCTCTAGCTCTTTACCTGTGTTCGTCTTGGCCGAAGGTGGTCGTGGGTCTCGCGCTCGGACAGTTCATCCCGCTGCTTATGACCTCCATCAGATCCGAGGTAGGTAACATGGTCGCCTCCACCTCTAGCTCCTCTATTTCTTTCTTGATTGGATTGGGTTGCAAAAATTATTGTTCAGAGTTGGCTGCAGCTGTGCAATTACTATCTCAAATTTTATTTTAGCTTTGAGCTTGCAGATGCCAGCACTGCTTGTTTGTATAAATGCTCAAGAAGACTGCTCAGAGGAGGACAATTTGTGTGTCTGTGAGGGATGGAGAAACGGAATGTGAGTAACATGCCCCCTCCTTCTCTAGCTCCTTTTTCTTGCTTGAGTGGGTTGCATTGCAAGAATTACTGTGCATAGGTAGCTGCAGTTGTGAACATATTTTACCAAATTGCATTTTGGCTTTGATGTTGCAGATGCGAGCACTGCCTGTTTGTATAAATGCTGAAGGAGAAAAGTGTTGGGAGAAGGACGTGTGTGTGTGTGTGAGAGAGAGAGAGAGATGGAAGGAGAAACAGGGTGCTGGAGTAAGAGGTGAAGAGCAAGGAGAACCACATGTTGTCCCTTTGTCATCGACACCATCCCGCCGTTACAGGCTTGTCCCGATGGCCTTTCTGTTGGTGAGCTGTTACCCTGCCCTGGTTCTTTATCTCTGCCTCTTTCATGATTTCTTCCTTTCAAATATTTCTTTTTTGTCTCCCTTCTAAAGGTAAGTTATGCCTTAACATCCTTCATGTTGTAACACAAACAAAATATTAGTGATATGACAGCAACACCATTTTTCTATTGAGTTATTTAATTTAGATGATTGCTGCTATACAACTTGACTGCCAAATTCTGTAGCATTTTCTACTTGATAAATAAAGAACCAGGTCACACCATTTTCTTTACTTTATTGTTCGGATTATATGCAGGAGTATTGGTGATTATAAAGTTACTCTTAGCTTGTCAGCTCCGTTGATCCTAATTTACGATGTTCACCAAGGATTATAGACCATGGTACCTTCATCTGTTGTCGACAGTTTCCTCTTTCAGATTTGATGTTAGTTTGTACAAGCTGGTTGTGCTTAGATGGTATGGTTTCTCTGCTATTTAGAAACTACACTTAACACTTAGAAAGTACAATGATCAGAGCCTAAACTGTAATATTTATTTTGGCGGGTTTAAAATTTGATGTGGGATGGGCATACGAGTTTGATGTTTGCAGTCCTCTCTGAGCTGCAAGTCACTCGACAACACCACAAAATTAGTTACAAATTTTAACCAAAACTAGCTGAAATGAAGTTCAGTTCAGCAGACCATGTCTGTTGGAAGGAAGCAAATTTCTTGCCTTCCGAATCCTACATAGCCATCATATTTTATTTCAGACTGGATCGTCGCAGCTCAGTGTATCCTTGCTAAAATAAGAACATCATTTTATTTTTATTTTTTTGAGGGGACGCCACAAAAAAAAAATTGACCAGGACTGCATCTCTCATATTTTCTTGCTTAGATTGTTAATCTGAATTCGTGTTTGATATTGTAGTATGGAGGTTTCACCATGGTGCATGTTCCGTTGTCGTTTGTTTTCCAACTGCTTTGATATTGATTTACAAGATAGTAAGTTTTATATGTGTGCTTGGATGTCAATCTTTACAGTTTGATGACCAGATTTATCCAAGGAAGAAAAACTGATATTAGTAATTATGTGTCATATATAGATGCAGATCCGAGTTGCCATAATGGAATGTGGATGGACAACACAAAATAGTCCAGCTCCTTAATTTTGTGTTTAATGGAAGTATATGGTTCAGCCTCTACTGTCCAACATGAATTGACAATAATTGACACAAACCTGTGCGCGTTTACTCTGAACGGTAATGTAGTGCATGAATGCTACACACTCTCAATCTCTCCTTTTCCAAGTTGGCATCCTACTTTGTTTAATCATGGCGATTGTTCTTGCAGATAACAACATTCTTGCAAGCTTGATCCCCATCATCAATCGAGTACTCTTGGTATGCATTTTCATTCAACTTATTTTTTTCTGTGGATTCATTTATGTATTATTGTTTGTTTCCAAGTGGTTGTCACTCGAGTTTCTGATAACTATAGTGTGGGTGTCGCCAGAGTGGTGTAAGGTGGTGTTGTTATGGAACTTTGCAGCTGCTGCTAATCGATTCAACCTCCATCTAAATGTTTTAGTTCATCAATGCTTTTGAATTTTTTCTACAGAATAGTGAGATTATAGTTATTCCCAAACACCTTGTGAAAGGTATTCTTAATTTTATTCGGTGTTGCTTCGGTTGCTTGTCTACACTAGTAGAAAAGGGGGCAATGGCCCAGGCCGGTTCAGCCCATTAGTCCCGGTTCAATCCAGAACAGGGACCAATGGAGCTATTTGCCCCGGTTCGTGAGCCCAGGGGGCCGGCCGGGCCACGTGGGCCATTGGCCCCGGTTTGTCCGGACCTTTTGGTCCCGGTTGGTGGGACGAACCGGGACCAATGGGCTTGGCTCCTGGCCCACCACTATTGGTCCCGGTTGGTGGCTTGAACCGTGACCAAAGGCTTCCCTTTAGTCCCGGTTCATGCCACCAACCGGGGCTAATGGTGGTGCCTATATATAGCCCCTCGCGCAAGAGTAGAGCACACTGCTCTGTTTTTTCTGGCCAAGGGGGAGAGGGCTTGGTGGTGCTCTAGCTCACCTCCTATGCACACAAGGTGTTCGATGGAATGCCCGAGCCACACTACTTAAGGTTTCTCCTCTTCAAGCTCGACCGCCAAGCTCCATTTTCCTCAATATTTATCTAGGTTTAGCGGTCCGTCACGCCCCGTCCCCGTCTTCATCGCCGTCGATCACCCGCGTCGATCTCATCGCCGGCACCACCGTGGTGAGCCTCTTGTTCTTATCTGCTTTCTGAAAGGAAAAATATTCTTACTTGTATGTTTAGATAGATACTTGTATTTTCTTACTTTTATTATTGCATCTTATATAGTGCGATGGTTTTGGTATCCGCCCCCGTCGGCCCTCGTCCTGTCTATGATTCGGATGTGGTATATATTATCTTTTCATAACTATTGGTTCATTTATTGTTTATGAAAATTATGCCGACCAACGTGACATAGATTTTATTTATCTAGGAGGTTGTTGAACCGGAAATTCCAACCGACCCTATTGTCGAGAGGTTAAATTTAGTTGAAGAAGAAAACAATTTCTTGAAGGAAAAAATAAAAAAACTTGAGGAGGAGAAGATGATATTGGAGCTGCATGTTGCGGATGTCGTCGATGATCACAAGATCAAGATGGATGCAATGCGCTTGAAGATTAGAAAGATTAGAAAATATGCCATTCATACCGAGGCTTGGTATCATTATGCCGTTGGATCAGTTGTTACCTTGGTTGCGATTATGATCGCATTTGTTTTCGCATTGAAATGTTTTACATAGTTTCAATATATGGTTTAATTAATTTAGATGCTCTGCAGAGCTTTATGTTAGTACATGAGAACTATGTATGTACTTTGGTTTTTATGTGATGATGAACTTCTATTAATTTGGTCACTTAATTATCTATTCATGATGTTCTGTAATGATTTTTGACACACTTAATTATATATAATGCACGCAGATGAACCGGCAATGGATGTACAGTGACAGACACACCTTCGAGTACACTAAGGGCGTGCATGATTTTCTCGAAGTGGCTGAGGCAAACAAACAGAATGGTTTTATGTGTTGTCCATGCCCTATATGTGGGAATACGAAGTCTTACTCTGACCGGAAAATCCTTCACACCCACCTACTTTACAAGGGTTTCATGCCACACTATAATGTTTGGACGAGGCACGGAGAAATAGGGGTTATGATGGAAGACGGCGAAGAAGAAGAGTACGATGACAACTATGTGCCCCCTGAATACGGTGATGCTACTGAACATCAAGAGGAAACAGACGATGTGCACGATGGTGCTGCAACGGGCAAAGCTGCTGAAGATCAAGAGGAACCAGACGATGTGCCCGATCATGATGATCTCCGCCGAGTCATTGTCGATGCAAGGACGCAATGCGAAAGTCAAAAGGAGAAGCTGAAGTTCGATCGCTGTTAGAGGATCACAAAAAAGGGTTGTACCCCAATTGCGAAGATGGAAACACAAAGCTCGGTACCGTACTCGAATTGCTGCAGTGGAAGGCAGAGAATGATGTGCCTGGTAAAGGATTTGAGAAGCTACTGAAAATAATGAAGAAGAAGCTTCCAAAGGATAACGAATTGCCCGACAGTACATACGCAACAAAGAAGGTCGTATGCCCTCTAGGTTTGGACGTGGAGAAGATACATGCATGCCCTAATGACTGCATCCTCTACCTGGTGCATACAAGGATCTGAACGCATGCCCGGTATTGTGGTGCATTGCGGTATAAGATCAGACGAGATGACCCGGGTGATGTTGACGGCGAGCCTCCCAGGAAGAGGGTTCCTGCGAAGGTGATGTGGTATGCTCCTATAATACCACGGTTGAAATGTCTGTTCAGAAACGGAGAGCATGCCAAGTTGATGCGATGCCACAGTGAGGACCGTAAGAAAGACGGGAAGTTGAGAGCACCCGCTGACGGGTCACAGAGGAGAAAAATCGAGAGAAAGTACTGGGATGAGTTTGCAAAGGACCCAAGCAACGTATCATTTGCTTTAAGCGTGGATGGCATTAATCCTTTCGGGGAGCAGAGCAGCAATCACAGCACCTGGCCCGTGACTCTATGTATGTATAACCTTCCTCTTTGGATGTGCATGAAGCGGAAGTTCATTATGATGCCAGTTCTCATCCAAGGCCCTAAGCAACCCGGCAACGACATTGATGTGTACCTAAGGCCATTAGTTGAAAAACTTTTACAGCGGTGGAATGGAAACGGTGTACGTACGTGGGATGAGCACAAAAAGGAGGAATTTGACCTAAAGGCGTTGCTGTTCGTGACCATCAACGATTGGCCCGCTCTCAGTAACCTTTCAGGACAGACAAACAAGGGATACCACGCATGCACACACTGTTTAGATGACACTGAAAGTATATACCTGGACAAATGCAGAAAGAATGTGTACCTGGGTCATCATCGATTTCTTCTGACCAACCATCAATGTCGAAAGAAAGGCAAGCATTTCAAAGGCGAGGCAGATCACCGGAAGAAGCCCCACCATGCGTACCGGTGATCACGTACTTGCTATGGTCAATGATTTACACGTAATCTTTGGAAGGGGTCCCGGCGGACTAGCTGTTCCGAATGACGCTGACAATCACGCACCCATGTGGAAGAAGAAATCTATATTTTGGGACCTACCCTACTGGAAAGACCTAGAGATCCGCTCTTCGATCGACTCCGCTCTTCGATCGACGTGATGCACGTGACGAAGAACCTTTGCGTGAACCTGCTAGGCTTCTTGGGCGTGTATGGGAAGACAAAAGATACACCTGAGGCACGGGAGGACCTGCAACGCTTGCACCAAAAAGAGGGCATGCCTCCGAAGCAGTATGAAGGTCCTGCCAGCTACGCTATTACGAAAGAAGAGAAAGAAATCTTCTTTGAATGCCTGCTCAGTGTGAAGGTCCCGACTGGCTTCTCGTCGAATATAAAGGGAATAATAAATATGCCAGAGAAAAAGTTTCAGAACCTAAAGTCTCATGACTGCCACGTGATTATGACGCAACTGCTTCCGGTTGCATTGAGGGGGCTTCTACCGGAAAACGTCCGATTAGCCATTGTGAGGCTATGTGCATTCCTCAATGCAATATCTCAGAAGGTGATCGATCCAGAAATCGTACCAACGCTAAGGAGTGATGTAGCACAATGTCTTGTCAGTTTCGAGCTGGTGTTCCCACCATCCTTCTTCAATATCATGACGCACGTCCTAGTTTATCTAGTCGACGAGATTGTCATTATAGGGCCCGTATTTCTACACAATATGTACCCCTTTGAGAGGTTCATGGGAGTCCTAAAGAAATATGTTAGTAACCGCGCTAGGCCGGAAGGAAGCATCTCCATGGGCCATCAAACAGAGGATGTCATCAGGTTTTGTGTTGACTTCATTCCTGGACTTAAGAAGATAGGTCTCCCTAAATCGCGGTATGAGGGGAGACTGACTGGAAAAGGCACGCTTGGAAGGGATTCAATAATATGCAGGGACGGATATTCTTGGTCTCAAGCACACTGCACAGTTCTAGAGAACTCTACCTTGGTGACCCCGTATGTCGATGAACACAAGAACAGTCTGCGCTCCAAACACTCGGAGTAGTGCGACGACTGGATTACATGTGAACACATCAGGACTTTCAGCAGTTGGTTGGAAACACGTCTCAGAGGTGACAGCACTGTTTGGGATGAGCTGCACTTGTTGTCCAGGGGACCATCTTCGACTGTAATGATTTGGAAAGGATACGAGATAAATGGGAATACATTTTACACGATTGACCAAGATCAAAAGAGCACCAACCAAAACAGCGGTGTCCGCTTTGATGCAGCAACCGACAGGGGAAAGGACACATATTATGGTTACATAGTAGACATATGGGAACTTGACTACGGAGTAGATTTTTAGGTCCCTTTGTTTAAGTGCAAGTGGGTCAATCTGTCAGGAGGCGGGGTACAGGTAGACCCACAGACCGGAATGACAACAGTGGATCTGAAAAATCTTGGGTACACTAACGAACCGTTCGTCCTAGCCAATGATGTGGCACAGGTTATCTATGTGAAGGACATGTCTACCAGACCGAGGAAAAGAAAAGATAAGGAAACGAATACATCATACGATGAGCCAAAGCACCACATAGTTCTTTCAGGAAAAAGGGACATCCTGGGAGTGGAGGGCAAGACAGACATGTCTGAAGAGTATGAAAAAGTTTCATGAAATTCCTCCCTTCAAAGTCAAGGCTGACCCAAGCATCCTGATAAACGATGAAGATTATCCATGGTTACGGCGCAATAAGCAAATGACACAAGCGAAGAAAAAATGAAGACTTTCTCCCGCAACTATTATGATGATACCATGCCAACTTTGTAACAAACGAGTATGATACCATTGTCCATTTTGTACATGCACATGCTATGCCAACTTTTTCAGAGTTCATTTGAAAACTATGAATTTCAAAAAATTTAAATTTTAAATATTCAAATTTGAAAACTAATGGCACAAACAGAAAGTCTAAAACTAATGGCACTAACAGAAAGTTTATAACTTTGCTGACCTAAAAGCAAAAAGAATTAAAAAATAAAGCAAAAAACCAAAAGAAAATAAATAATGCAGAAAACATAACAAAAAACTAAAAAAAAATAAAAATAGCAACAATAAGTATTTTGTTATAAGTAGAAACAAAATAAAATGAATAAAGCAACAAAGAAAACAAAAAAAGTGTTTTCAAATTTGAAAACTAATGGCACTAACAGAAAGTTTATAATTTTCCTAAAACTAAAAGCAAAAAGAATTAAAAAATAAAGCAAAAAACAAAAGAAAATAAATAATACAGAAAACAAAACAAAAAAACTAGAAAAAAAATAAAAATAGCAACAATAAGTATTTTGTTGTAAGTAGAAACAAAATAAAATGAATAAAGCAACATATAAAACAAAAAAAATGCCACCTACTGGGCCCCCACGGCCTGAATACGACTAGAAACCCTACCATGGGCCAGGATTCATGCCCGCAGGAGGCCCAGTAGGCCCACAGGCACATATTGCAAGGTTAGGCCCGAAAGCCTGCTTTAGAGAGGAGCTCGAGAGGGAAGGCACACCGCACCTTATAAACAGGTGCGCCTCCCTCTCAACTAGCGAGGTGGGACTAAATATTTGGGTTCGGGGCAGCACAGACTTTGGTCCCGGTTGGTGCC
>LR880972.1:65779461-65803595 GCA_904067115.1 Aegilops sharonensis | reverse complement strand
CGGGGGCCTCGGCCTTGCTTCGGGGGGGCGATCGGAGGGGATCGGGATCCCGGATCTCGCGGGATCCGGCGATCTGCGGCGGCGACGGCGTGGCGTGGGCGAGGGGTTGAAAATGGGGCGGGTCCACCTGTCGGTGAGAGAGAGAGGGGGTGGGACGAGCGGGCGACCGACGCCAAAGGGGTTCGGGTGCGGGGTGAGGTGAGGCCGGCTCGGTCGGCGCTGGGCTGGCCTCTGGGCCGCTCGGTGGGCCGGCTGGTGGGGGGTTTCGGCGCTGGCTGGGCCAGGGGGCCTAGCTGGCGCCTGGGGTGGGTTTCTCTTTTTTTGAATTTATTTTTTTTAAAATAAAACAAAACAGAGTATATCTTTTAAAATATAAATATTTTATATAGGGTATATATATACCAAAATGATCAGGGGAATATTCCCTATCATTTGAACATTTTTCCAAAGGCAAAATCCAAACTTTATAAAAATCCATTTTTTTCAAATTCAAATAAAATTCAGATTTGAATCCAAAACTTTTGGCAATGTTTTCCTCTGATATTTTTGGAGTGTCATGTTTACTCCTCTCATACTTTTGATCAAGTATTTATCAGGCATAGTTTTTGAAATGTTTCCTACTTGCCCAAAGTTTGAATTCAAATTCAAAACTCAAAATTCTCTGAAACTTCAAATGGCATTCAAATCAAACAGGATGCATAGGATGCTTAGCTATAATTGTAAAACATTCCAAATAGGAAATTTGGGATGTTACACCTCCTCGTCCACCTCACGCATCTGCCATCACCGCAGCCACCCCTTCCACTGAGCACAAGCAGATGCGGCCATGCCTGTGACCATGAGGAGGAGTGGGGCCGCCGCTACTGCACCTCGAGTGCCGGGTAAGAGGCCCAGAAGAACTTGCCAGGAGGGTGGCCGACGATGGGCGAAGGCGGCGATGCGAGAGGGGAGGCAGGACGACACGGAGGGGAAGAAGAGGGCGCGGGGCTCGGTGCTCTAGGTTTCGGGAGAGGATTGGCTTGACGCGGTGCGGGCCACAAGCGCTCCAGTCCACCCATCCATCTTTTTACCGCAGGCCCACGATCGCCGCTGCCAGTCCATTTTTTCCACCGGACACAAACACGCGTTGTGACTGTGAGATGGACCCGTGGCAAGGCTGGCCCAGTCGTCATCTACTTTAGCCTGAGCACTATGCGTACAGAAAAACTAACGTCCAGATGTTTACCATGGCCATGAAAAGTACACTGCCAATGGACAGCGATGCAGATCGTGTGGGCTGGATCAATTTGAAACCGCGATGCCCCTGGTGATGCGGGTAGCGTAGTCAGGTTTATATGTTCAATGTGCTCAACTACAGACCTACATAGCTCTCTCTCTCATGTTTGATTAGTACAAATTTTATCTGTATTCAGTTTGAACTATTATGATTGTTTTGTAGGACCAGAGTATCGGAGTAAGTCAAGTTCATTTTCAGGTACGTTGTTTTCTGGCAGTATTAGAGCATCTCCAGCTGCGCCCCCAGAAAGGCCTCCCCAGATGATTTTTTCGCGCCGGCGCCGAAAAAACGACCCAGTCGCACCCCAGGAGCCCGATTTTCGCCGGCTTGGGCCGAAATTAGCGCCGGCGGACCCAGGCCGAACCAGGCGCGCCGGGGGGCGCCCGGGGGCGCCGGGGCGAGTTGTTTTGACGTGAAGCAGCCGCGGGCCCACAAAGTCAGCGATACGGGCGCTTCGTTGCCCTCATCGCCTCGGTTCCAGCGGGAATCAATGCCAAGGCTGCCACGCTGCCGCCGTCGGTCAGCCTTGCCATTGATTCCTCACGGGCGGCGCGCCGATGCCATCCCTCCCGCGCACGCGTACACACGGGCGCGGCTATATAAGCCGGTGGCCTCCCTCGCCTCTGGCCACAACAGCCCTAGCCGCCGAGCTCTACCTCTCCCGTGCGCCGCCGCCGAGCCCTCCCTCTCCCGTGCGCCGCTGCCCAGCCCTCCCTCTCCCTCTACCGATGGCCGAACGTTTCCTCGGCGACGAGGCGGTGGCCGACGGCTTCGGCCACCGCTCTCTCCACGAACAGGATTCGTGGCTCCTGTTCGAGGCCAACATCCCGCACCGCCGGACATGCGCGCCGGGCCGACGGGGTGGAGGGTCAGCAACGGGGGAGTGCCCATTCCCCCGTTGCCCGACGCCGTATTGCGCCCTGCCTACTTTGTCGCCGAGGTAGAGATCGTGCGTTCCTCCCTCACCGACGAGCAGCTCGCCCTGCCCCAGTACGCCGCCGACAACAACGCCGCGTGGACGGCGTACTTCGAGCACCGTCAGCAGCAGAGGCTGGCGTCGACCAACGGGGCGCTGGTGGTGGGCGGCACGAAGAACAGCGAGGGAGCCGGATGATGAGGCGGTTTACAATTGCCTCGCGTCGGCCGGAGGACGCCTAGCAACGGCTGGTGGGAACTAGTCGACTGGATGTGGGGCCTTGCGCTTCAGTGACTTCTTTCTATTTGCTTCTCCGCAGCTGCCTCGCGCGCTTTTCTGGCCCGAATCCCCGCCAATGTGCATACCGGCAGTGCGTCCGCCCTTGTTTACTTTTCAGGGCAGATGGGCTGACCCTAAACACGCCGGCAGATACACTGCCCTTGTAAGTTCATTATTGCTGGCACATAGGGCGCCCTGCAATTTTTTTCCCGGCAGCTAAAGCTTTGCCGGCAGTTGATTGCCCTTAAAGTTTTTCGTGGTGTAGTGCACGGCGACGTGGAGCTCGACGACGACGCGGCCCTGGAATGGGCGCGCAAGGACTCCCTGAAGATGGCGAGGGAGCGCCTGTGCGCCGTCCTGCGGCGGTTCGAGCAGCGCCGCCGGGGCCGCGACGAAGGTGGAGTCGTCGTCATCGAAGACAGCGACGACGACGACGCACCGCCGCCACCAGCCCGCGTTGGTGACGCCGGTCAGGGGTCCACTAGGGACGGCCGCGTCAAGGAGGAGAAGGCCGACGATGACGACGGCGGTGAAGATGGCGGCGACGACGGCGACTACTCCGCGTTCAGCCAGTTCCTTTTTTAAATATATTTGCTATGTAAAAAGCCGCGAACATGTCTAATATATGCCAAAGTTTACCGAAATTTAGACGTGTTTAGCCGAACTTCGCCGAACGTTTTCTTTTTTGAAAAAATTTAGACGCGTCTGAGGCGGCCCTGGGGCCGGCGGCTGGGGACCAACTCACCCCTAGAGCGTTTTTTTGCGCCGGCTCACCCTCAGGCGGCGGTTTTAGGCGCCCCCTATGGGGCCAACGGCTGGAGATGCTCTTATAACACGCCATGCTCCAACCACGAGTTCCTGTATCCCAGGCCTTAAAAGTCATCTCAACATGTATGTGTGCGGCATCCAGTAATTCAAGTCTGTCAGGCTAATCAAGCCCGTAATAGTAGAACATGGAGATCAATTTTAAACAGATCGGATTGCCGTCGTTCTTGATGCAGCCACCCATTGGAGGCACTGTAGTGGACTGGTGACGCAATACTTTGCAATCCTGGACAGCGTTCGAGTTTGTTGACAGCCGAAATCAGGCAGGTAGTCCCAAACATTAATGTTGGTTTTTGATCACTAGATCAGATCACCCGGGAACTATACGTATGTACGTGCAAAGCTAGCCAACCAACCAAGCAAGCAGCTTGATGGATTCCTTTAGCCGCAGCACACGCACGCGCACGTATACATGGACAGATAACTTCGGCAGTCTCGGCGGAACCTCACGAACGAAACAAACTGATCGATAGATCGCCAAAGGCTCGTATCGAGCCTTGCTCTTGCTTTTTATTGCTTTCGTTGTGGTTTTCTGGTTACAAGGAGCACCCTTGGGGTGCTTTTTATACACGTCCATAAGGGGCTATGAAAATAGACTAGGACTAGGAATCCTAATACTACTTGGACTCGTACTTACTCCTTTTCCTAATCCTACGTGTACTGAGGCAACGTGGTTAACTTCTACAATTAACTCATATGCTTTGTTCTTTGCTCTACTATGCCTTCTGTGTAGCGTTTGAGGTCCTTCTTCTCTTATCATAAGCAGAGGTGATGTGTTCTCTTTTGATCTTCTACGTTTTGTAAGCATCAGGATGCATATATTGTTTATATTTTAACATCATTCTATTTTCACGTATTGCATTAATTCTCGTTCCCTTTTTGGTTCCCACCGGGACAATATTGCATTGCAGTCTCGAGTTGAGGTGGCCGGCTAACTCTTTGTCCTCTGAACTGTTAGATTGCCTCACTATTTTATTTCCGTTTGAAACTTACCCTTTTTGCTGATTGCTCTAATATTGTTATTTTCTTGCTAATTGTTGTCTAATATTTCCTTCACTAAATGTAGCACAGGTTGAATTACTTGGCAGTAATAATGTCACAACCAGAATCGGTATGCCTATGTTCTTGACATCATGAACCTCTTCGCACACGTTGTTTCCTTTCCAGTTTTCAGTTGCCAACACTGTGCTATTGTCATCGACTGAAGATAAGAAGTGGGTATAATGCAGGTGACTAAGAAGCATTACCACCTCCCAACTCAATCATCTATGCCTATTTGATTTGTTCTATGTTTATTTGCTCTTTTTGTGAGATGTTTTGGATGAACAAATGATTTCGTGCTCACTATATTTAGTCACTGGACAAATGCAAGAGTAGTAATGTTGATATTTCTGAAAGGAAAATGGAAAATATTTGTATTGTGTATTGTTCGATCTTATGATATGGGTTTAATTTAGCCGAGAGACAACACAGTTAACAAGAATATTTAAATTATGCATTTTTTTAATTATGCATATTTTTATTGCTACAATCCCCGTAGCAGCAAGCGGGGTGACATCAGTTATTGGTACAGGCATGGAAGGCACCAGGAATCCTCCTTAGAGTTTTCCTGGCAGATCATGTACATTCTTTGTCCTAGCTTTACACATTAGAGGTTCAGATTTTATTGGTTCATGCATACAAGGCAACGGGAATAAGCAAACAAGTATTAGTACTGAGCAGTCATCGTCCTTCTCCATCCGCTGGATGGCTTTGTTAACCAGATCCATTTTGCTTCAGTTCGGCTATACATTCATGTTGCAGGGCTGCTCGTTCTGTTTGAAACAAAATTGTTTTCAAGTCCTGTAAATTTGCCATACCTGAAATACACAGTAGAACACTTAAATGCAAGCAATGGCACAAAGTCACCAAAGATTACACTACAGATGCTAAAATCCGCCACGTGAAGGACGAGCCCGCGCCGCGCCCGCCGCACAGCCACTACACATAGATCGATGGGCCCTCGTGGCCACCGCCAACAGAAGAAGGAGGAGCTGCCGCCCGCGATCGCCAAGGCGCGTACCTCGAAGGCGGGTGGTTTCGGCGGTGCCTCCAGCTCTCGGGCCGTGGTATCCGAGGCGAGCGCGCAGCACGGCAGCAGGTGAGGTACGACCGGCGCAATGCCGGTCGCTGCTCCACATTCACCAAGACGGACGTGGCGCCGGAATGGGTCCGCAACGACCCGGACCTCTCCGTGGCGTGGGCGCTCGACCGCTTCGTCACCGCCGCGGAGACGCCGCCAGGCGCCGCCGCTGCTTTGATGGCGAGCTCATCAATTTTGGCGAGGAGTGGTCGCTTAGAAAAAGATTGCATCGCCAACGCCGGCAGGGGCAAGGCTGCCGCCAACGCCATCGGCAATGGCCAGGGCGGCCCTTGGCACCATGCAGCAGGAGGCGGAGTGGCTCCTCCGCGAGCGTCAGGCAGCCGTCGGACAGGGCTGCCACGGACCTCGGGCATCCCTGCGCCGCTGGAGGGACGACGCTATTGGGCCCCTCTATTTTGGGTTAAATATAGACCACATATTTAACTAATGAAGTATAAATTATATGTCACAAACTATACCGTTGAAAACCTCTTATAAGTACAAATTTCATAGTACTAGCCGCCAAACTATTTACCCAAACATATGAGTGTTTTAAAACCAATTTCCATTTTCGCTAGCAGCCAAGCACAGTACACAATAGTGTGGTGGAACTAAATTAAAAATATGCATTGGAGTAGAAACTGAGGCACAGGTCGTGCCTTTCTCCTAAAAAATAACTTAGGCAACAAATACTGTCATTTTCATTTTCTCTGTATTTTGTTTTCCTCTCTGCAGAGCTAAAAAAATAAATTCGGCAGAGCTCCTGCATTTCTCCTAAAAAAGAAATTGAAGTAGCAAATAGTCTAAGTCATAGCTCAAAGCCTGAAATATTTGG
The DNA here is from genome assembly GCA_904067115.1 of Aegilops sharonensis. Lineage (NCBI taxonomy): Eukaryota > Viridiplantae > Streptophyta > Magnoliopsida > Poales > Poaceae > Aegilops > Aegilops sharonensis. Next base: position 65,797,342 of record LR880972.1, on the reverse strand, counting down.
TTGTCAGATAACGTTTTACCTAGTCAATGAAGATTATAACCTCAGATGAGTGTCTTATGATCTACTCCCTCCGTTCCTAAATATAAGCCTTTTAGAGGTTTCAATAGGGACTACATATGGAGCAAAATGAGTGAATCTACAATCTAAAATACGTCTATATACATCCGTATGTAGTCTATATTGAAATCTCTAAAAAGTCTTATATTTAGAAATGGAGGGAGCAACATATACAGTGGCACCAGAAAATACTGAAATTAAACCATAATGTTTCATTTTCCAGTGGAAATGTCCCATCAAGATGCATCAACGTACCAAGGTGTAGTAATACAACCCGTTTTGAAGACAAATACACCATGAATCATGCCACTTCAGTTACAAATTTTCTTAAAAAACACTTTTTTGCAGAACATTTAAAACCTATTTTGCCAGTGTAGAGCCATGTGAAGCAGAAAAGGCGAATCGCCACTGAACTATCCTACCTTAACTAAACAACAGGGTGACTACTACGATAATAGAAACATTTCATCACAACATTTAATTAAACTTCCTTTTTAGAGGAGATCCATCCTATGAAAGTCCTCTTGTGCTACGTTTCAGGTTCTACCATGTTCAGCTTGAATGAGTTTCGATGACGATCTCAGTCAATACACCATGAAATGAATNCAACAAGTGACTAAATATGGAGCAAAATGAGTGAATCTACAATCTAAAATACGTCTATATACATCCGTATGTAGTCTATATTGAAATCTCTAAAAAGTCTTATATTTAGAAATGGAGGGAGCAACATATACAGTGGCACCAGAAAATACTGAAATTAAACCATAATGTTTCATTTTCCAGTGGAAATGTCCCATCAAGATGCATCAACGTACCAAGGTGTAGTAATACAACCCGTTTTGAAGACAAATACACCATGAATCATGCCACTTCAGTTACAAATTTTCTTAAAAAACACTTTTTTGCAGAACATTTAAAACCTATTTTGCCAGTGTAGAGCCATGTGAAGCAGAAAAGGCGAATCGCCACTGAACTATCCTACCTTAACTAAACAACAGGGTGACTACTACGATAATAGAAACATTTCATCACAACATTTAATTAAACTTCCTTTTTAGAGGAGATCCATCCTATGAAAGTCCTCTTGTGCTACGTTTCAGGTTCTACCATGTTCAGCTTGAATGAGTTTCGATGACGATCTCAGTCAATACACCATGAAATGAATAAAGTGATCCAATATTACTGATTACATGGTGCAATCGCCTCGTTTGCTTGATATACTTCAGGATCCCACAACACTCACCTTTGTGCGGTGAAGAAAAATAATATTGCATTTTTCTGGGTGCTTATCAGAAGTTTTATTTTTGAACTTGGGTGTTTATCAGAAGTTAGTACCAAGAGCACACTTACAGAAATTAGAGAAGTCTTTCCAAACAAGTACATGCATAACACATTAGAAATAAACAAATGGGCAGGTAGCCTCCACCACATAGCAGGATGAAAGGTGGCTAATTGAGTTTTTTTTCATTCACTATATAGGGCCAAATTCAAGGTGATATCTAATTGCAGAACATTTGAAGGAATATACTCATGCAGAGTAGAGTTGGCCAGCCGACTCGTCTATAGTACGTACATGTGCGCAGCAAGTACAGCCACATGCAGCTCTCAGGAAATCCATAGAGAGGATCAGGCCATACGCAAGAAAAATATTGATGATATCAATATTTTGTTGCTTCCAGTCTGGTGAAAATTGAGTTGGCATTAGAGGAAGTCGGGGGAATAAGAACATCGAGGAAGCCATCATGATCACCACCAACCCATCCATGCCTACTTATCTGACAATACATCATGATCGGAAGAGAGCAGTAACAACTATATTTATCAATATATGCATTGTTAATTGTGTTTCATCTATTCAATGGTGCGACAATAGAAGCATATAAAGCGACACCTATAGGTTGTGCTTTTGCTAAATCCTCCATCGGGCATCATGAAACACAAAATTTTCAGGAGAGGACCATCAGGTTTAATCTTGCACATCAAGAAAAAGGATTTGTGGTCTAAAAAAAGATGCAGTGGAAAGGAAAATAAACATTATATAATTGTTTGTGCCTCTTGCTTCTCCTTGCAATTAGAGGTGGCAACCTACTTTTGAATTCATAGGGCTTGCTGATCATTTGACCTTACATATACCTTTCAAAAATGTATAAGATAGGGAAAGATCCTAACTTATATCTTCTGGATCATGAGCGCAAAGGAAGAATGTATGTGAATTCTAGAAGGTAACATTATCCATGAAACATTACATTTGAGTTTTATTTCTACTAATGAAGTTAACATTATCTGTGAACTACCAGAACTAAAACAGCAAAGCATACGGTGAGCTAACATATATGTGATATATTCGTAATCAAACTGCAAAATGAATGATGCTTATATTTACATGGAGAACAGTCTCTAGCTTCGATAAGAACAGGGTAATACACTAATATTCATATAAAAATTCAACCATGTAAGGATATATAGCGACTTTTCATAAGAAAAACTAAGGCTTTTGTGAGAAAAGTAGTTCAGTGTTTCTGCAACGATGTGGATAATTATAAGATCTGGAAAATAGTACTTAATAAGAAACAGTATGTACAGAGATGTTAGCTTATCTACTTCAGAAAAATGATGTGGCCTAGAATTGAGAATAGAAACATTTAAAGGATTGTGAGATCATAGTGCTTGGTATGCTCCTGTAACCTAATTGCAACAAACATATAGTACCAGATATATCTGAATTTAAGATTAGATTTACAATAAATTGGGAGAACCATACGATTTGGTTTCTCTTTTCTGGTTCCAGAAAATAGCAGAATCTGGGAGTGCTTCTTCTTAAGTAAGAGTGAGACTGTAAATAAGAGTCAATACTCGATACTGTAGAAACTCGAATGACTGACCTTGATAAGTATTTTTAAACAAAAAAGATCTTATTATAGGACATTCCTCCTACTGCAACACTTTGATTTACTTCACTTGAGAACAAAGCACCAACCTTTTATATCGTCTAGTAGTCATGAATGAAACAGTAACAGATCTGCACAATAAGACACGGAAATGATAGAACCTTGCATGTCAAATATTCAATGCTTATAATTTAAGTGATGGTTTATGGGTGTCAATTCTGCAATTTCATATAGAACATCGACTTGGCGCATCAATTATGTGAATCGTAGAACTGGTAAGTAGTTAGTTCATAGGCCTATCAACTGAATGCTTCCTTAAATCAGAAGATGTAAACGGTAATTGCTCACGCAACATTTATCGATTGGTATTCATAAGAAAACTAAATCTTGATATTTTTGCTTATTTTCCACTTTGAAACTTCTACCTTCTTTCATTAACAAAAAAGGAGATTCTAAGAAATTGATTCATATGCATGAACGATGGTTCATAAATGTGCATAGATGCTATGCATGCAAAGAACAGGGGAGAAAATAAAGGATAGAGGAAGCGACTTCTCCATGACAGTTAATTCAACAGCATTTCACATGAAGCCTGCTTCTTTTCTCTTGCTATGTCACTCCCCATCCTGCCACAATCATCAGTTAATGCCATCCATAGTCCCGTTTCTTCCAGCCACCGGTTCTCTTCCTGAAGTGAACATCCTATCCAGTAACCTGTGTTGAAGTCTATGTAAAATGTCCACCTTTATTATGGTTGTAAAAATTCATGTTACTCGACCAATGACGTCGAACAACACGCATCTGCACATCTAGTTGATTCGCACTGAACATAAAAAATCTTCTCTGGCGCCCGTCGCCACCGCCTAGATGTCTTAATAAGAACAATCTGATGGACCTGCAGAAGAGAAACTGTTTTGAGATTTCCTTTTCATTTATTTGTTTGGATGACATATTCTTGGGGGGGAGGGGGTATTTCTGGACTACAGTTTCTTCAAAAAAAAAAGGATCCTGCCCTCGTCACCATTGGTGAGGCGCCCACAAAAGCACTCGAGCAGCGTCGCCTATGATAAGCAGAGGAGAGCACGACCCTTTTTGAAACCGAGATGAAGGAGAGGCGTCACTGTAGGGCTTTTCAGTGTAGAAGTCATGAGGGTTTGGGAGAGGAGCGATTTTGATAGATTCGTTTTTTGGATACAGATGAAAAAGGAGTCGTGAGAGATTGCAGAGAGAGATGTGAGATAGATGGATACATATTGTTTTTTAGAGAGAGACGTGAGAGAGAGATGGATACAGATTGTTTTTTTGATTTTTTAGGAGTCGTGAGAGATTGACTGAGAGAGAGATGGATAGCTGAGATAGGTTTTTTAGTTTTTCTTTTTTTGCGGTTGAGATAGTTTTTTACAATGGAATTCATGAGTCGATCTACACCGTAATAATTCAGTCCCATCAGACTAACAGCTCGTAAAATCTAATTTACGTGGGAGTTTCTAGGGAGTCTACATTTAGTATAGTTATAGATACTTTGTAGTATATATCTTATATTTTTTAGTCAAATAGATGGTCAAAGTTTAACTACTTCTCTAGACTCAAGATTATTAAGGCTTTTCTTTCATAAAACTAGATTAGGTTCTAACCTAGCAACCGAGGAAAACACAAAACGAACACACTTAATATAAATAGATGGAAGGCAGAGTGCACAGGTGGTGCCCCGATATATTCGCTCCAGATTACGTTTTCACGGGAAACGATCAAAGTAAAGAATCCGTTTCACCTCCTCCCGACAACATGATACACTTCACCAAGATGAACAAAGCCACATATTGCTTCACGGTTGTATGGAAGGACAAGAAATTAAGTGGGAAACTTCGTATCCACTACCTACAACATGTGTGGCAAAGTAAGATTCCTCAATTGGATAGAAGCATTTTCAACAGAAAAACATTTCTCTACTGTCCTAGGGATGTACAAAGTTCCCCACACATTTCTTTACTAGAACGTGATAAGTCATAGAAAAAATGTCGAACAATTAATTGTCACGATATACCGGCACGAATAACCACAATAACGGTCATGGTTGTAGCAATATTTGACAATGTGTGGTGTCAAATTTCACTGCATCGGGCCCGCTAGTAGTTTCTACATATTTCCTTGTCTCTCCGACTCTAAGGATGAACATTACCATCGGGCTTTCTTATATGTATGCGCAATGTAAATTATGTGTTGGCTAAATAAATTATTTTATTTCAAAGGAAATATCATTTGCATGAAGGATTATAAAGCTCTCTTCCTACCCAAAGACTAAGTCATAACCAACAGATTCTTGGCAGTTATCTATCGATGGACCAACGACTTCATAGCCTACTTTCTTGGTGTTGTCTTCTACAAGAGCAAGGCCCCGCTCAGCAAAACATGAATGATATGTGTCATTTCGCTTCTGTTCCTTAGAATTTGCAGACCCATTTTATGCACGATTTTGTTCTATCCCTACAAATTTGAGAGTGAAACAATATTGGTACAGGCATGCGAGGCACCAGGAGCCCCCCTTAGAGTTTTGCTGGGTGACCATGTACATTGTTTGTCCTAGCTTTACTCTTTAGAGATTCAAATTTTATTGGTTCAGACATACAAGGCAACGGGAATCAGCAAAGAAGTACTACTGAGCGAACTCGTCGTCCTTCTCCATCCGCCGGATCGCTCTGTTAACCAGATCCCTTTTGCATGAGTTGCACTATACATTGTTGTTGCAGGGCTGCTCGTTCTGTTCGGAACAAAATTCTTTTCAGCTCCTGCAACTTTGTCATGCCTGAAATATATGGTAGAGCACTTAAATGCGAGCAATGACATAAAGTCACCAAAGTTTACACTACAGATGCTAAAATCCCTGCACCAAATGTCTCACAGATTCAACAAGCATGGCGTACTGATCTAGAGAACCAAGGGTTCATGTCATCTCATATATACACCAGTGGTGAAGAGATTGTGATACTTAACCAAGAAATGCAGACGTGTCCCACATTGGCTGGCAACTGGATCATTACCGTCCTCCACCTTATACTACTACAAAAGGGCCCCCAAAAGACATCTTCATCAGCTCTGTTCGGATCCTCGGCGACATCAGCCACTAAATTGCTGAACCACGGCTTCCATTCTCAGCCTCTTGCTCGCTGCTTCTGACGTGCCATGTGCGGCGACCGCTGCAAGTCTGACAGCCTGTGTCCTAATTTTTATTTGCACAGGGCCTCTCGTTTCCCTGGGACGGCCCTGGAAGACACCACCGAGGTTTGGATCTATCAGGCCTTCGACGTCGTTGGCTGCTGTGCCTACCTTCACTTGTGAGACGGCCTTCCTGCCTGTGATGACCTGGAGAACAACGATCCCGATGGCGAAGACATCGCTCTTCTCGGTAAAGCGACCCGTGTTGGTGTAGTCATGAGCTAGATGACGCATAGCTGCACTGGCCTTCAGGGTTCAGAACGACGTTGTCAGGGACGAGCTTGTGCAGAGACCCGATACCATGCTCTAATGACACTGTAATTAATGATTAGTTGCGGTAAGGTGGTGCTTCTTGTCATGGTTGCTATACTTACCTTGGCTCTTGGGTTGCTTAAACAAATCACGTGCTGTTGCCGGTCCCCATGAACGGGCAGATTCTGCCATGGCCTGGCATGCTCTCCCACTTGGCAACAAGAGTTAGATGATGACTGTTCTAGCCTTTCGATCGAGTTCACACATGGTCTTCTCAAAAAAAAAGTTCATGCATGTTAATTGGGTTACTATTTCAGCTCCTCTTTTAAAGATTATTAAAACAAATGGTGCCAAGTTTCTGTGACAGCTTTCACATGAGTCAAGTTCTGAAATGAGAACAATATTGGCAGAGGAGGAATTGAACAGCGTTCAGCCCCGACGTTTGCTCAGTGGGGAGCAAAAAAGTAGCAGCTTGCTGACGCTTGCAGTTCCCGTTCATCCTGCTCACAAGATGCTCACCATCGTCACTGTTCATGTCCTTCCTTATTTCTCTTCAGAGATTTAAATTTTAAGTTGTTCCATTTGCTGTAGTACAGACCAGATCAGTTCAGTTCTGTACTAGTACTTCTGTTGTTGTCAACATTTTTTCACTCGGTTACAACTTCCCATCTTCAACTCTAAGCAGTAGTATACTGTTTACATCTGCCAGAGATTTTCACTTCTCTAGAATAGAGTCTATAACCAGATTCTTTTCACCAAAACTAGTCTAGATTCTAGCCTAGCAGCTACTACCTCCGTCCGGGTTTATTGGGCCCCTTCGTATTTTGGGCCAGACTTTGACCATCTATAGACTACTAAAATATAAAATATATGCTATAAAAAATTATACTGTTGGATTTGTTTTGAAAGAGCTTTCCGACAACGTAATTTTTTTGGCATATAGTTTACATTATGTTACTTAAAATTTTAGGTCAAATTTTGGCCCAGAATAAGAGGGGCCCTAATAAACCCGGAGGAAGGGAGTATAGCATAGGAAAATACAAAACGGGCACACTACACAAGATGCAGGGCCATGTGCACACGTGACATGAAAGTCCTCTAATATATTTTCCCTGAATTACTTTTTCACAGGAAACCATCAAAGCAATGAAATAATTTTACCTCCTCCCAAGAACATAGTACACTTTAGTGAGGTGAACAAGGACGAGAAATTCAGTAGGAAATTTAATATCCACTACATACAACATGGGCAAAGTAGTAAGGTTGTCTAATTGGATCAAATCATTTCCAGCAGAAAAATATTTCTCTACGGTCCTCAGGGTTGTAAAACATTCCCATATATTTGTTTACTAGACTGATATAGCTTGTATTTTTTTTTTGCGAGTGAGAATGTTATAGCTTGTAAGTCACCGAAAAAATGGTGAAGACTTAGTTGTCATGATAGATGTAATTGACAAATATCAGGTCAGATCGTTATGATATACTACCACAAATAACTACAATAATTGTCATGGATGTACCAATATTTGGTAATGTGTTGGGAAAAATTTCACTGCGTCAGGCCCACTAGTAGTTTCTATTTATCCCCTGTTCTCTTTGTGGATGAAAGATTACCATCGGGCTTTCTTTTATGTACGTGCAATGTTAGTGATCGGTTGGCTAAATACATATTTTAATGCAAAACTTGAGGTCAATACAATATATTCCTTTGTGCAAAAATAAATAAATAAACATTATTTGCATAAAGGATCGATAAGGCTCTCATGCGCTCTTCCTACCCAACGATTAAAGTCATAGCGAACGGATTCTCAGCAGTTATCTATTGGTAGACCAACGACTTCATATCATTACTTAGGTCTTGTCTTTTATAAAAGCAAGGTCCCGCTAAACAAAAGATGAATAACACGTGCATCATTTGGCTTCTCCTCTTAGAATTTTCTAGACCCATTTTCTGCATCATTCATTGTATCCCTATGCCTTAGAGATTGGGACATTGTTAACATATGCATGGAAGTCATCAGGAAACTTCCTTAGAGTTTTCCAGGCTCTTCATGTACATGGTTCGTCATATCTCTACACACTAGAAATTTGGATATTATTGGTTCAGCCATCTAAGGCACCGGACATCAGCAATAGATTACCGATACAGTAACATGAAGTACCGGGCATTCATGCCGTCTTCCTCTCCATCGGCTTGATAGCTCAGTTAACAAGAGTCACGCTGCTTCAATTGTGTTATACATTCCTATTTGCAAAGATGCTCCTTCTATTTGGAAAAAAAAATCTTTTAACTCCTGCAAATTTACAAGGCCTGTTAGTGAAAACACACTGAATGCAAGCAATGTGCCCATAATGGCCGTAGTACAAAGCTGACCAAAGCTTCACTAGACATACTAAAATCCCTGGCACGAAATAGCTTACAGATTCAACATTCATTGCATACTGATCTAGAGAACCAACGGTTCATGTCATCTCATACATACACAATCTCTTAGCATATTCAGTGGTGAAGATATTGTGATACTTAAACACGAAACGGTGAGATCACTAGGAAAGTGACTAGTGAATTATTTAGAGGCGACATGTTCCACATTAGCAGGCCAGAATTATTACTTCAAAAGACCTCATCAGGTGGCAACTGGATCATTACCTTCCTCCAACTTACTACTAGAAAAGGCCTCCCAGAAGGCAACTACATTGGCTCGATTGGCTCGAATCCTCAGCATCTGCTTCAAACTTGTAATGTGAGGCAATCTGACTCGTGTATAATTATTAAAAATGACTTGACAATCTTTACTATTTCAACTCCATCGTAGTTCTCCGTCAGAGTCGAAACTGTGCTGAGTGGTCGAAGGTGGCTGAGTTGTGCCATGGATCTTCATGCATCTCCACATGGCCTCTACTATGTGGGTTGAGTCAACGATTGCCTACTGCCAAGTCGGAGTCGTTTGCTCAGAGTCTAGGATGGTGATCGATGACGCCTCAAGGGGAGGAGTGATGTGATATGTCCATTTCTGCATCATTATTTCCTACTATAGTTTATCCTATTTCAATGATATTTCACATTATGATGCAATTTTAATGCCTTTTCTCTCTTAAAATGCAAGGAATACTAAGAGATGGGGTTTGCCGGACAACTAGAATTCTGGACCTAAAATGCAACAGAAGAAAAAGCAATTCTCAACCTCAAAAATCAGCATTGATTTTTGGAGAAATATTCAAAATTTAAGAAGAATTTTGGAGCAATAATGGGCTAGAGGGGACTACCAGGGGCTCACACACCCTGGTGGCACGCCCTCCCCCTATGGCATGCCATAGCAGTTCAGTACCAGTAGTAGTATTTCTGTAGTTGCCAAGATATACTCGGTCACAACAAAATATGTTTTCCCGTCTTCAACTCTACTCTCTTGGTCCGGGTTTACTATTATGCCCCTTTTTATCTGGGGTTAAAGTTTGACTTACAAGTTTAACTAATAAAAAATAAACTATGTCAAATTATATCATCGGAAAGCTTTCAAATAGAAATCTAATGATGTACTTTTTGTAGCATATACCCCCTCCGTAAACTAATATAATACGTGTTAGATCACGTGATCTAAAACATATTATATTAGCTTATACAGGTAGTATTTTATATTTTGTTAGTCATATAAATGTTTAAACTCTGACACTACATACGAGAGGGCTCAAACCCGGACAGAGTTAGTAAGTGGAATATATTGTTCACAACTCAATTTACCAGAGATTTTCACTTCTCCAGACATTAATCTATTACCAAGAATGAAATCAATAAAAGTAGCGTACATTCCAGCCTAGCACGTAGCATAGGTAAACAGAAAACATACATACTACACTAGATGGAGGCCGAGTGCACACGCGACATGAAAGTGCTCCAATATATTCGCCCAGAATTACATGTTCACTGGAAACCATCAAAGCAAAGAAATAATTTTACTTTCTCCCAAGAATATGATACACTTTACCGCGATAAACAAAGCTGCATGTTGCTAAACTATTATATGCAAAAACAAGAAATATAGTAGGAAACTCTGTATCCATGACGGACTGCATGTGCAAAGTAGTAAAGTTGCTTTATCGTTTTTCCAGCCGAAAACATTTCTCTACTGTCCTTGGGGTTGTCAAACTTTCCCATGCATTTGTTTACTAAATTGTGATAAGTCGTAGAAAAAAATGAGGAAGACTTAATTATCACAACTTTTAAGAAATTTAGGGAAAATGTATTGTTCGATAGTCATGATAGACTGCCAGAAATAACTACAACAATTTTCATGGTTGTAGCAATGTTTTACTATGTGTGGATTCAAACTTCATTGCATTCAGCATGCTACTAGTTTCTACTTATGTCCTTTTCTCTCCAAGGATGGAACAACACCATCATACTTTCTTTTATGTACGTGCAATATAAATTATCAGTTGAGAGATCAATACAGTGTCTTTTCAAAAAAGGGTAAGGAAATATTGTTTCCTTAAAAGATTGATTAAAACGTCCTCTTCCTACAAAAGGACTAAACTCATAAGTAGTGGATTCTTAGCAGTTATCCACCGGTGTACCAACGAGTTCATATCATTGGTTACTACCTCGGTCTTGAGTTTTATAAGAACATTACTTAGCTAAGAAAAAGATGAATAACACATGGCCATTTCTCTTCTCTTCCTTAAGAGATTTCCATATACATTTTGGTACACATTGGAGATAGGAACAATATTGGTATACATAGGCATGAAGGGCACCAGGAGTCTTCCTTAGAGCACTCACTGTTTTTCATATCTCCACACATTAGAGATACGGATTTTGCTTGTTGAGGCATATAAGGCATCGAGGGTCAGCAGTAGATTACTAAACCTACAACATGGACTACCATTAACCAAAGTCCTCCTGCTTTAGTGGTGTTAAAAATGTTCACTGCTTCTTTTGTTTCGAAGAAAAGGCATTAATGTAATACATTCATGGTTGTTAAAAGGGTTCACTGCTTCTTCTTTTTTGGAAGAAAATGCATCTTTAATTTGTGCAAATTTGCCAGGCCTGAAATATCAGTGTTGATATCATCTTGTTGTAAAATTAGTTGTAATGTAGCAAAAACATACACCCTAGAGCACTTGAATGCAACAAATGGCATTATTGTAGTAGTGTAGAAAGCTACCAATGCAAGCAATGACACTATTGCCGTAGTACAAAGCAACCAAAGTTTACACTACAAATGCTCAAATCCCTGCACCAAATGGCTTACGGATCCAACATTTATGACATACTCATCTAAAGAACCAACGGTTCACGTCATCTCGTACCTGCACAAACATTCCAGTTGTGAAGAGATTGTGATACATAACCATGAAAGATCACTAGGAAAGTGACTAAATAATAAGTGGCGACATGTTCCACATTAGTAGGTCAGATTACTATTACAANATCATCTTGTTGTAAAATTAGTTGTAATGTAGCAAAAACATACACCCTAGAGCACTTGAATGCAACAAATGGCATTATTGTAGTAGTGTAGAAAGCTACCAATGCAAGCAATGACACTATTGCCGTAGTACAAAGCAACCAAAGTTTACACTACAAATGCTCAAATCCCTGCACCAAATGGCTTACGGATCCAACATTTATGACATACTCATCTAAAGAACCAACGGTTCACGTCATCTCGTACCTGCACAAACATTCCAGTTGTGAAGAGATTGTGATACATAACCATGAAAGATCACTAGGAAAGTGACTAAATAATAAGTGGCGACATGTTCCACATTAGTAGGTCAGATTACTATTACAAAAGACCTCAGTTGGTATTAACTACATCATTACTGTTATCCTCCTCACTACTATAAAAGAACCCCCCCCCCCCCTCGTCCAAATGACATCTTGATCAGCTTGGCTCGCGGCCCTCGACATCAGCCGCTGAGTTGCTGAACCACGTCATCCATTGTTGGCCTCTGGCTCGCCGCTTTGGACGTTCAATGTGCGGCTACATAACTCAAGTACAGTTTGTAAGCGTGACTAAACAATCTTTACAATTTCTGCTCCTATTCTTAACAGTGCTAAAACAATAGTGTCAAGTTTATGTGACACAATTCACATGACTGAAGTTCTGAAACGACGATAGTATTGAAAACATTTAACCCCAACGTTTGCTCGGTGGGCGGCGCCGTGCCCACCACTGCATTCCCGTGCATCCTGCCACAAGATACTGACCAATACTCCCTCTGTTCCTAAATATAACTCCTTTTGGACATTTCAAATGGACTATAACATACGGATGTATGTAGACATATTTTAGAGTGTAGATTAACTCATTTTCCTCCCTATGTAGTCACTTGTTGGTATCTCTAAAAATACTTATATTTGGGAACAAAGGGAGTATAACTGTTCATGTCCTTTCTTATTTTGCTTTAGAGGTTTAAAATTTAAAGTTGACCCATGTGCTAGAGCAGTCAAGGTAGCAGTTCAGTGGGATTACTTATGTTGTTTGCAACCAGTTTCTTTTTTCATTTATTGAGTTAGAAATAAGAAACTATCCCTCCCAGCCAAAATAAGTGTCGCAGTTTTGAACTAAGGTTGGAGGGAGTATTTTGTAGTGAGATTCTTAGCAGATATGTATAGATGGACCAGTGACTTCATATCACTGCATAGGACTTTTCTTTTGAGCAAGGCCCCGCTGAGAAAAAGATGAACAACATATTACCTTTGTCCTCCTTTCTTATGCAGATCCATTCTGTACACTATTTATCGTAATCTCTACACGTTAAATACTCGAATTTATTAGCATGGCATAGAAGGCATCAGGAATTAGCAATAGACTAGTCGTCAACCCGTGCATTCGCACGGGCTAGTGTATATTTTATTTTGATTTTTTTAATTCAACTGTGTAATTCTGTTATACATGGTCCCATTTCCTACTTATTTTTTAATAGTGACACATGAAATTTGAAATTATATATTCATGTGCCATTTTGTGAATATACATATTTACAAATTTGTCAATATGCTGAAACATTTTGTTAACTGTACAAAATTGCTAATATATATTTATAGCATGAGTGTATATCATATTTACTCTAAGTGTAAAGAGTGGAAATTAAATATCTTACTCTGGATTCATAGTTCTTAATATAGATCCGGAGTAACATTTTGGCAAACATTAAAGGCTAGCTATTAAAAGCCAAACATATATAGGTATATCCATTAGCAGTTTTTCTTGACTCCAATTCACACTACTCGGAATTTATAATGAGATATCCTCATTTACTTTAATAACTAATTTTGATTGAGATGTTAGATCACCTGATTAAATAGAAATTGACATTGTACATACATGGGTTGTGATATAGCTCCACCTAATTCCAGATCGATTAATGCTAATATATGAATAAGAGACCGACATCTATATCCGGAAAAAAAGACAGAGATCTCATGTGAAGTACAAATTTGTCCAGAAAAGTTATTGACCAGCCGAGCCCACTTATAATTGTTATGTAAGTTTAGTTTTTTCCCTATGTGTTAAGTAACTTAACTGATTGTAATATACCTCCTCTATTCCAAATTATGAGATGTTTTCGTAGGCTTAAATAGCCCAAAAAATGTCTTACAATTTGGGACGGAGGTAGTATAATTTATAGAGATATATTTATATCGCGTTCTCTGTTCCAAACGGATTTAGATAGAAGTGAAGCAACTAAATTATATTGATATTCTTAAGTGCTCCTTGTGAATATATTTACTGCATGATTAGTGCTTACCGTAAATTGGAGAGGTTACCCGCCAGTACTAAGAAAGAAGGAAAATTGGCTGCGCAAACGACTTGCCAACAAATAAAACAAAGAAGCAATTATAAGAAAATTAGAGATAGAAAGAGAGTATACATATCCTAGCATGCTTACTGGAGCTGTATGCAATACTGAACAAAATTAATCCTATATGTGGTAAATAGAATATAAGTTGCTTAGCACTTGACATGCCATAACAGATATACACAGTAAGCATGCAGCAGGTTATCACATAATTAATTGTTGCAATACTGTAAACATTATCGCCGTTCTAATCCGTCGCCATTGTTTAAGCACTAACATTAAAAAAAATTAAATCTTGACCAGACTTACCATGACGTTTTCAGTAAACTATTTGGATGGATATCAAGAGCTAGCACTGGAAATTCCATCAAACTCTTAGTTTTATTCTCATCGCTTTATGAGAGAAATAAATTAATTCCTGCTGCTTGTAGACCCGACCTAATTACTTCCCTACTGCTTTGGATCAAATAAGAAAATAGAATCAAACCTGGACTGCTCCTTTTCAACTCTGTTTAAAGTTTTGCTGCATCGATGCTTATTTACGTACCTAAAATCGAAATATTGAATCGGGGCAGCAACACTTCCTCTCCCCTTGCCTAAATCACTTCTTTGAATTCAACTACAACCCTGCCACTATGTGAGTTTTTGTCTTGGGAAAGTCCGTCATTAACCACACTGACTTTCTTATTTATGCAACATGACAACTTCGCGATATCGTGCGATGAACTGTATACCTTGCCATTGCTCGATGTTGCCTTTTCCCTTGGTTTCCTACTTGCTGCTGGGCTTCTTCACCGCTGTTCTTGAACCAGTGACATTCAGGTCTACCTCATTAGCCAGCTTATTTTTCCCCATGTCCAGGAGGATAACACCAACATATTTGCATTCTCATTAATATTTCACCATGTACGGCTCCATGGGCGTCAGAGAAGAGTCCGTATATGAATGCATGCCGTGAGGGAGACATCCGTAGTGCTTTTTAAAGGATCTATTCAACATCATTACGCCGTACCTTGTTAAGATACTTTCAACCATGAGACTTTTATTTTATTTGTATCTCTTCCAAGAATCATAGAGCATCCTGCTGGTTGTTACTATTACTCCTGCAATAATATAGAACATGAAACGAACAATAATGAGAATACATTCATGCATCCACCCAGCTAAAACCAACTAAACTGTATTTAGAAACTGAGTATTTCGAGTCAAAGAGAATCAAAGAATTTGGTAATCAAATATTGAGAGGATCATTACTTCCTTTGAAAAAATTATCATATATGTCAAGCGCAACAAAAGCCTGATTCAATTCTTGCCGTCAAAGGAATCCAATCTCCCAAGCACATATCTATCCGTCAGGCTGTACACATCTCAAACATGGACGGATCAAGATGGGAGCTGAGCAGGGGAAAGGACCACTTTACATAGGTAAGTGTTGAACTGGAAGAAGTAGTTTTGGATCAACGCCTCCTGCTGGAGCTCCTCTAACGTCTCGGCCACCAGCCATACGTGTCGTTCCAGGCAGCGCGCTGCAGCCCTTCAGCGGCTTTGCAAAGCGGTGGCACCGCACGCACGCGGGCACCAACACATGTACGACTCTGTCATTCCTGCTGCCCTCGACGGTGAGAGGCGCGAGGTGGCGAGGCAGAGGGCGCTGGGACTTTCTTCGGGAGGCCAAGCTAGGTCTGCGGCTGCAGGATCCTCGACACCATGAGATTGGGCGAGACGACGATTAGTTTTTTTTACTTTTGTGTTTATGGAAGGACGTCGCTGGAGATATGAGTAGATAGCATTTTTTTTATAATAAAGAGATGAAGATTGCTTTAGTTACAGAGGAAGAAGCGGTGAATTAATAACCAAATGTGTCATAGATGGATTGATTTTTACAACCGACGCAAAAGATGCCGGCCTTGAGAAGGTTTTTTTTGCAATGAAGCAAAATTTTAATAGAGAACTACAGAAGTCGATCTACACCGTAATAATCTGGCCCCACCAAATTAACGGCTCACAATTTCTAATTAATATGGTAATTTCTTGGGAATCTGTAATTAGTATAGGTATAGATAGATAGATACAAGATAGATTGCCGAAACAACAACATGGACGACTCAGCTCGGATGTTTTCGTGACACCTAGCTGGCTCGATCCGTCAGCTAACCAAAGCCCTCACACTTCAGTTGTGTTCTACATGTTAATTGCTTCAGGGCTATTGTTCGGAAAACAAAGTAACTTCTGCAACTTAGCTAGGCCTGAAATATCTTTGTTGATATCATGTACATCCTCTAGTCCATTTTAATTTACGTTTTTTTTTCAAGGATACGTCAAAGATTGACGTATCGAGATCATAGATAGAAAATGCCTAGTAAGGCAGACAGTTTTACAACATAGCCACGGCCATGAAAGCCAATGTTTGACATGCTGATTACTCACTACTAGCCCACTCATCTACTCTAATCGGGAGCGATGCCGCCTCTCGCAGTAGCGCTGACGCCCTCTAGTCTTGCCATTCTAGATCAATTTTCTTGAGGAGCTCACTTGTGGAGGCTGCCGTTCGACTGAACCTACATCGTTTACGTGCTTCCACAACATCCAAGCCACCAACGGAATAACAGTCCATGTCTCCTTCCTAAGTTTTGGTTGCGGGTTAATGGAGATCCACCATTCCACCAGATTGTCATCCACACTTGGCAACCAAGTTAGTTTGTCCCGGTGGTCGAGAATGGAGAGCCCCACTTGTCTAGCAAAGACGCAGCAATAAAATATAATATTCTAAAAAATGTCCGTCACCATAAAGAGGATTTCATTTTAAAAAATATTCTAGAAAATCAAAAAACACCTTCTCAGAGTAAAAAGTAATCGTGTTTTTCTCAACAACAAAAAAATTGATTGAAAATATATTTCATACACAACTACTATTGCATAGAATGAAATGAAAATGACGAGCTAAAATAGATCATGACAAACATGGTTAGGGTACGTCCAAATGTCAAAGTCCAAAATGAAATACTAAGTGTAACCTTATTCCTAACGTTTACAATAATTAAATTAAAAAAAAGTCTTGCATAATGGCATATGGAGCAGGTTATATCTAAATATGGCACTTGTATATATTTCTCATGTATTAAGTGCAGCCAAATTCGATTTATTCCTCACATGCACAACAATACAAAATTCTACCCACGACAATTGAACATTGCATTGCAGAATTGAACCAAGAAGTTAACTAAACACCACAACAAATGAACCAAACATTAACTGAGCACCACATTGCACAATATAACATACTCCTAATGGAAGATCAGACAGTTAACCAAACCAAACATGCTTAACAACTTGGAAATATAGCAATTGTATTTGTTTCTCATATATTTACTACAGCCAAATTCAATTTATTCCTCACATGGTATACAATAACATAATGCACCCACAACTACTGAACATCGCACAACCAAACAGTTAACTAAACACCACAACACAAATGAACCAATCGTTAACTGAGCAACACATTGCACAATATATAACCAAACCAAGCATGCTTGACAACTTGAAAATATAGCAATTATATTCGTTTCTCATGTATTTTGTAAAGACAAATTCGATTTATTTCTCACATTGAAGACAATACAAAATTGCAGCCTGAAGAATTGAACATCACATTTGCAGAA
>LR880972.1:65737913-65749974 GCA_904067115.1 Aegilops sharonensis | reverse complement strand
GAGCTCCGAAAAAGGCACCAAGATGGGATCTCGTGGATACAGGAAGTTGCGGCGGTGGAATTAGGTTTTTGGCTCCTGTTTTGATCGTTTGGGGGGGGGGGGTACGTAGGTATATATAGGAGGAAGGAGTACGTTTGTGGAGCAACAGGGGGCCCACAAGGCAGGGGGGCGCGCCCTAGGGGGGGGCGCCCCCCACCCTCATGACCGCCTCTTTTGTTCCTTGGAGTAGGGTCCAAGTCTCCTGGATCACGTTCGGTGAGAAAATCACGTTCCCGAAGGTTTCATTCCGTTTGGACTCCGTTTGATATTCTGTTTCTTCGAAACACTGAAATAGGCAAAAAAACATCAATTCTGGGCTGGGCCTCTGGTTAATAGGTTAGTCCCAAAAATAATATAGAAGTGGAAAATAAAGACCAATATAGTCCAAAACAGTAGATAAAGTAGCATGGATCAATAAAAAATTATAGATACGTTGGAGACGTGTCACTCGGCACTGGTTGAACAGCCTGCCCGAAAACTCCATTGGTAGCTGGGAGGACATGGAAGACGCCTTTCGTGACAAGTTCCAAGGCACATACGTCCGACCTCTGGATGCCAACGACTTAAGTCACATAGTCCAACAACCCGGAGAGTCAGCCAGGTGCTCTGGACTAGGTTCTTAATTAAAGAGAACCAAATTGTCGATTGTCCGGATGCCGAAGCCCTTGCGGCCTTTAAACATAGCGTCCGAGATGAGTGGCTCGCCCGCCACCTCGGCCAGGAAAAACCAAAATCCATGGCAGCCCTCACCGCGCTAATGACCTGCTTTTGTGCGGGGGAATATAGCTGGCTTGCTCGTAGAAGCAATAGCACCAGTGATCCGGGCACCTCCGAAGCCTGGGACGGCAACGGCAAGCCACGACGCAATAAACATAAGTGTTGAAACAATAATGATGGAACACAAGACATGGCGGTCAACGCCGGATTCAGAAGTTCCAAACCGGGTCAACGGAATAAGCCATTCAAGGCAAACATAGATGGGCCATCCAGTCTAGACAAGATACTGGATCGGCCCTGCCAGATCCATGGCACCCCCGATAAACTAGCCAACCATACCAACAAAAGCTGTTGGGTTTTTAAACAGGCCGGCAAGCTCAATCCCGAACACAAGGGGAAGGTGCCGCCCAGTGACACCGATGACGAAGAGACTCGCCAACCGAACACCGGGGGACAAAAGCAATTTCTCCCTGAAGTAAAAATAGTAAACATGATACGTGTGACACACATCCCTAAAAGGGAGCGCAAGCGCGCACTATGTGACATCTATGCTATATAGCAGGTCGCCCCAAAATTTAACCCATGGGTGGCCTACCCGATCACTTTTGATCGTAGGGACCACCCAACCAGTATCTGTCACGGAGGTTCGGCAGCTCTGGTCCTCGGCCCAATTGTCGACGGGTTCCATCTCACGAGAGTCCTTAGGGATGGCAGAAGTAGCCTTAATCTACTCTACCAAGACATTGTCCGCAAAATGGGCATTGGTCCTTCGAGAATCAAGCCCACCATAAGTACCTTGGAAGCTCACTGCACAGGCTCGGTTACATTGGAAGTCGTCTTCGGATCGCCGAACAACTTTCGAAGCGAAGACTTGATCGTCGATACAGTGGCTACCATGCACTGCTTGGACGGACCGCTTTTGCTCGTTTCACCGCGGTCCCACACTTTGCCTATCTAAAGCTTAAGATGCATGGTCCACGAGGCGTCATTACGATAGACAAAAATACGGAACTCTCCCTCCGTACAGATGATCCTACTACGGCTATTGCAGCCGAAGTACAAAGCGGCCTCATTAAGCCACTTATCTCATCGGCCATTAAGCCGTCGGCCTCTTATACACAGGACCGGTCAATTTCAGAGCTGGATTAGCAGTTTGGCCTCCGTCTTTCGCCTCATATACTCACGAAGTTTGTATCGTGCATACATCATTATGCACTTAAAATACCTTGGTCATCGGTGGAGGCACAATACGGACAGGCCTACAATGCGGTTCGCAGCCCTATAGCCTTCTTCTTTTTTTCCTAACTATTTTTTAGCTTTTACTACAGGTGAATGAAAGCCTGTTTACCCTACGGACTTACAAGGACTCTTCCTAAGTTCGGCTTCGTATAAAAAACAAAGGTTATTCCTGTTAAGGAATCATTTCCCTGAGGCAAAGGCAGCGCAGACGTGCGACAGGAGGTCCAAATGATTTTTTTGTGGACCAAACACTTTATTTCAAAACCTGTAAAGTGCCTTCTTTCCTCAGCTTCGACCCCTGGCATGTCAAATGTCCTGGGCTGCGGTGTTATAATCTCAACAATTGCGTTTGACGTATCAAGCAGATTCCAGTGAACATAATCCGTATTTAGTATTTGCTTTTTCTAGGACTGAATTTCATGTCTCCGGTTATTTCATTCACGCACCCCGGCACAAATTGCTAGGGACTCGATACGGCACCATATGAGTTGCCGAAAAGTCCGAACAGCTTTATAGCATACTTTGGCGTCACGAGTTTGGCCTTATATACATGAGCTCCGAATCATGTCTTTGGTCAATAGTTGGGTTGCCCGGCTCCTGTGCTTACTACCTTACGTTCCGCTCTATCTGCTAGGGTAGTAAAGGGAGAAGTACTGCGATTGTGTTTCCGGTTCACCTCCTCAAACACCTCAGTAGAGGAAGCCAAAAACTGAGTGTCATGATGCAGCGAGAGCTGGTAAACCACTCGATGACTTATCAGAATCTTTCGCGATTTCTTCCGTACTACATGAAGGACCGTTCTTCCGGTCACCTATGTAACGCACCGTATTCGGATAAACACGTACATACAAGGGGCTATATCGTAGACCCACCATCAAACTCCTGTGGCTAAGTGAAGGTGTTAAAGCCCTATAGTCCGATTGCCTAGTTCGCCGCACTGACACCTCCTTCACGGACCAAGACGTTGGGTCAAGTGTAGTCAGTTGCTATTCCGAACAACCCCGCATTATATGCGAGGGGGCTGAAGGCGACGACTGGCAAACTTTCAGATTACATAAAACGACCGCACAGGAGGAAATACCATTCGAGAAAAAGGCATAAATGTAACACAGCCTTAATATATACAATATTGTTATCGCAATTCCGATACATTCACTCGAACATCATATACTTCGAGCACTGACCCTCTATCAAGCGAGCGCTCTCTAGGACGTCCTCAAAATAATGCTCCGGCGCGTGACGGTCCTTGCCCCAGGGTGGACTCTTTGCTGCAATATCGGTGGCCTTCATCTCTGCCCAGTACGTCTTGACGCGGGCAAAGGCCATCTGTGCACCTTCAATGCACGCCGACCGCTTAAAGGCGTCGATACACGGCACCGCATCAACAAATCGCTGCACCAAGCCGCAATAACTATTCGGAATTGGCTCCGTCTGCCACAGTCGGACCACGGCGTCCTTCATGGCAGGTCCGGATATCTTGTGGAGCTCAGCCCACTGGGCCATCTGTTCGTTTAGCAAGAGCAGACGCTTTGGCTTGCTGAATTGTCACCAGAAAAGCTTCTCCATTGCATGTCCTTCTTGCGCTTGGAAAAATTGCGCCGCATCGGAGACACTCTTCGGCAGGTCCAAGAATGTGTCTGGAGAACTCCACATTTGATTAAGCGGGGCATACTTCGGATCGCCGAATTTTGTCTGTAATAAAAAGGGCTTACCAGCCGCTATCTCCCCAGCTTGCCGGATCTCCTCCTGAGCTGCTCTTGACTCTGATCGTGCCTCTCGTGCCTCTTGTAAGGCCTTGTCGATATCGGCTGTCTTGGTTTGTTATCCTTCTCGAGTGATTTGTATCGGCCAGTGGCATCCTTTAGCTCTTGCGTCATGGTAGCTATTCTCTCCTTGCACTGGCGCCGAGCAGCCTGTTTGGCCTTTAACTCAGCAGTTACCTTCTTGGCAGCCGCATTATTCACTCTGGCTTGCTCCTTGGCCTGGGAAAGTTCAGGCCAAAGGGTCTCAACCGCGGCAGCAGTATCTGCAGTTATGCATGTCTCAGTACATAATTCTCAGCTTTGTGCTCGTACTATTATGCATTACCCGATTGCCCAAGAACATACCTTGTGCCTCGTCGAGCCGCCTCTTTATAAGAGTAATGTCGTAATCCGCCACATCAAGTTTCTGCTTCAGATCTGCAACTTCTGTAGCTTGGGCAGTTGCCATGGACGTAACAGCCTCTGTTCAAATTAATTAGGTCATTTCATGGGCATATCTTTTTTTTGATCCTCTGATCGCCTCCCTTCGGACGCCAACCAGAGTCTTAGGGGCTACTATCTATACAGAGGTGTATTCTGCATGTAAAGAGAAATTGAAGATATTACATTGCATACCTCGAAACCTCTTAGCAGGCCCGTGAAAGCTTCATTCAATCCACTTCTCGCGGACAGAATCCTCCCAACTACCGTACCCATTAAGGTAGGATCACTAGTGCAGAACCGGGCAATAGCACCGGTTCGTAAGGCCCTTTAGTGCCGGTTCCACAATCGGCACTAAAGTGTGGTCACTAAAGGCCCCCCCACCTTTTAGTACCGGTACAGCACGAACGGGTGCTAAAGGCCAACCACGTGGCACGAGGCAGCTCCGGGGGCCGGGAGCCCTTTAGTACTGGTTGGTAACACCAACCGGTACTAAATGTTTGTGGGTTTTTGTTTTATTTTTTATTTTTCAATTAAATTTGTGTTATCAATTTAATTCTTTTTCGTTTGCTGGTATTTTACGATACTACACATTGTACACGTTATGCATATATTTATATATAAATAGAATTTCTAGTAGAACCAATCATGCATATATATATATATATATATCTATATATATATATATCTATATATATATATATCTATATATATATATATCTATATATATATATATCTATATATATATATATCTATATATATATATATCTATATATATATATATCTATATATATATATATCTATATATATATATATCTATATATATATATATCTATATATATATATATCTATATATATATATATCTATATATATATATATCTATATATATATATATCTATATATATATATATCTATATATATATATATCTATATATATATATATCTATATATATATATATCTATATATATATATATCTATATATATATATATCTATATATATATATATCTATATATATATATATCTATATATATATATATCTATATATATATATATCTATATATATATATATCTATATATATATATATCTATATATATATATATCTATATATATATATATCTATATATATATATATCTATATATATATATATCTATATATATATATATCTATATATATATATATCTATATATATATATATCTATATATATATATATCTATATATATATATATCTATATATATATATATCTATATATATATATATCTATATATATATATATCTATATATATATATATCTATATATATATATATCTATATATATATATATCTATATATATATATATCTATATATATATATATCTATATATATATATATCTATATATATATATATCTATATATATATATATCTATATATATATATATCTATATATATATATATCTATATATATATATATCTATATATATATATATCTATATATATATATATCTATATATATATATATCTATATATATATATATCTATATATATATATATCTATATATATATATATCTATATATATATATATCTATATATATATATATCTATATATATATATATCTATATATATATATATCTATATATATATATATCTATATATATATATATCTATATATATATATATCTATATATATATATATCTATATATATATATATCTATATATATATATATCTATATATATATATATTTATCTACCTATATATATCATCAATGTCTCACAAACCATCATATTAATTAATTCACACATACACACATGTATAGCTATATACAATTTCTCCTACATATGCATGTTTCCTTCGGAGCCAGTGGCATTAGCCTAATTGGTGCCTTCGGAGCACGATGGGGGCGGTAGCGGGTAATAGTATTCTCCCTTCGGATTTATGACCTGGTCGAGCAAAAATCCCGCTATTTTCTCTTGAAGTGCTTCTACGCGCTCCGTTTCTAGGAGCTTCTCCCGCACCTCTGTGAACTGTTAAGAAGGAGATCAATATGCATGTGTATTTGTTGTGTGACTAGATATCGATAAAGGTGTAAAAATTGTGAATAGTGTCTTGTCAAGCGTACTCCTCCCTGTCTTTAAGATATCCTGCTGTCGGACGCCATCATGCCAATGTTCCCGCAAACGAAGAATGCACACACAGACGTCCCCTGCGCCTGCTTCAGGGCCTTTACGAGAATGAAATTTGATCAGATAATAATTAATCAAGCATGATAATTAAAGAGATGGGAGCTAGCTAGCTAGCTAGTACTACTTAATTACTTACCTTGGGTCGAAACCATTTAAGCTTTTGTTTCCATTCTCCTGGGGTCACGCTGATGAACCTTGCCCAAGCCCTGCCCGCCGACCAAGAAAATGAATAAAGGGGGTATTAAATAGTTCATATCATGAAAAATGACGAACTAAATAGGCCGAGATATATAGTCAATAATGATTGAACGGACCTGTTGACTATCCGAAACAAGATGTTATAGTCAGTTTATTCTTTGAGTAGTGAGTCCAGTATTTCAACTGTTCTGGCGTCAACTTTAATGATACACAAGACCTAGTGAAATCTGCATGCACACACGTTTGCATGTCTTAATTAAGCGGGCATATGTAAAGCAAAAACATGTAGCTAGCTAGTAGGCAAAAACAGAGAATTTGTAGTACAAGACAGTGTGACTCACTGGAAGTTGTAAGGAAGTAGTATATCTTCATTGTATTTGAGGCGCTTCAAGAACTCTAGCATGTTGTCCTCTACGTCCTTTTGATAACGTGGATTTAGTTTCCATGTGTATTCATTAACGGTGTTTGGGTCAATGAACCCAATGCCAAAGCGTCCACCTTTTCTCATTTCATATATCTTCATCCTGCATATAATACCACAGAAAAGAATATAGTGAGGATAATTACAGTTAATGATTGATCAAAAGGATCAGTATAGCTAGCTTGAGACTTAAATTACAGAAATAAACCACTTACAGACAATAGCAACTAACGATAGATTTGTCGAGTGCGTCTTGATTGTATAACTGAAACAGTTCAGAATACTCAACTGACACAGCTTTCTCATGGAAGTAATGCTCCTCCTTGACATTCACCATGAGGGACAATCGATCGGAAATCTTGGTAATGTTCATGTACCATTGATGCAATTCATACATTCTCGTTGGGAGGTTCTTGACCTTGTCTGGCTCGACCAAAGGTTGGCCCCGGACATATTTCTGTTTTGTTTCATCCTCTCTAAGCACAGGCATGGGCTCGATCTCGAGGAGTTGTCCAACAGTGATTTTGAGAACTTCAGCCTGCATTATATGGTCCACCGTTATTACCACATTGCCCACCTCAGGAACGTAAACTGTTTGCCCACAATAATATTGGGCGCGCGTACTGTCACGTGTTGTTGGCACAACAAGCGAGGGGATCGATTGCGCTGCCTGTTCTCCAAGCTGGGGAATGGTTTTCCTGCATTTTTTGACAGCTGCTTCTTGTTTGCTCGATCCCGAGCTCGCCTCCTTATGTAGACGTGATCGATTTAACTTCCTGATGTGGCGCTCATAGTCTGTGTCAACAGGCTTGGGAGCTGGTGGTTGAGCCATACGAATGAAGTGGTCAATCGTTTCCTCAGGCACTTTCTCCCTTGGCGGTGGTGGCGGTATCGGTGCAAAATGGGCTTCCACCTCGGACTTCGATATGGCTGCGATTTCCTCCTCGGACCTGTCATAAGACCTCTGCGGAAGAGGCGTGAGGCTTGGACCATATTTATATCGCTTGCCTCCGCCTGCACTTCCTGTACTACCTCGACTCGTACCGCTACGCACCATAGCTGCGGGGTGTCTCTTCTGCGATTGCTGAGGCGGCCGAGACGCCGGTTGACGGGGCTGAGTTGGACGAGGAGGAGTGGCCGCCTGAAGCTGTGCCGGACTTGGAGGAGGAGTGGCCTGAGGTTGTGCCGGACTTGGAGCAGGAGTGGACGTCTGACGCTGTGGCGGACTTGGAGGAGGAGGAGTGGCCTGACACTTTGCCGGACTTGGAGGAGGAGTGGCCTGACACTTTGCCGGACTTGGTGGACTTGCAGGAGCGGGAGACTGCTGACTCGGTGGTGGACTTCGACGAGGAGTCGGATGACGCTGTGTCGGTGGCCTTCGAAAGATGATGCAATCCTTTTTCCATAGGATGATACGATGGTTGGCGTCTCCGAGAAAGCGCTCGTCCTCACCTCCAGGAATGTCAAGCTCTAGCCCCGAATATGCCTGCACCACCTTGTCAACCATGACACGAGCATAGCCCTCTGGAATCGGGATGCAATGGTAGGTTGCTTTGGGGGTAACTGGAAAAGCAACGCCGTCCGCCACCATCATGGATATGTTCTTAATTTTGATGTGTAGCTCGCAGCTAGTGTTCTCCGTGATGTCATCCACGGGGTATCTACCCAGCATTGCGTCGTCCGGGGCGGAACCCACACTGCTTCTCTGCATGGATGGGGCGGTGCTATCCAATGCTGGATCATCCGCTAGCTGCTGCAGCTGCTGAGACCCCCTTTGCTGGCTAAGTGAGTCGATCTGCTCCTGCTGCCGCTGGAATTTGACTGCCAATTCCGCTTGACTTGCTTCTAGGCCTTGAAGGTGTTCATAGTCCCGCTTCCTCTGCTCCTCCTCCATCTTCCTCTTCTTCTCCTCCGCAATCTTCTTTCCATCACGGGTTCTGTAGTCGGTGTTCCAGTCTGAAAACCCCTCATACCACGGAATAGCGCCCTTGCCTCGTGTTCTTCCCGGGTGTTCAGGATTTCCCAGGGCACGCGTAAGCTCGTCGTTCTCTCTGTTGGGCTGGAACACCCCCGATCGTGCCTCTTTTATTGCAACAAGTATCGCATCGTCGGCTCCGTTCAGACATGCCTTCGTCGAAACTTTGCCTGTCTTCGGGTCCAACTCCCCCCCATGCGCATAGAACCAAGTCCTGCACCTGGGGGCCAGCTCTTAGTATCCGGAGTGACACCTGCATCCTCCATCTCTTTCTCAGACTTATCCCACTTAGGCATTGCCACCGCATAGCCACCTGGCCCCAGCTTATGGAACTTATTCTTTTTTTCGGCATTCTTCTTGTTTATTCTCGATCGTTCCTTAGCTAATTTCGAATCCTTGAATTTCACGAAATCATCCCAATGAGCACGTTGGTTCTCTAGTGTTCCCTCGAATACTGGAGTCTTCCTTCCTCCCTTGACGTACTTGTCCCATTCACGATTCTTGTGGTTCTTGAATGCAACAGCCATCTTCCTAAGAGCAGCGTCCTTGACTTTCTGCGCATCTGCTTCTGTGAAATGATCTGGTAGGGTGAAATGTTCCACGAGAGTATCCCAAAGCAGATCTTTTTGATTCTTGTCGACAAAAGTAACATCTGGACGTGGAGCAGCGTCCTCTTTGCCTTTTTGTCCTTTGTCTTTTGCTGGCTCTCTCCATTCTTGAAGGTAGATCGGGAGTTGGTCCTTCACAAGAACTCCGCACTGACGGATGAACTTGTCCGCAATCTTCTTAGGCGCTAATGGTTCGCCATTAGGTCTGACTGCCTCGATATTGTACTTTACGCCCTCCTTCAACTTTTTGTTCGGGCCTCGTTTCGTCCTTTTGCCTGAAGATTTGCTCGATCCGGATGGCTGAAAGAACAAAGATCGATTCATTAATATATCTTCAAGTCATTTAAAACATGTGATGATCACCAGAAACCTGCTTATATAAATATATATACCTCGCCGGTGTTTGTTGTTTCAGGATCAACATGTTCTTCGTCATCGTCATAATCTTAGTTCATGACTTCATCAATTCGGTCGTCGCGATCGAATATCATATCACCCTCTCCGGTGTTGTTTAGAAATTCGAAGCCGTCATAATCTTCTTCATTCTGATTATCATCTGGCCCGCGTATCATATCGAACACGGTCTGTTCTCCCTCTCTGTCGGTATTGTCTGCCATAGCTTTTATTTAACTAATTCAAAAGAAATATAAAGCAATTTAGTATTCAAATTACATCGTCTCGAATAATAGATATAATCTCGAATACTTCGTCTAGAATAATAGATACAATCTCGAATACATCGTCTCGAATAATATATAATATTGAATAGCACATCACTGGTTAGCTAATTAAAGATCGAATACTACAGAAGAATCTAGGACACTCGCTGTTCCTGCGTCGCGGGCGGTGGACACCCAAAGAGAAGGAACCCTCACAGGATCATAGCTGATGTGAGATCCCTGAAGATACTGCCAGATATTGGAGAACCTGCCGCCCTCTAACGCAACCATGTAGCGATGGACGAGCCCGTCCTCCTCCCTGACACGGCGACGTACCTCCTCCGGCGGGGCCGGGTCCCTCCGCACCGAGACTGGCCCACGCGAACGCCACCAAACGAGATCAGGGTCGACGACAGGACCCGGGGCCTGGTTCCTCATCAAGCGGCGCGCCCCTCCAGGCAGCACCTCCCAGTGCCAGCCCGGCGGAGCCCAGTCCCGGACATGGGCCGGCTGGACATCGTCGCGGACGGGTCGACGGCGAGGATGCGGGCCGGGCATCGTCGAGAACAAATACTAGCTATATGCCCGCAAATAATAATATTTTTTTAATGATTGGATTTTGATAACAAAAATTTCTAACATTTCTACTATTTCAAAAATCTATATACTATTTCATACTAATTAAGCATCTAACACTAAATACAGAAAAAACAATTTCTATACATCCATTAAAAAACAGAAAAACAACATTATATAAAAAAATTCCATACTAATTAAACACTAATTATATCCATCTAACATGCATTCATAAATATATACTAGTGAAAAAACAATAATCTAAAAAATCTAAACTAATTAAACATACAAAATACGTATATACTAATATATACATGCATTCATACATATATACGTGTATGTGTGTGTGTGTGTTCATCATGCTTGTGTGTGTGTGTATGGGCTCGGGGAGGGGCGGCGCCCATGGTGGCCGCCGGGGGCGAGGGAGAGGGGTTAGAGGGGGAGAGCTCACAGCGGGGCGACGGCGACGGCGAGGCGACGGCCGGGGGCAGCGACGGGCCGGGGCGTGACGCGCGGGGGCGGCGACGCAGGGACGGCGCGACGGGGACGGGCCCGGGGCGGCGACGGAAACGAGGGCGGCGACGGGGACGGGGCGGTGACGGCGACGGGGACGGGGGCGGCGATGGCGACGGGGTCGGTGACGGCGTCGATCGATCGGGGCGGGCGGTTCAATGGGGAAACAGAGGAAGAAACAGAGGGAGAATGAAATTTTTCGAAGTGTTGTATACATAGAAGGCACCTTTAGTACCGGTTGGAGCCACCAACCGGTACAAAAGGTCTGTTTTGGCCAGCCCAAGCGGCGGGAAGCGACCCCCTTTAGTACCGGGTGGTGGCACAAACCTGTACTAAAGGCCCCCCTTTAGTACCGGTTTGTGCCACCACCCGGTACTAAAGGGGGTGCGCTGGCGCAGGTGCTGGGCGGCAAGTTTAGTCCCACCTCGCTAGCCGAGGGGCGACCGCACTGGTTTATAAACCCCCGTGCGGTCGCTCTCTCGAGCTCCTCTCCAAAGCAGGCCTACTGGGCCTACGTGTTCTTTGCTGCCCTGTGGGCCC
The DNA here is from genome assembly GCA_904067115.1 of Aegilops sharonensis. Lineage (NCBI taxonomy): Eukaryota > Viridiplantae > Streptophyta > Magnoliopsida > Poales > Poaceae > Aegilops > Aegilops sharonensis. The sequence continues at coordinate 65,738,137 of LR880972.1, read as the reverse complement.
ACTTGGCCTTTGCGGGCCTGCATCCTGGCCCAACAACAGGTTGGGTTTCTAGTCGTATGCAGGCCGCTCTGGCCTAGTAGGCGGGCTTTTTTTTTGCTTTATTTATTTTTGTGTTGTTTTTTTGTGTATTTAGAGTTTCTTTGTGAATATTTTTGCTTTAGGTACAAAAAATTACAAACTTTCTGTTAGTGCCCGTAGTTTTCAAATTTGAATAGTTTAAATTT
>LR880972.1:65710096-65733190 GCA_904067115.1 Aegilops sharonensis | reverse complement strand
AGAGTAATTGCGACCATTCTTACAGCCAGCACATGGACAAGGCATAAAACCATCCGCCCGCTTGTTTGCCTCAGCCGCAAGCAGAAAAGTATGCACGCCCTCAACGAACTGGGGAGAGCATCGGTCATCGTACATCCATTGCCGACTCATCTTCATTACACAACACCGAATAGACCAAATTAATACAAGTTCATACATAAAGTTCATACAACACTTAAATGCAACAAACAAATAACTCTCTAGCTAAAGCATTTAAATGCAACAACAAATGCGATCAAGATCGCAACTAAGGTAACAATTGATCCAACAGCATAATGATACCAAGCCTCACTATCGATGGCATATTTTCTATTCTTTCTAATCTTCAAGCGCATTTTCTCCTTCTTGATCTTGGGATCATCGACGACATCGGCAACATGCAACTCCAATTCCATCTTCTCCCCCTCAATTCTTTTCAATTTTTCTTTCAAGTACTCGTTTTCTCTTTCAACTAAATTTAACCTCTCGACAATAGGGTCGGTTGGAATTTCCGGTTCATATACCTCCTAGATAAAAATATCTATGTCAACTCGATGGGCATAATTTGTCATAAACACGAAATGCAACAAATAGTTTTGAAAGAGAATATACCACATCCGAATCATTACAAGGACGAGGGCCAACGGGGACGGATATCAAAACCATGGCACTATGTATAACAAACAACGTACGGGTAAGATAATTATTATACGAGTAACTATATATATCCAAATCACACAAACATCAATTTTTTATATAAAATTTCATGAACAAGAGGCTCACCACAAGGTGGTACCGGCGACGGGACGGTGCGGGCGATCGACGGTGGTTACGATAGAGATTTAGAAGGCACTAAGTAAACCACACCTACATATGCAAACTAAGTGTTATTTTGACCTCAAATTGCATATAAATCAAATACTAGCACATATATATATTTCCTCCCAAATTATTAAACTCACAAATTAATAACTATATAAAGCATTGCAAGAGCTAATCTAGCAATGAGAGATGAAAGGACAAAGTTGCTAACCTTTGTGATCACTTGAATGGATGGGGGCCTTCAAATCTTGACAAATTTTGGGCAAAATGTGTGATGAGCTCGAGGGGAGAAGAGGAAGAACAGAGAGGAGAGGAGTGGGGAAAGGGGGAAGAAAAGAGCGAGCTGGACGAAGGGTTTATATGCGGGAGGACCTATAGTACCGGTTCGTGGCACGAACCGGTACTAAAGGTGCTGGAGGGGGCCCAGATTGACAACATCCTGCCACCACCCTCATTAGTACCGGTTCGTGGCACGAACTGGTGCTAAAGGTTAGCCACGAACTGGTACTAATGAGAGCGGCCCGGCTAGCCGTTGGAACCGGCACTGATGTATACATTTGTGCCGGCTCTAATACAAACCGGCACTAATGTGCTTCACGTTTGAGCCTTTTTCTACTAGTGGATGTTCCTCTGAGACGGACGCATTTTGCAACATGTCCATCAATGTATCCGGTGCTTCCGGATTCCTGGAAGCGGTTGCCGGGATACGAACTCCCTTCAAAGGGATGTGTTTATTCGGCCCGAGTCATCCTCGGCTGTAAACCGGATAGTCCGGGGCTTTATTGTTGGTCCCCTTAGGGGTTGCACACCCCGGACCCTGGACGACAGAAGTATCACCTTCGGGTGTTGTCTTCATTGTCCCCCGCACCACTTGTTGAGCGGGAGAGATCCTCTGGGACAACACCTCGAAGTCGTCCGCCCTATTGGGCGATGAGGTCTGTGGAAGCGTCTCGCTTTCCATCATCTCCGGAAGCTGATCCCCCGAGGAGGAGGACTGTTGAGGAAGACTGCGGGCCGGATTGCAAACATGTATTTTAGATGTTACCCTTGTAACCTGAAAAGAACAGGATATGTTTAGAACACCCTTGTCCACTTACGATTCATCCGAAGGCTTGTCCTTATGAAGGAACTGCGCGGCTATGTCGTCTTCCGTACCCGAACCGCCTGACAGGGACATCTTCCCTCGCTTGGGAGCCTCCACCGCCAAATCTTTGGAGGCGGTCCTTTTCTTCCCATGGGGGGAAGAGATATCAGCTTCTCCTTCCCGTTCCTCTTCAGAAGAGGGAGTTCCAGTCTCCCCGGACATATCATACGGTGTACCTTTAGAGTGGAGGCCACCTTTGGCCTTTTTTCTCTCCTCCTTGTGCTCCTTCGCCGGCATTTGATACGGCGCCGGAGCGAGCATCCTTATTAACACAGGATCAGCTGAGTCGTCGGGAAGAGCGGCCGAACACCTAATGCGTTCCGCCTTCTTTATCTAGCCCTGGTCGAATATAGGTTTCTCAGTATATTGTTACGGGATAATCAACTAAGCCGTGTTCAGGAGTCGAGGGCCTACCGAGGTATCCGTAAGGTTGCAGTCGAGGTCAATTTCCTCGGTTGTATCCTGCCACTGATTTCGGGTCCCAAAGAATAACTTCCACATTCCTCTGCGCGTTGTGCTGAAGAAGTGCTGAAGGGTTTGTGGTCCTTCCGAATGAAACTCCCACATGCGGAGGGGTCGTCGCTGGCACGGCAGGACCCGTCGGATTTGCATTACCTGGATTATGTTGATGAGACCGGTGTCCTTTTCAAGGAGGCTCCGGATACGGCTTTGTAACGTCTGCACTTTGTCAATTGATCCCCAGTCCAACCCCTTATTTATCCATGATGCGAGTCGTAATGGAGGGCCAGATCGGAACGCAGGTGTAGCTGCCCACTTGGTACCACAGGGTTCAGTGATGTAAAACCACTCTCGCTGCCATAGGTTGGAAATTTCGGTGAAGGAGCCTTTTGGCCAAAGAGTATTGGTGAACTTGCTCACCATAGCACCTCTACACTCCAGTTGTTCCCCGTCGACTACCTTCGGCTTCACATTAAATGTCTTGAGCCATAAGCCGAAGTGTGGGGGCATACGGAGAAAGGCCTCGCAAATGACTATGAACGCCGAGATGTGAAGAAAGGAGTCCGGAGCTAGATCATGAAAATCTAGCCCATAATAGAACATGAGGCCACGGACGAAGGGGTGGAGAGCGGATCCTAACCCCTGGAGGAAGTGGGAGATGAATACGACCCTCTCGCCGGATCTGGGTGTAGGAATAACCTGCCCCATGGCAGGGAGCCGGTGAAGGATATCTCTGAGATCAGGTACCTTGCCTCCCAAAGCTTCGCGATATCCTCCTCTGTGACAGAGGAGGCCACCCACCGGCCTTGAGGGCTGGGTCCGGACATGACTGGGAGGCTTGGAGAAATTAAGTCAAAACCTGGGTGTTGGTGCTAGAGGTTGGAAAGGTTGAGGAGGAGGTAGGCGTAGGGGAAAAAGACGGGTCTGTGCCCCTTTATAAAGGCGACGAATATCGAACGCCTCCAGATGGGCCTTAAAACTTGCCTATTCCCAAGGAATCATACCAACGGAGCGGTTGGATTACCCACGCCCGTATTGATGAGAATCCCGTATTAAGGGGACACGATCTCTGCTTTGACAAGACGTGCCAATAAAACTGCATCTTAGCGGGAGGCCAAAAGACAGTTCGAAATAATGACCGGGAAGGGACGTTATGCCATGCTACAAAAGTTGTCAGTGGATTGGACTCGTGAAATATCATACTCTCTGCGGTTATGTGTGGTACTTGTTTTGCAGAGCCGGACACGTTTTTGTGTTTGAACGCTGCCTTGGAATATTCGGAGGAGGAACCCGCCTTGCAATGCCAAAAACAATCTGCGCGCCGGACACCTCGTCATTGAAGCATGGTTCAGGGCCTACTGAGGGAGCCAGGATTAATGGGTCCTTGGGCGTCCGGCCTGTGTGCCATGGGTCGGACTGATGGGCCATGAAGATACAAGACAGAAGACATCTTCCCATGTCCGGATGGGACTCTCCTTTGCATGGATGGCAAGGTTGGCATACGAATATGTAGATTCCTTCCCTTGTAAACCGACTCTGTACAACCCTAGGACCCTCCTTTGTCTATATAATCCGGAGGGTTTAGTCCATAGACGCAGATATAATCACAACCATACAGGCTAGACTTCGAGGGTTTAGCCATTACGATCTCGTGGTAGGTCAACTCTTGTAACCCTCATATTCATCAAGATCAATCAAGCAGGAAGTAGGGTATTACCTCCGTCGAGAGGGCCCGAACCTGGGTAAACATCGTGTCCCCCATCTCCTATTACCATCGAACCTAGACGCACAGTTCGGGACCCCTTACCCGAGATCCGCCGGTTTTGACCCCGACAGTCACCAAGGTAGATTTCTGTGCAGTGTGCTTGAGACCAAGAATGCTCGTCCCTGCATATTATTGAGTCCCCTCCTAGCGTGCCTTTTCCAGTCATCTCCCCTCATACCGCGATTGAGGGAGACCAATCTTCTCAAGGCTAGGAATGAAGTCAACACAAAACCCATTGACATCCTCTGCTTGATGGGCCATGGAGATGCTTCCTTCTGGGCAAGCGCGGTTACAGACATATTTCTTTAGGACTCCCACGACCTCTCAAAGGGGAACATATTGTGTAGAAATACGGGGCCTAGAACGACAATCTCATCGACTAGATGAACTAGGACGTGCGTCATTATATTGAAGAAGGATGGTGGGAACACCAACTCGAAACTCACAAGACATTGCGCCACATGACTCCTTAGCCTTGGTATGATTTCTGGATCAATCACCTTCTGAGAGATTGCATCGATGAATGCACATGGCTTCACAATGGCTAATCGAACATTTTTTGGTAGAAGCCCCCTCAATGCAACCGGAAGCAGTTGCGTCATAATCATGTGGCAGTCATGAGACTTTAGGTTCTAGAACTTTTTCTCTGGCATATTTGTTATTCCCTTTATATTCGACGAGAAGCCAGACGGGACCTTCATGCTGAGCAGGCACACAAAGAAGATTTTCTTCTCTTCTTTGGTAAGAGCGTAGCTGGCAGGACCTTCATACTGTTTGGAGGCATGCTGTCTTTGTCGTGCAAATGTTGCAGGCTCCCATGCCTCCGGTGTATCTTTTGCCTTCCCATACACGCCGAAGAAGCCCAGCAGGTTCACGCAAAGGTTCTTCGTCATGTGCATCACGTCGATTGAAGAGCGGACCTCTAGGTCTTTCCAGTAGGGTAGGTCCCAAAATATAGATTTCTTCTTCCAGATGGGTGCGCGTCCCTTAGCGTCATTCCGAACAGATAGTCCGCTGGGAACCTTTCCAAAGATTACATGTAAATCTTTTACCATAGCAAGTACGTGATCACCGGTACACATGGCGGTCTTATTCCGGTGATCTGCCTCGCCTTTGAAATGCTTTCCTTTCTTTCGACATTGATGGTTGGTCGAAAGAAATCGACGATGCCCCAGGTACAAATTCTTCCTGCATTTGTCCAGGTATGTACTTTCGGTGTCAGCTAAACAGTGCATGCATGTGTGGTATCCCTTGTTTGTCTGTCCTGAAAGGTTACTGAGAGTAGGCCAATCGTTGATGGTTACAAACAGCAACGCATGCATGTTAAATTCCTCCTGTTTGTGCTCATCCCACACACGTACACCGTTTCCATTCCACAACTGTAAAAGTTCTTCAACTAATGGCCTTAGGTACACATCAATGTCAATGCCGGGTTGCTTAGGGCCTTCGATGAGAACTGGCATCATAATGAACTTTTGCTTCATGCACATCCAAGGAGGAAGGTTATACATACATAGAGTCACGGGCCAGGTGCTGTGGTTGCTGCTCTGCTCCCCGAAAGGATTAATGTCATCCACTTTTAAACCAAACCATATGATCCTTGGGTCACCTGCAAACACAGCCCGGTACTTCCTCTCAATTTTTCTCCACTCTGACCCGTCATCGGGTGCTCTCAATTTCCCGTGTTTCTTACGGTCCTCTCTATGCCATCGCATCAACTTGGCATTATCTTTGTTTCTGAACAAACGTTTCAACCATGGTATTATAGGTGCATACCACATCACCTTGGCTGGAACCCTCTTCCCTGGGGGCTCGCTGTCAACATCACCGGGGTCATCTCGTCTGATCTTATACCACAATGCACCGCATATCGGGCATGCGTTCAAATCCTTGTACGGACCGCGGTAGAGGATGCAGTCATTAGGGCATGCATGTATCTTATGCACCTCCAATCCTAGAGGGCATACGACCTTCTTTGTTGCGTATGTACTATCGGAAAAATTCGTTATCCTTTGGAAGTTTCTTCTTCAATATTTTCAGTAGCTTCTCAAATCCTTTGTCAGGCACAGCATTCTCTGCCGTCCACTGCAGCACTTCTAGTACGGTACCGAGCTTTGTGTTACCATCTTCGCAATTGGGATACAACCCTTCTTTGTGATCCTCTAACATGCGATCGAACTTCAGCTTCTCCTTTTGACTTTCGCACTGTCTCCTTGCATCAACAATGACCCGGCGGAGATCATCATTGGCCACATCGTCTGGTTCCTCTTGATCTTCAGCAGGTTCCCTCGTTGTAGCATCACCATATTCAGGGAGCACATAGTTGTCATTGTCCTCTTCTTCTTTGATGTCTTCCATCATAACCCCTATTTCTCCGTGCTTGGTCCAAACATTATAGTGTGGAATGAAACCCTTATAAAGCAGGTGGGTGTGAAGGATTTTCCGGTCAGAGTAAGGCTTCTTATTCCCACATATAGGGCATGGACAGCATATAAAACCATTGTGCTTGTTTGCCTCAGCCACTTCGAGAAAATTATGCACGCCCTTAATGTACTCGGAGGTGTGTGTGTCACCGTACATCCATTGTCGGTTCATCTGCATGCAATATATATAATTAAGTGTGTCAAAAACCATTACATAACATCATGGATAGATACGTGACCAAATTAATAGAAGTTCATCATCACATTAAAGCCAAAGTACATACATAGTTCTCATTGAACAACATATAGCTCTCCAGAGCATCTAATTAAACCATACATTGAAACTATGTAAAACATTTCAATGCAACAAAAAATGTGATCATAATCGCAACCAGGGTGATAATTGATCCAACAGCATAATGATACCAAGCCTCGGTATGAATGGCATATTTTCTAATCTTTCTAATCTTCAAGCGCATTGCATCCATCTTGATCTTGTGATCATCAACGACATCCGCAACATGCAACTCCAATATCATCTTCTCCTCCTCAATTTTTTATCTTTTCCTTCAAGTAATTGTTTTCTTCTTCAACTAAATTTAACCTCTTGACAATAGGGTCGGTTAGAATTTCCGGTTCACAAACCTCCTAGATAAATAAAATCTATGTCACATTGGTCGGCGTAATTTTCATAAACAATAAATGAACCAAGTAGTTATAAAAGATAATATATACCAAATCCGAATCATAGACAGGACGAGGGCCGACGGGGGCGGATACAAAACCATCGCACTATATAATTACAAGCAATAATAAAAGTAAGAAAATTACACAAGTATCTATCTAATCATACAAGTAAGAATTATTTTCCTTTTAGAAAGAAGATAAGAACAAGAGGCTCGACGGTGGTGCCGGTGACGAGATCGGCGTGGGCGATCGACGACGATGAAGACGGGGACGGGACGTGACAGACCGCTAAACCTAGACAAATCTTGAGGAAAATGGAGCTTCTAGGTCAAGCATGGAGAGGAGAAAGCTTAAGTAGTGTGGCTCGGGCATTTCATGGAACACCTCATGTGCATAGGAGGTGAGCTAGAGCACCACAAAGCTCTCCTCTCGCCGGCCAGAAAAACAGAGCAGTGGAGTGCTCTGCCCGCGAGTGAGGGGTATATATAGGCACCTCATTGGTCCCGGTTCGTTGCTGGAACCGGGACTAAAGGCCACCCTTTGGTCCCGGTTCCAGCCACGAACCGAGCCTTTAGTCCCGGTTCCAGCCACGAACCGGGACCAATAGACGTGGGCCAGGAGCGATGCACATTTGTCCCGGTTCTTGTCTGCAACCGGGACCAAACGGTCCAGATGAACCGGGACCAATACCCCACAAGGCCCGGTCGGCCCCTGGGCACATGAACCGGTACAGTTGCCCCCATTGGTCCTGGTTCTTGACTGAACCGAGACTAATGGGCTAGCCAGGCCTGGACCAGAGCCCTATTTTCTACTAGTGTTAACCGGCATAGCTAGCAAATGGCAAGGTGCTCCTTGAAGATTTAGGGGTCGGCATGAATGGCAGCCATCGCAACCTCATCCACATGTGCGGCCGCGATTTGCCTCTCCGCTGCCAAATGCTCCTTGAGATCCTGGCTAAACTGCGTGCACCATGGCTTAGGGCGGCACTTATTTGGTGGAGGGGTCAGTTGAGGCCGAGCAGCGTGAAGGAGGTTTGCCAGCAAGGAGGCGGCGCTGCAAGCAAGGAGTGAAGGTTTCAACTTGGAAAGGAAGGCAGAAATAGGGGAAATGTGGCTTTTAGTAAGGGGGAGCGGAGGGGAGGTAGATATTTCTACGGAAGCCGAAAATTTGGAATCGCTTCACCGAAAAAACTGGCGTGCAAAGTGTCATCAGACACGGTCCCTTATTCAGAACTATGTACGATATGTGAACATCACAAACGATTCAGATAGCTTAACCCGTGTGTGATGAGTTTGAACATCAAAAATTTTGGTTCGAATTTTCATGGTTACAGTGGTCGTCCACGTCAATGCATAATTAGGGTACACAAAGGAGACTACAGCACACTCACACTTCTTAATCGAGCAAGTTCAGAACTTAAACAGAGCTAGCTGACCTAAACATTACTCTAACAAATTAAAGACCGACACTCTTAATTAAACAAAACTAGGAGTACTAGTACTATGGCTAGTGCTTGTCGATCTCTACCGCCGCCTCCATGTCCAGCTCACGCCCGGCGGTCTCCTGGGGATTGGGATCCATGGAATCCATCGCACCATACTCGGCAAGCATCTCGCCATCCGCGTCCGCCATCTCTTTGGAAAATGCCGCCACGAGCTGGGCGTGGGCGGCCGCGATCTGGGCTTGGACGGGCTCCGTCGTCGCAAGGTATGCGGCGGAGGAACGGACGGCTGCACGAACGCTCTCGGCGATTGCCAAGTCTTCGGCTGTGGGTTTCCGACCGTTGTCGGGGAAGCTTCGTTCGATTTTTGTGGTGGCCGCCACGAGCTAGTCGTCGACGGCCTCGACATGGTCGTGGGCGGCCTCCATCAGGGCTAAGGCCATCGCTGCGGAATGGGCAAATATTGTGCCGCTCTCGCCAGTTGCTATCCCCGAGGCAGATGTTGCTGCCGCCACCTAAGAAGCAACATCGGCCGTTTGGGCTGCCTTGGCCGCCCGGTCGCAGATTGCGGCCGCGCTCATGCACCTTGTTAGCACGCGCATGGCGGCTACAGCCGCGTGATACGTCTCCAACATATCCACTTTTTCTCACGCTTTTCCTCTTATTTTGGACTCTAATTTGCATGATTTGAATGAAACTTACCCCGGACTGACTCTGTTTTCAGCAGAACTACCACGGTGTTGTTTTTGTGCAGAAATAAAAGTTCTCGAAATGGAACAAAACTTTGCGAGGATTTTTTATATCAATAATTAGAATTTATAGAGCCAAGACCCACTAGAGAGGGGCCCCTGGTTGGGCACAACCCACTAGGGCGCGCTCCCCTCTCCTGCCACGCCCAGGTGGGCTATACCCACCTGGTGGCCCCGCTGACGACCCCCCCTGATACTATAAAATCACATATTTCCAGAAAAAAATCAGGGAGAAAGAATTATCACGATCCACGAGACGGAGCCGCCGCGAAGCCCTATTCTTCCTCGGGAGGGCAGATCTGGAGTCCGTTTGGGGCTCCGGAGAGGGGGATCTTCGTTATTCGTCATCACCAACCCTTCTCCATCGCCAATTCCATGATGCACCCCACCGGGAGCGAGTAATTCCTTCATAGGCTCTCTGGTCGCTGAGGATTTGGATGAGATTCATCATGTAATCGAGTTGGTTTTGTTAGGGCCTGATCCCTAGTATCCACTATGTTCTTAGATTGATGTTGCTATGACTTTGCTATGCTTAATGCTTGTCACTTCGGGCCCGGGTGCCATGATTTCAGATCTGAACCATTTATGTTATCACTATTATATCCATGTTCTAGATTCGATCTTGCAAGTTATAGTCACCTACTACGGTTATGATCCGACAACCCCGGAGTGACAACAACCGGGCACACTCTCGGTGATGACCGTAGTTTGAGGAGTTCATGTATTCACTATGTGTTAATGCTTTGTTCCGGTTCTCTATTAAAAGGAGGGCTTAATATACCTTAGTTTCTAATATGGACCCCGCTCCCACGGGAGGGTAGGACAAAAGATGTCATGCAAGTTCTTTTAATAAAGCACATATGACTATTTACGGAATACATGCCTACATTATATCAATGAACTGGAGCTAGTGCCGTATCGCCCTAGATTATAACTGTCACATGATGAATATCATCCAACAAGTCACTGATCCAATGCCTACGAATTTATCTTATATTGTTTCTGCTAAGTTACTACTGCTATCATCACTTTTATACTTGCTAGAAAATATTGCTATCCTTGTTACTATTATTGTTGCTGTTGTCACTACTATCAAAACTATCAAACTACTTTGCTACTGATCACTTTGCTGCAGATAATTAATCTCCAGGTGTGGTCGAATTGACAACTCCGCTGCTAATACCTTGAAAAATTCTTTGGCTCCCCTTGTGTCGAATCTATAAATTTGGGTTGAATACTCTACCCTCGAAAACTGTTGCGATCCACTATACTTGTGAGTTATCAAGACCTTTTTCTAGCGCCCTTCCCGGGGAGCATAGCTATATTTGTTGAGTCACTTGGGATTATTATCATATTACCACTATGAATAATCTGAAGGATCCAAAGACTAAGATTTATCACTCAAAGATGAGGGGATGTAAGGAACTGCCATCCAGTTCTGCCTTAGATTCACCTTCTGTTATGAGTAAATTTGCAACACCACCACATGCTATTAATTCTTATATGTCACAAGTTATTGATGATGCTACTTCTACTATGAATGATGCTTATTATGATGCTAGTACCTTGCTTGCTAATGATGATGTACCACTTGGTGAATTTCTTGATAAACAAATTGCTAGAGTTAGACAACATGATGTTGTTGAATCTGATGAAGAGCTTGAAACTTAAACTCCTGAAACACCCGCTACAACTATCCCTCCTAGATATGAATTTCCCAAGGTACCGGAAGGTTATGTTATGAGTGAAGAAACAACTAGAGATATTCTTGCTTGTTAGGATAGAGATGATCTAGAGAAATTATTATGCAAGTATAAAGAAAAATCTTTGAATGCTAGAATGACGTGTGATCCTAAGTTTGCTACTTCACCAATCTTTATTGATGATAAGGATTATGAATTCTCTGTCTACCCAGAGTTAATTACTTTGGTTGAATCTGATCCTTTCCGTGGTTATGAAACTGAAATAGTTGTGGCACATCTTACTAAGTTGAATGACATAGCCACCCTTTTTACTCATGATGAGAAAACATGCTACTACTTTATTATCAAATTATTTCCTTTCTCATTAAAGGGTGATGCTAAATCTTGGTACAATACTTTGCTCCTGGTTGTGTGCATAGTCCCCAGGATATGATTTATTACTTCTCTGAAAAATATTTTCCTGCTCATATGAAACAAGCTGCCTTACGGGAAATATTTAACTTTGTGCAAACTAAAGAAGGGAGTCTCCCACAAGCTTGGGGAGGCTTTTTCAGTTACTTAATGCTTTGCCTAATCATCCTCTTAAGAAAAATGAAATATTTGATATCTTCTATAATGGACTAACCGATGCTTCTAGGGATTTCCTAGATAGTTGTGTTGGTTGTGTTTTCAGGGAACGAACTATTGCTCAAGCTGAAGAAATATTGAATAACATATTGAAAAATTATGATGATTGGACTCTTCCTGAACCACCGCCTAAGCCCACTGCTAAGAAGAGGGGTATATTATATATCATTCCTGAAGATATGCAAGAGGCAAAGAAATCCATGAAGGAAAAAGGTATTAAAGCTGAGGATGTTAAAAATTTACCTCCTATTGAAGAAATACATGGGCTTAATACACTACCACTGCCTAAGGTGGTAGAGCTAAATTCTCTTATGAAGTTCAATGATAATGATAATTCTCACAATATGCATCCTATTCAATGCCTTTATGAGTTTGAAAAATATATTAGAAAACAAGATCACTTCAATGCAAATGTTATGAAACAATTGAAATATAATTCTGATATGATTGCTCGCTTGAGTGACTTGTTATTTAGAATATCAAATGATGTTGGAGGTGTTGGAAAACATGCTTCTATGGTTCTAACTCAGTTAGAACAAGTTGATCACAAAGAGAGTTGCTTGATGAAATGAATCATAATATGCATGACTTTGCTGTTAGAGTTGCAACTAGAGGAGGTAAAATGACTCAGGAACCACTCTATCCTCAGGGACACCCAAAAAGAATTGAACAAGATTCACAAAGGAACAACACTAGTGCACCTAGTCCTTCTAGAAAGAAAAAGAAAAATGATAGGACTTTGCACACTTCTAGTGTACCTGAAATAGAAAAACCTGCTGATAATGCAAATGAAACTTCTATCTCTCATGCTGAAACTCAATCTGGTAATGAACACTCACCTAGTGATAATGAAAAAGATAATGTTGATGTTCATGAAGACTCTCAACCAAATGATAAGGAACCAGATAATGATGTTGAGATAGAACCACCTGTTGATCTTGTCAACCCACAACCTAAGAATAAAAGATATGATAAAAGTGACTTCATAGCTAGAAAACAGGGTAAAGAAAGAGAACCATGGGTTAAAAAACCTATGCCTTTTCGACGTGAGTTAACTAAAAATAATGATGATGAAGAATTCGAACGCTTTGCTGAAATGCTGAGGCCACTCTTTTTGCGTACTCGCTTGACTGATATCTTGAAAATGCCTCCTTATGCAAAGTATATGAAAGACATCATCACAAATAAGAGAAAAATAGAGGAAGCCGAAATCTCCACATGCTTGCTAATTACACTTTTAAAGATGGAGTACCTAAAAAACTTGGAGATCTGGGAATACCAACTATACCTTTCTCTATCAAAAAGAATTATGTGAAAACTGCTTTGTGTGATTTAGGAGCTGGTGTTAGTGTTATCCCTTTCTCTTTATATAAAAGACTTGACTTGAATAAACTCACACCTACTGAAATATCTATGCAAATGGCTGATAAATCAACTGCCATACCTATCGGTATTTGTGAGGATGTGCCCGTTGTTGTTGCTAATGTTACTATTCTCACTGACTTTGTTATACTTGAGATGCTCGAGGACAACAACATGTCGATTATCCTTGGTAGACCCTTCTTGAATACTGCAGGGGCTATTATAGATGTAAATAAAAGCAAGGTCACTTTTCATATTAATGGTAATGAGCATACGGTGCACCTTCCAAAGAAACAATTCCAAGTGAATGGTATTAATGTTATTGAAAAATCTCCGACAATCACTATTGGAAGTTTTCAAATACCTAAACCTACTATCAGAAAGAAATTTGAAATGCTTATTGTTCGGGAATTGCAAACCCCCATTGAGATAACTTAGTGATTTACGAAAGTTCTTCGGTTTCATGTAATCGAAAGTGGTTGCTAATAAGACTTGATCAACCTTATTAATGAATCATTTTTTAGCGGTATGAAGTTGATGAATTTAGTAAGCACTACTTTCTGTCCCTACTTTTTCTTTTCTGTTTTATTAGTTAAATAAAATAAAGGGACAATTGCATTTTTACCCCTAGTTGGTTCCTACCCACGGGTTTTGCCCTTACTTTTCAAGCTTGCTCAGTTTTGCCCTTACTTTTTCCATCGAGGTCCCTTGAATGCCCTTTGACCATTTGACCAAAACTTTGAAAATTCATAACTGATTCATATGAACTCAGAAAAACGCAAATAAGATATGAAAATGTTCATATAAACATTACCTTTAAGTGCATATCATTTGCATTCAGGACAAAAGCACCCTTTAAACTACCTGAGGTAATTAATGTTATTAACATAATTAAAAATAAAAAGGTATAAACAAATTTTTTTTCATGAATAAAAATTACATCCAACTGTAGGTGATGTTTTCTGAACATCCCAATATCTTATTTGCATTTTTCTGAGTTCGTATCAACTTGTTATGAAGTTTCCAAATAATGGTCAAAGTCGTTAGAACATTCTTAACAAGATGATACAAACTCGGAAAAATGCAAATAAGATATCTGGATGTTCAGAAAACATCACCTACATTTGCATGTAATTTTTATTCATGAAAAAAATATTGTTTATACCTTTTTATTTTTAATAATGTTAATAATATTAATTACCTCAGATAGTTTAAAGGTTGTTTTTTCCTAAATGCAAATGATATGCACTTAAAGGTAATGTTTATCTGAACATTTTGATATATTATTTTCATTTTTCTGAGTTCATATGAATTAGTTATGAATTTTCAAAGTTTTGGTCAAACGGTCAAAGGGCATTCGAGGGACCACGACGGAAAAAGTAAGGGCAAAAGTGAGCAACCTCGAAAAGTAAGGGCAAAACCCGTGGGTAGGAACCAACTAGGGGTAAAAATGCAATTGTCCCTAAAATAAAATGCCATGTTTCGTCTGTTTTCTAAATTTCCCGTGCAATAAAAAATGACCCAAAAATAAAAGTTCTCATAATGCCCTAAAAAATTTATACATTTTTTTGAATATTTAAGAATTTTGGTGCAAATAACATCAGAGGGAGGTGCACCAGGTGGGCACAACCAACCTGGGCACGCCAGCACCCCTAGGCGCGCCCTGGTGGGTTGTGGTCCCCACGTGGCCCCCCTCACTTACCTCTTCATCCCACATCATCACTTACCTCTAGAAAAAAAATCCCCATTGCTCTCTATCCCGTGTTCTAGAGCTCAAACCAGCGGATTTCGATCTCTTTGCTTGAAGCTCCGTTTCCGAATCTGTTTCAGGGGAGTGCTGCTTGGTATGTGACTCCACCATTTGTCCAATTAGTTTTTGTTTTAGTGGTTTATACTTTGAATAAATAGCTACTGTTGGTGCTGCTGTAGATGTGCTTGCATGTTGAGTTCTTAGTGTTCTAAGTAGTTTGAATGCTTGCTATGGCCTCTATGTATCCCTATGAGTAGTTCCTATCAATTTTGTGATGTTTTGTTGACAAAATTTTGTCACTCCAAAATTTTTATTTTTAGAAAATTGTACGTGGACATGATGAACCTATTTGGAAGGAGTTCTTCGAGGAGACGATCCTCGGGGGCATCTTCTAGTGACACTTCTGCGCGTTGGTCTTATGTTGAACCAAGTGAAAGTTCCACACGAGATGCCGCAACCAAAACATGCTTATGGCCTTGCGATGAGTATATGATGCATGTGGGCATAAAGAAGGAATTTGAGCAATATGTTCACAATGCCGGTCTCGGTTCCTACCTTTCAGATAAGTGTGAACAACACCAACTTCTCACTGAATCACTTGTCAAAGGATTTAAATATTTTCCATGTGAGTCTAGGGTGTTGTTTATGCTTTATGATAATCCATATACTATTCCATTAGAGAATTTTGCTTATCATAGCAAACTTCCATTTTGGGGTTCGCTTGATGAGCCACCAAAGGCTGAGTATGAATCTTTCCTGACTAGCCTTTGTTACGGTGAAAATAGGGGAGTGAGACAAGCAAGAATAAAGATAATTCACCTTCCCGCAAGTATTTCGCTTTATTTAACGGGAAATGCATAGTAGGCAAGCAAGATTGTAGCATACTCTGTGCGACAGCCTTGAGCCTCATTCACACCGCTCTCACTGGTGAAAGGAATTATAACCTTGGAGCGATTATTGCACGTAGACTTCAGCATAACGCCAAAAGTGGCTGGTTCTATGGTGGAATTTATGCCACACGTCTAGCACAAGGGCTGGGTGTTGCACCCTTGCCCTTTGATCATATCCTACCCACTCGGTATTTAGATTTTGATGCCATAAAAGAGCATAATATTCTCAAGGGAAGGGCTGATAACTTCACTTATCATTTGTTGTTTAACCAATCACATGTTGTAGACACATATTTGCCCGCGCCTGCTCTCTTTTATTATCACAGCAAGGGAGAGCGAGGCCCGAGCCCACAACGCAGCAGTGCTGGCGGCACGGCGTGCTAAGGCATCCGCACCGAGAGCTTCTGTGAGCTACCATGCCGACTACTGCCCTCCAGGCTACTGATCGATTACCAAGTTAGGCCAAAAACCTAAGTTTGGGGGAGTGCGTGTTCTCACCGACATTATATTCATGTTCACATATCATTCCATTTGTCTGTGTTCACACTTTTTCATTGTATCATCCATTCTTAGATTTATTTTCTGGCTTTCTTCTTATGCATTTGAATTTTTTTAGAAAAACAAAAAAATGGTTGTAGTAATTACTTTCTATGCATTCTTAGTATTAAAAAGAAAACCCAAAAAGATTTCCTTGTTCTTCTTTTGCTTGTTGGGAGCTTTCCCGTGTAAATAGTTTTTCTCGTTTTTTCTTTTATTTGCTTGTTCAGGATAACCAAAAACTCCAAAAATATTTCAGTGTGTTTGTCTCAATTTCTTTTCCTTTTATTCGAGTCTTACTGAGGAGAAGACCACGATGAAAATGTTGAGTGGCTCTCATATGAATAATTGTTGAACTAATAAGAGCCCATTTTACCTTGTCTTCTCCTGTTGAATAAAATGTTTTGCAGATTCCAGCTTAGTCCACGACTCTCTTGCACTATTATTATTTTCATATCATTCGGTCGTGCAAGTGAAAGGAAATAATGACGATATTCGATGAACTGGCCGTGGCAGAGAGAAACTGGTATGAACTCGACTAGTTCTGTTTATGTAAATATGTTTAACCTAGTGCCCATGATTCAGCCCATTATGATTAAACATGTTTGCAATGACAATTATAGATTGTAGTTTCTCATGCCATGCATAAGTAGCTAGGAGTGGATAATGATTTATCTTGGATATCAACATATCGTTAAAATGATTGTGATGTAGTATGATGATATGGTATCCTCCTCTGAATGTTCGAGTGGCTTTACTTGGTACATGTTCATGCATGTAGTTGAATCAAAACCAACATAGCCTCTATAATATGTATGTTCATGGTGTTCATATCCTACTCATGCTAGTGTCCAATGTTACTTATGCATAATGCATGGTCATTGTCGTTGTTGCTCTCTAGCTGGCCGCTTCTCAATCTTAACTGCTAGCCTTCGCCTGTACTAAGTGGGAACTCTGCGTGTACATGAAAAACCTTGAACCCAAAGTTATTCCAGATGAGTCCACCAAACCTACCTATATGCGGTATTACCTTCCCGTACTAAGTAAATTTGCATGTGCCACCTCTAAAAACTTCTAAAAATTATCCGTTTTATGTGTCTGGATCGTTCATGGAACGAAAGGAGGTGGTCGTTATCTTCTGTGCTAAGTGGGTTATTCTCAGGTCGAGTGTTTATTCACTCACCATCGCATGAGAAAATGGGCCGTAATAGGGATTCCCAATCCCAAACTGGAAGCTACAAAAAGAGTTAATCGCTCAAATTATCAAAAAAAATTACTCCCAATGGAGCCAAAACCTTTACTTTTATCGCTTGGGAACCGCAACTAGCGTTCTTAGCATGGAAGATGTTGATAACTGATGGTCGTGAAGTGAATAAGGGTGCATGTCTCAAAATATCATTTATCTCTATTTTAAAAATTGTGCTCTGGCACCTCTGCAAAATCACTTCTTCCCTCTGCGAAGGGACTATCTATTTACTTTTATGTTGTGTCACCACCTTCTCAAAACAACCACCAGAAACTAAGTAGAGCACCATTGTCATGATTTATGCATTGTGTGTAGCTAATGTTGGGTGCATCATGACTGGATCTTTTCTACCATGAATTACAATGTTTAGTCGCTGCTTGAACTTTGGAGGTGCTCTGCATTTATGTTTTGCTTTCTCAGAAAGGGCTAGAGAGATACCATTATTCTCATATTATATCATGGTTGTTTTGACAACGTGTTGTTGTTTGAGACATCTTATTATTGCTCGCTAGCTGATTATGTCATTGATATGAGTTAATATAATCTTTAGTGTTATTGTTGACATGGTTAGTTATAATGCTGGCTGAAAACATGGGTGATGTTTAAGATTATTTATGCAAACAAGAGCAAAAGAGTTCGAAAAAGTTTTTCTTACTCACTCTCAGTTTATCAACTGAATTGCTTGAGGACAAGAAAAGGTTTAAGCTTGGGGGAGTTGATACGTCTCCAACGTATCTACTTTTTCTCACAGTTTTCCTCTTGTTTTGGACTCTAATTTGCATGATTTGAATGAAAGTAACCCCGTACTGACGTTGATTTCAGCAGAACTACCATGGTGTTGTTTTTGTGCAGAAATAAAAGTTCTCGAAATGGAACGAAACTTTACGAGGATTTTTTATATCAATAATAAGAATTTCTGGAGCCAAGACCCACCAGAGAGGGGATCCTAGTTGGGCACAACCCACCAGGGTGCGTCCCCCTCTCTTGGCACGCCCAGGTGGATTGTACCCACCTGGTGGCCCCGCTGACGACCCCCCTGATACTGTAAAATCACATATTTCCAGAAAAATGAGGGAGAAAGAATTATCGCGATCCACGAGACGGAGCCGCCTCCAAGCCTGGTTCTTCCTCGGGAGGGCAGATCTAGAGTCTGTTTGGGGCTCCGGAGAGGGGGATCTTTGTTCTTCGTCATTACCAACCATTTTCCATCTCCAATTCCATGATGCTCCCCACCGGGAGTGATTAATTCCTTTGTAGGCTCGCTGGTCGGCGAGGAGTTGGATGAGATTCATCATGTAATCGAGATAGTTTTGTTAGGGCCTGATCCCTAGTATCCACTATGTTCTTAGATTGATGTTGTTATGACTTTGCTATGCTTAATACTAGTCACTTTGGGCCCTGGGTGCCATGATTTCAGATCTGAACCGTTTATGTTATCACCATTATATCCATGTTCTATATCCGATCTTGCAAGTTATAGTAACCTACTACGGTTATGATCCAACAACCCCCGAGTGACAACAACTGGGCCCACTCTCGATGATGACCGTAGTTTGAGGAGTTCATGTATTCACTATGTGCTAATGCTTTGTTCCGGTTTTAATAAAGCATGTATGACTATTTACGGAACACATTCCCACATTATATCAATGAACTGGAGCTAGTGTCGTATCGCCCTAGGTTATAACTGCCACATGATGAATATCATCCAACAAGTCACCGACCCAATGCCTGCGAATTTATCTTATATTGTTTCAGATAAGTTACTACTGCTATCATCACTGTTACACTTGCCACAAAATATTGCTATCACTGTTACTCTTACCGTTGCTACTGTCACTACTATCAAAACTATCAAACTACCTTGCTACTGATCACTTTGCTGCAAATAATTAATCTCCAAGCACTAGTAGAAAAAGGGTCAAACGTGAAGCACATTAGTGCCGGTTTGAATTTGAGCCGGCACTAATGTATACATTAGTGCCGGTTCCAACGGCTATCCGGGCCGCTTTCATTAGTACCGGTTCGTGGCGAATCTTTAGCACCGGTTCGTGCCACGAACCGGTACTAATGAGAGTGGTGGCAGGATGTTGTCAGACTGGGGCCCCTCCATGCCCTTTAGTACCGGTTCTTGGCACGAACCGGTACTAAAGGTCGTCCTACATAAACCCTTCATCCACCCGAGCTCGCTCTGTTCTTCCCCTTTCCCCTCTCCTCTCTGTTCTTCCCCTCTTCTTCTCGAGCTCATCACACATTTTGCCCAAAATTTGTCAAGATTTGAAGGCCCCCATCCATTCAAATGATCACAAAGGTTAGCAACTTGGTCCTTTCATCTCTCATTGCTAGATTAGCTCTTGCAATGCTTTATATAGTGATTAATTTGTGAGTTTAGTAATTTGGGAGGAAATATATATATATATGTGCTAGTATTTGATTTATATGCAATTTGAGGTAAAAATAACACTTAGTTTGCATATGTAGGTGTGGTTTACTTAGTGCCTTCTAAATCTCCGTCGTAACCACCGTCGATCGCCCGCACCGTCCCGTCGCCGGCGCCACCTTGTGGTGAACCTCTTGTTCATGAAATTTTATATAAAAATTGATGTTTGTGTGATTTGGATATATAGTTACTCGTATAATTATCTTACCCGTACGTTGTTTCTTATACATATAGTGCCATGGTTTTGATATCTGATTCGGATGTGGTATATATATTCTCTTTTAAAACTAGTTGCATTTCGTGTTTATGACAAATTATGCCCATAAAGTTGACATAGAAATTTTTTCTAGGAGGTATGTGAACCGGAAATTCCAACCGACCCTATTGTCGAGAGGTTAAATTTAGTTGAAAGATAAAACGAGTACTTGAAAGAAAAATTGAAAAGAATTGAGGGGGAGAAGATGGAATTGGAGTTGCATGTTGCTGATGTCGTCGATGATCACAAGATCAAGATGGAGAAAATGCGCTTGAAGATTAGAAAGATTAGAAAATATGCCATCGATAGTGAGGCTTGGTATCATTATGCTGTTGGATCAATTGTTACCTTAGTTGCGATCTTGATCGCATTTGTTGTTGCATTTAAATGATTTAGCTAGAGAGTTATTGTTTGTTGCATTTAAGTGTTGTATGAACTTTATGTATGAACTTGTATTAATTTGGTCTATTCGGTGTTGTGTAATGAAGATGAGCCGGCAATGGATGTACGATGACCGATGCTCTCCCCAGTTCATTGAGGGCGTGCATACGTTTCTTCTTGCGGCTGAGGCAAACAAGCGGGCGGATGGTTTTATGCCTTGTCCATGTGCTGGTTGTAAGAACGGTCACAATTACTCTACGTCAAGAACCATTCACGTCCACCTGTTTGAGTCCGGTTTCATGCCCCACTATAATGTTTGGACCAAGCACGGAGAAAGAGGGGTTATGATGGAAGACAATGAAGAAGAAGAGGTCGACGACAGCTATCCTGGCCATGGGTTCCCTGAATACGATGATACAACAATGGGGGAAGAAGCTGAGCCAGTAATGCGGGAAGAAGTTGAGCCGGCAATGCGGGAAGAAGCTGAAGAAGAGGCATCAGATGAGCCCGTTGATGATCTAGGTCGGGCCATTGCCGATGCAAATAGAAACTGCGCAAGTGATTTGGAGAAGAAGAAGTTGCAGCGCATGTTAGAGGATCACAAAAAATTGTTGTACCCGAATTGCATAGGTGACAGGAAAAAGCTGGGCACCACACTGGAATTGCTGCAATGGAAGGCAGAGAATGGTGTATCTGACAAGGGATTTGGAAAGTTGCTGGTAATGATAAAGGATATGCTTCCAAAGGACAACGAATTGCCCGAGAGTACGTACGAAGCAAAGAAGGCTGTCTGCCCTCTAGGGTTAGAGGTGCAGAAGATACATGCATGCCCTAATGATTGCATCCTCTACCGCGGAGAGTATGAGGATTTGAACGCTTGCCCGGTATGTGGTGCATTGCGCTATAAGATCAGCCGCGATGACCCTGGTGATGTCGAGGGCGAGTGCCCCAGGAACAAGATTCCTGCCAAGGTGATGTGGTATTCTCCTATAATACCACGGTTGAAACGTTTGTTCCAAAACAAAGAGCATGCCAAGGCGATGCGATGGCACAGAGAAGACCGTAAGAAAGACGGAAAGTTGAGAGTACCCGCTGACGGGTCGCAGTGGAGAAAAATCGAAAGAAAGTACGAGAAGGAGTTTGCAGATGACGCAAGGAGCGTATGGTTTGGTCTAAGCGCAGATGGCATTAATCCTTTTGGGGAGAAGAGCAGCAACCATAGCACCTAGCCTGTGACTCTATGTTTGTATAACCTTCCTCCTTGGTTGTGCATGAAGCGGAAATTCATTATGATGCCAGTGCTCATCCAAGACCCTAAGCAACCCGGCAACGACATTGATGTGTACCTAAGGCCATTAGTTGAAGAACTCCTACAACTGTGGAATGGAACAGGTGTACGTGCGTGGGATGAGCACATGGGGGAAGAATTTGACCTAAAGGCGTTGCTGTTCGTGACCATCAATGATTGGCCTGCTCTCAGTAACCCTTTAGGACAGACAAACAAGGGATACCACGGATGCACGCACTGTTTGGATGATACCGACAATATATATTTGAATAGTTGTAAGAAGAATGTGTACCTGGGACATCGTCAATTTCTTCCGAGCAGGCATCCCATAAGAAAGAAAGGCAAGCATTTCAAAGGTGAGGCGCATCACCGGACGAAGCCTCGCCACCGTACTGGTGCTGATGTACATATTATGGTCAAGGATTTGATGGTGATATTTGTAAAGGGTCCTGGCGGACAACCTGTTCCGAAGGACGCTGACGGACGCGCACCCATGTCGAAGAAGAAATCTATATTTTGGGACCTGCCATATTGGAAAGACCAAGAGGTCCGCTCCGCAATCGACGTGATGCACGTGACGAAGAATCTTTGCGTGACCCTGCTTGGCTTCTTGGGCGTGTATGGGAAGACAAAAGATACACCTGAGGCACGGGAGGACCAGCAACGTATGCATGGAGAAGACGGCATACATCCGGGTCATGCAAGCTACGCTCTTACCAAAGAAGAGAAGGAAATCTTCTTTGAATGCCTGCTCAGTATTAAGGTACCTTCTGGCTTCTCGTCGAATATAAAGGGAATAATAAACATGGCAGAGAAAAAGTTCCAGAACCTAAAGTCTCATGACTGCCACGTGATTATGACGCAACTGCTTCCGGTTGCATTGAGGGGGCTTCTACCGGAAAACGTTCGATTAGCCATTGTGAAGCTATGTGCATTTCTCAATGCAATCTCTCAGAAGGTAATCGATCCAGAAATCATACCAAGGTTACAGAATGATTTGGTGCAATGTCTTGTCAGTTTCGAGTTGGTGTTCCCACCATCCTTCTTCAACATCATGACGCACGTCCTAGTTCACCTATGCGAAGAGATTAACGTTTTGGGTCTTG
>LR880972.1:65657793-65681803 GCA_904067115.1 Aegilops sharonensis | reverse complement strand
ATATATATATGCATAGCGTGTACAATGTGTAGTATCGTAAAATACCAGCAAACAGAAAAGAATTAAAATGGAAACACAAAATTAAATGAAAAAGAAATCATAAAACTAAAAACCCCCCAAACCTTATAGTACCGGTTGGTGTTACCAACCGGTACTAAAGGGCTCCAGGCCCCCGGAGCTGGCTCGTGCCACGTGGTTCCCCTTTAGCACCGGTTCGTTCTGAACCGGTACTAAAGGGGGGGGGGGGCTTTAGTGCCCACACTTTAGTGCCGGTTATGGAACCGACACTAAAGGTCCTTACGAACCGGTGCTATTGCCAGGTTCTGCACTAGTGAGGTATGGTTGAATTGACAACTCAGCTGCTAAGACCTTCAAATATTCTTTGGCTCCCCTTGTGTCGAATATATAAATTTGGATTGAATACTCTACCCTCAAAAACTGTTGCGATCCCCTATACTTGTGGGTTATCAAGACCTTTTTCTGGCGACGTTGCCGGGGAGTATAGCTATATTTGTTGAGTCACTTGGGATTATTATCGTATTACGACTATGAAGAATATGAAGGATCCATATCACTCAAAGACGAGGGGAGGTAAGGAACTGCCATCCAGTTTTGCTTTAGATTCACCTTCTGTTATGTGTAAACTTGCAACACCACCACATGCTATTAATTATGATATGTCGCAAGTTATTGATGATCCTACTTCTACTATGAATGATGCTTATGATGATGCTAGTACCTTGCTTGCTAATGATGATGTGCCACTTGGTGAATTTCTTGATAAACAAATTGCTAGAGTTATACAACATGATGCTGTTCAATCTGATGATGAGCTTGAAACTGAAACTCCTGAAACACCTGCTAGAACTAGCCCTCCTAGATATGAATTGTCCAAGGTACCGGAAGGTTATGTTCTGAGTGAAGAAACAACTAGAGATATTCTTGCTTGTAAGGATAGAGATGATCTAGATAAATAATTATGCAAGTATAAAGAAAAATCTCTGAATGCTAGAATGAAGTGTGATCCTAAGTTTTCTATTTCACCTATCTTTATTGATGATAATTATTATGAATTCTCTGTCGACCCAGAGTTAATTACTTTGGTTGAATCTAATCCTTTCCATGGTTATGAAACTGAAACTGTTGTGGCACATCTTACTAAGTTGAATGACATAGCCACACTTTTTACTCATGATGAGAAAACTCGCTACTACTTTGTTCTCAAATTATTTTATTTCTCATTAAAGGGTGATGCTAAAACATGGTACAATACTCTTGCTCCTGGTTGTGTGCGTAGTCCCCAGGATATGATTTATTACTTCTCTAAAAAATATTTTCCTGCTCGTATGAAACAAGCTGCCGTATGGGAAATATTTAACTTTGTGCAAACTAAAGAAGAGAGTCTCCCACAAGCTTGTGGGAGGCTTTGCCAGTTACTTAATGCTTTTCCTGATCATCCTCTTAAGAAAAATATAATACTTGATATCTTCTATAATGGACTAATTGATGCTTCTAGGGATTCTAGTAAATCCAAAATTCGTCCGAAATTCATAAAACTTGGCATGCTATCATGGAGCGGCATCAACATGCCGTGGTAAAATTTTTGTCCCATTTGGGGCAGGTTTGGGTATAAGCTTCTCATAAATCAGAGCTTCTCACAACAAGTGTGATGGTTTCGGTAGGGACGTTTCACTTTTCTGGACGAAAAGATCCGAAGCCTCAATTTTTTTCCTAGTGTCAACATAGAACAACAGTCATGTTGTGTCAATTTTTGGGATTTTTTGGGGTTCACTTGGACATTTTTATACATTAACTGCATTTTCTATACATTCATGTGCACAATTCAAAATTGAACTACAGGCACATGCTCTAATGCATATAAATTAGTTGAAAATTCAAATTTGTGTCCTTGGTTTCCTACTTAGGTCACATGCAAGAAATGGGAATGAACGTCAAACACCCTGCCATCGTCACTCGGCCACAAACATTGAGATACCTGGTTCTAGTCAATCCAAAACTCGTCTGAAATTCATGAAACTTGGAATGCTATCATGGAGCGGCATAAATATGTTGTGGTAAATCTTTTGTCCATTTTGGGGCATGTTTGGGTATATGCTTCTCACAAACCAGAGCTTCTCACAACAAGCATGATGGTTTCGGTAGGGAATGTCCTACCTTTGGGGACGAAACGATATCCATTGCCTCTTATTGCTTTCAAAATTTTCTCATGTCAACATAGAACAACAGGAGTGTTGTGTCATTTTTTGTTATTTATCGAGGTACGTTTGGACATTTTTATGCATTAACTGAGTTTTCAATGCATTTATGTGCATAATTCAAATTTGAACTACAAGCACATGCTCAAGTGCATATTAATTGGTTGAAAAAACAAATATGTGTCCTTGGGTGCATGCTTAGGTCCCATGCAAGCAATGGTAATGAATTTCAAACAGCAGGGCAATGTTGATTGCCGGCAAAACATTGAGATACCTGGTTTTTAAATTATAATAAATCCAAAACTCGTCTGAAATTCATGAAACTTGGCATGCTATCATGGAGCGGCATCAACATGCCGTGGTAAATTTTTTGTCCCATTTGGGGCAGGTTTTGGAATATGCTTCTCACAAACCAGATCTTATCACAACAAGCACGATGGTTTCGGTAGGGAACGTCCCAACTTTGGGGACAAAATGATATCCATTGGCTCTTATTGCTTTCAAAAAATTTCTCGTGTCAACTTAGAACAACAGGAGTGTTGTGTCCTTTTTTGTGATTTTTCGGGATTCGTTTGGACATTTTTATGCATTAACTAAGTATTCAATGCATTTATGTGCATAACTAAAATTTGATCTACATGCACATGCTCCGGTGCATATAAATTGGTTGAAAAATCCAATATGTGTATTTCGGTTCATGCTTAGGTCACATGCAAGAAATGGTAATGAATTTCAAATAGCCGGGCAACGTTGATTGCCGGCAAAACATTGAGATACCTGGTTTTTAAATTTTAATAAATCCAAAACTCCTCTGAAATTCATGAAACTTGGCATGCTGTCATGGAGCGGCAACATACCATGGTAAATTTTTTGTCCCATTTGGGGCAGGTTTGGGTATATGCTTTTCACAAACCAGAGCTTCTCACAACAAGCATGATGGTTTCGGTAGGGAGCTTCCCACCTTTGGGGACGAAACGATATCCATTGCCTCTTATTGCTTTCAAAAAAATTCTCTTGTTAACATAGAACAATAGGAGTGTTGTGTCAAATTTTGTGATTTTTCGGAATACGTTTGGACATTTTTATGCATTAACTGAGTTCTCAATGCATTTATGTGCATAATTCAAATTTGAACTACATGCACATGCTCCAGTACATAAAAATTGGTTGAAAAATCAAATATGTGTCCATGGGTGCGTGCTTAGGTCCCATGCAGGAAATGGTAATGAATATCAAACACCAGGGCACAGTTGGTTGCTGGCAAAACATTGAGATACTTGGTTTTTAAATTCTAGTAAATCCAAAAACTCGTCTGAAATTCATGAAACTTGGCATGTTATCATGGAGCGGCATCAACATGCCGTGGTAAAAATTTTGTTCCATTTGGGGCAGGTTTGGGTATATGCTTCTCACAAATCAGAGCTTCTCACAACAAGCATGATGGTTTCAGTAGGGAAGGTCCCACCTTTGGGGACGAAACGATATTTATTTCCTCTTATTGCTTTCAAAAAATTTCTCGTGTCAACATAGAACAACAGGAGTGTTGTTTCATTTTTTGTGATTTTCCGGGGTATGTTTGGACATTTTTATCCATTAACTGAGTTTTCAATGCATTTATGTGCATAATTCAAATTCGAACTACATGCACATGCTCCAGTCCATATAAATTGGTTGAAAAATCAAATATGTGTCCTTGGGTGCATGCTTAGGTCCCATGGAAGAAATGGTAATGAATTTCAAACAGCAGGGTAACGTTGATTGCCGACAAAACATTGAGATACCTGGTTTTGAAATTCTAATAAATCCAAAACTCGTCTGAAATTCATGAAACTTGGAATGCTATCATGGGGCAGCATCAACATGTCGTGGTAAAATTTTTGTCCCATTTGGGCAGGTTTGGGTATATGTTTCTCACAAACCAGAGCTTCTCACAACAAGCATGATGGTTTCCGTAGGGAACTTCCAACTTTTGGGGACGAAACGATATCCATTGCCTCTTATTGCTTTTCAAAAATTTCTCATGTCAACATAGAACAACAGGAGTGTTGTGTCAAATTTTGTGATTTTTCGGGACCGTTTGGACATTTTTATGCATTAACTGAGTTTTCAATGCATTTATGTGCATAATTCAAATTTGAACTACATGCACATGCTCCAGTGCATATAACTTGGTTGAAAAATCAAACATGTGTCCTTGGGTGCATGCTTAGGTCCCATGCACGAAATGACAGTGAATTTCAAACACCAGGGCAACGTTGATTGCCAGCAAAACATTGAGATACCTGGTTTGTAAATTCTAGTAAATCCAAAACTCGTTTGAAATTCATGAAAGTTGGCATGCTATCATGGAATGGCACCCGACATGCTGTGGTATTTTTCGTGTCCATTTTGAGAGAAGGCGCACTTGAATAATGACAGCCAACAAAGGCATTTTGAAAAAATAGCTACCACTTTAATATCTCAAACGTTTGTATAATTCAAACCATGGGCATTCTATTAACCATTCATGTGACGCCATGTGGCTTGGTTTTAATGGCTAACTAAGAGGCGTGCAAGCTGTCCTCGAATGCGCAGGCTCACAAGGAAGCGTGCGAGCTGTACGCTGCGCAGGCTCACCAGGCAGCGAGCCCTTTGACTTCCATGGCCGCCCGCCTTCATCTCCATGTGCGCCCCACCCTCAGCGGCATGGGATGCCGCCATCAAATGCTACCTCTCTATGCCACCAGCTGCTATCCTCCCGCGCCCAGCCCGTCGATCCCGGGACGACATGATGCAAAGTGAGAGCAGGATTTGTGCATCTTTTCAACGCAAACGGTTCTTTTGGATGACCCGTGTGCAACCACTTACAAACAATTTGGTAAGGTTTGCATTTTCATATTGGGTATGTTACCATTTGTCAAACTAGAAAGATTAACATTTGTTGATCTAGTAACATTGCCATTTGTCCACCTTGTAACACTGCGATTTGTCAAAATATGAAGCTAAAAATCAGTAGCAGTATCTAATTTTTGCAATTAAAATTCAGTAATTAAGCATAGATTTCATTCATAGATTAAGCAGTCGTTCTTAATTTATACAAACAGTTCAATTCAACAGCTGAACCGACCAAACTTTTCCCCAATTCTTGCCAACCACGTACTGAAATAGCTAGTTCAACTATATATACTAGCTAATTTTAAGTACGTTGTATAGTACCACCACATCTATAGTCAGATGAACTGAACAAAATAGCCCCTAAATACTACTACTACTACTACTGCGGAGGGGCTTTGTACTACTTCCGGCTGCCTCTCCTCTGCCGAGCGCGCTCAGTAAGAGGCGGAGGAGGAGGAGCCTACTAACGAGCTGGGCAACCCCAATATGGTGCCTGCAGCTGTTGCAGCCTCAGCGACGCTCACCTCGAACGCCCTCTGCCACACCATAATGTTAATATCTTGATTCCACGCCTCCGAGGCGGCATGTGCCTCTCGAAGCAGTGGTTCTCCTCGTAGATATCTTGATTCCACGCCTCTGAGGCGGCATGTGCCGCGGCCACAGCGGCGGTACGGCTCTTTGTGTGCTCCACGAGGCACTCCTCCTCCTCCTGCAGGGACTCAGTGTAGCGCGCAAGGTCGCTGACGCACGTGCGAGCATACACCTCCGCCTCCCGCCTTCGGGCGGCGGTGGCAGAGCGGGTTATGACCCTGGCGGTCGACGGTGGGTTGGTGGCCATGACGACCGACGCTGGAGTGGCGGCCACGACCACCACCTCCCGCCTTCGGGCCGCGGTGGCGGAGCGGGTGATGGCCATGGTGCCCGGCAGTGGGGTGGAGGCCACGACGGCCACCTCCCGCCTTCGGGCCGCGGCAGTGGAGCAAGCGATGGCCCTGGCTTTCGACGATGGTGTGGCGGAACCGACGGCCAACAACAGCCGCCGACGGGCGCCGGCGACGGAGCGTGTGGTGGGTATTCTACGCACACCCAACAGGGACGCCACGTGCATTACACTACGTCGGGGACTGCGCCGCAGCCGTGGTGTAGCCTCCCACCTAGAGCTATCCTCTGATGCCAGCGGAGTGGCTGAGCGACGACGACGGACCGGCGCCATTGGCGATTGTGGGAGAAGCAGATGAGATAAGCTACAGGGAGGGAGTGGAAAATGCGATGCAGGACTCGCCGGCCATGAGGGTTTTTATAGCAGGCCGGTAAGCATTGGTATTTTGGGGGATTTCATCGAGTCGGGCGGGAAGCTTGCGCAGGAACGTGGGAGGTTAGGCGGGAACGGGCTCATCGATGATTCATTGGCGCCACCGTTTGGCCAAAACAACGCCCCCGCGCGATGCGCAAGCTTGCGTTGTAAGCCGTCTGCGGCAACGGAGTGACAAGACGTACGAGAGAAGGACGAAAGGCCATGTACACACACGGTTAATAAAAAAAATATTTGCGATTTAATTACCTACTATAGCCCCGTCCTGATTTATAAGTATGATTTAACTAATAAAATAAGAATGCATGTCACCAAAGATTATATAGTTGGATTCGTATTTGAACATAGTTTCCAGTTATATAATTTTTATAACATGCATTAAAATTTTGTTTGTTAAATTTGAGGGCAAAGTATGGCACAGAATATAAAGGGGACTATAGAGTAGACGGAGGTGGTAGAACACGGCCGCTCTCTACGCAGCGACGGAACTGTCGGCCGGCTTGTAGGCGACCATTTCATGCGTGTTGAACTGCTCTATGCGTGTGGTTGCTTGCAGTTTAGGCGGCCGTGGCACGCTCTGCTGGCATCCCGCTGTGCGCCCTCTGCTCTCGCGTCCCTCCGGGTGCTCTTCCCTCATCCCTACACGTGCGCTGCCGGTGTTTGGGGCCGGCGCACGATCACGCACGTTTGTGTGCATGCGGTTGCGCCGGGCGCGACACGACGATGCAGTTACCCGCTGCAAAAGCTGCCATGTGGACGCACAGAGAATCCAGGCCGCCCGGCCCCCATTTATTCCGGCGGCCGTTTATCTTATATCTCTCGCGTCACACAACACAATAAGCACACCCACAACGACACATACAGAGAGGACATCCAGCGGTTCCAATGGCACTCCCCGATGGCGCTCCCAGCGGCCGACGACGACAACGGCGCGCAGTTCACCACGCAACACGTAGTGGACACCCACATGAGGGGGAAGGCCCTCTCGGTGGTGTACATGAACAATCCGATCTCGGTGGAGAGCTCCATCCAAACTATGGAGTAGTTCCTTGCCGAGGACAAGTACCGAGTGGTCGGCTTCGACCTCGAGTACACCATGGGTCGTGTCGGGCACGATTAGAAGGTTGTCGTTGCCCAGTTGTGCGCGCGAAATGACGTACTCGTCTACCACTACCACCTTGCCACAAGGCCTTGCGAGCATTTCTCCAGGGTTATCAACAGCTCCGACTACAATTT
The DNA here is from genome assembly GCA_904067115.1 of Aegilops sharonensis. Taxonomy (NCBI): domain Eukaryota; kingdom Viridiplantae; phylum Streptophyta; class Magnoliopsida; order Poales; family Poaceae; genus Aegilops; species Aegilops sharonensis. Next base: position 65,674,165 of record LR880972.1, on the reverse strand, counting down.
CGCTACGGTGGACACCACAAACGATCTAAAAGCGCATAAGGATTCGAAATTGAAATGCCCGAATCTTGTCAATATCCAGCACCACTACAAGGTTTGTGGCAGCGATTAAAACAAACTGAACTCCTTGGTTGACCTCGCCTCGGCTATCATCGAACCCTACTACATAAGGATGAAGAATGAGAGCAATAATGACAAGAACGCCTGGCACGGTGTGTGGCAAGAGAGACTAGATGAACAACATGTCAAGTACGGGGCCATGGACGCGTACAAAAGCTACGAGATGTACAGGCGGGTCGTTGACATGAGGAAGTGTCTTCTTCCTGCCCCAGATGAGGGATCGAGCCACAGAGCAGTGGCGGGAGCGTCATGAAAATTAGATGACTAGACGATCGCTTCTCCTACTTTAGAATGCATGCAATTGTTTATTGAGGTGTGTGTGAATGATCTGTATAGTCACTTATGTAATTGCATGTTTATTTTAGTTATATAAATATATACATGTTATTCCACTGTAGACAGAGCAAATCACACGGCTTATTAGCAGCAATCGTCTCTGTTGTTATTGGTGTTCGTACACATTTCTGATTATGGACTTGTTTGCCGCGTATCACACTCATCTTGTTCAGTTGAACTGTTTCCATTGTGTTGCCTAATCACACACAGTTCATCCTAGTTAACCATATGATCTATATCGCACATGCCTTCATCTGGCTGCCTGTTTCTTTTGTTCCTCCTCATCCCAAACAGTTAATTGAACTGAACCGTGTGCCCTGCATCGCACACGCAACTAAAATCTGAACCGTGTTTGATGCATCTGTCATCGCAAATGTTTTGCACCTTTTTTGACGGTTTTTTTACACCACCGTTTGCAATTATGGCATCGCACACAGTTTCGTCGAAGAGTCTCTAATCGTAGTGTCGCTTTTATACCATCCTGTAGTAGTGCATAGCCACCAATCTGTCGAGAACAACGCCACCTCTCTATTTCCTAGCGTGCACTTCCTCGCTGCCTTGTAGATGTTCAAGGAGTCTGGTGAAACTTGTAGGTTGAACTCGGTCCATGGCCGATCGTGCTCCGTTCGCATTAGCCAAGGCCATCTGGCTCTAAGCGCTGCGTTGAGAAGGCGCAAGTTCGGAATGCCGAGGCCGCCATACTCCTTTGGCATGCACACCTGATCCCATGCCACTAGAAAATGACCGCCATGTACATCTCAGTGTCCCTTCCACAGAAAACCGCGTCATATCTTATTTTTTGCTTCGATGGTTTTCACTCGCAGATCTAGAGCCACCATCGCATGTATGGGCATGGACGCTAGTGTGGTCTTTACTAGCTCCAGATGCCTAGCCCTGAAGAGTAGTCTCGCTTGCCACGCGGGAAGCCAATCAGCCATTCTATCCACCAAGTACAGCAATCGCGATGCCGATATCTTGTGGAAGCCAAAAGGCAGCCCGAGGTACCGGTATGACCATCCGGTCACCTGGTGTCGGTGTCAAAACCGGCGGATCTCGGGTAGGGGGTCCCGAACTATGCGTCTAAGGCGGATGGTAACAGGAGGCGGGGGACACGATGTTTACCCAGGTTCGGGCCCTCTCGATGGAGGTAATACCCTACTTCCTGCTTGATTGATCTTGATGATATGAGTATTACAAGAGTTGATCTACCACGATATCGTAGAGGTTAAACCCTAGAAGCTAGACTATGGTATGATTGTTGTTGTCCTACGGACTAAACCCTCCGGTTTATATAGACACTGGAGGGGCTAGGGTGACACAGAGTCGGTTACAAGGGAGGAGATCTACATATCCGCATTGCCAAGCTTGCCTTCCAAGCCAAGGAGAGTCCCATCCGGACACGGGACGAAGTCTTCAATCTCGTATCTTCATAGTCCAATAGTCCGGCCAAAGGATATAGTCCGGCTGTCCGGGGACCCCCTAATCCAGGACTCCCTCAGTAGCCCCTGAACCAGGCTTCAATGATGATGAGTCCGGCGCACAGATTGTCTTCGGCATTGCAAGGCGGGTTCCTCCTCCGAATACTCCATAGAAGATTTTGAACACAAGGATAGTGTCCCGCTCTGCAAAACAAGTTCCACAGAATACCGTAGAGAGAATAATATTTCCACATATCTAATCTGCTGACAAATTTTCATAACGTGACATCACACCACGGCCGGATCATTATTCGAACCGTTTTTCTCAATCAGCCTGCCACTGCACTTTTTGCAAGGCGATTTTATTGGCACGTCTTGTCGAAGCAGAGATCGTGTCCCCCTTATTACGGGATTCTCATCAATACGGATGTGGGTATACCAATCGTGCCCGTTGGTATGACTCCTCGATTTTAGGCAAGTCCCAAACGGCCACGAGGAGGACGCTTGATATTCACCCTCTTTATAAAGAGGCCAAGGCCTATCCTTTTTCTTCTCGTACTCGATCGAATCCCTCCCCCGCCTCGAGTTTCAACACCCAAGGCTCAGTTCAGGCGCTTCGGACCTTCAACCATGTTCGGATCCAACCTTCAAAGTCGGAGGATGCCCTCCTCTGTCACAGAGGAAGACATCAAGAAGCTAAGAGAGGCTAGGTATTTGACTGCCAATATCTCGCGCAGGCTACCTGCTTGAGGGCAGGCCATTCCCACTCCCGAACCCGGCGAGAGCGTCGTATTCATCTCTCACTTACTCTGAGGGCTAGGCCTTGTTCTAGATCCCTTTGTTAGGGGGCTCATGTTCTATTACGGGCTGGATTTCCATGACCTGGCCCCGGATTCCATCCTTCACATCTCGTTGTTCATCGTCATGTGTGAGGCCTTCCTCCATGTCACCCCGCACTTCGGCTTATGGCTCAAGACCTTTAATGTGAAGCTGAAGATGATTGAGGGGCGACACGCAGAGTGCGGAGGTGCCGTAATAAGCAAAGGCGCCGATGTTCCATGGCCAAAGGGTTCCTTCCCGGAGGTGTCTAGTTTAAGGCAACGAGAGTGGTTTTACATCACAGCCCCCCATGGTACTAAGTGGGTGGCCGCCCCTTCCTTTCGCTCGGGCCCCCCGCCACAACTGACATCATGGATCAACAAGGGGCTGGACTGGGGGCCAGTAAATGATGTACCGATATTGCAGAGCCGCATCCGACACTACAAGAAATATGTCAACTTGTGACCCTCACTATTGGTCCCTGAAAGGTCATTGATTTTCATTTACGACCTTTTTTTGACCAAAAATAGATGGTCAAAAGCTGGCGGTCGTAAACTGAAATTGATGACCTTCTCTGTGAGAAGGTCGTAGACGTTTACGGCCAAAACAGAAGGTCGTTGAACCAATGACCTTTTGTTTTGGTCATAGGCTGTCTGCCCAGGCCACATCGGATCCGACGTGGCAAACTGACATGGCAAAGTTGCGACCAATTGAAAAGGTCGTTGACAAGATTCAGCCTGGTCCGATTCGGTGTTTTACATGGGCCGAGCCCAATAATTCAGCTTTTTTGTTCCCTAAGCTTCGTTCAGTGTTTTTGGGCCTCACCCTTTCTCGGTCCATTTCTTTTTTGGGTCTCATCTATTTTTCTTTTGGGCCTCGGCCTTTTTTCAGTCAATTTCCTTAATTTTCAGCCTTTCATGTGAATATTATTTGGTAAATGGCCTTTTGGATGCCAAATACTACTAGATCCCACTTCTCAGGTTCTAATTAACAACGGCCCAGGTTTCAACTTCCACAATTTGAAACAATTATTTCAATGAGAATTGTAAACAGATGAAAATTATCAAAACACATGCCAATTAGCCAAAATACTACAAATATACTTCTCAGGTTGTCCTAGTTTAGAGCTCTTGTAATAGCACAATCTTTACATCGTTCATTTCACCAAGATACTATCATACTACAAATATACTTCTGACTTCTTCACTTCCTGGCTAGAGCTCTTGTAAATGTTTGTAGAGGCTGAACGAAGCAGCATGACCTTGTTGAGCAGTAGATCAGCATCATCCCACGTTGGATCAGCTCAGCAGAGCATCCCCGGTCGTCGCCATGACTTGAGTAGCAACATCTCAGGTTGATAACCAGATCCTGCAGCGAGCAGCAGCAGCTGATCTAGCATTCCTGCAATAGCAACAGCAGATCCGATTAGCAACAGTACAACATATAGTATCGGCAACATTAACTACTTAAAATCAACAGCAACTACAGCATATCAGATCAACTACTACAGGAGATCAGATCAGATCAACAACTACTACATCAAGATCAACAGAGCATCCACTAATCACTATTAGCCCTAGTTGAGCACTTAAGTTGGCACATGACGAAGTAAACATTCGGTGAACATGGAATATCCAGGAGTTAAAGATTTAGCATGTAGTGAACATGGAATCTTTCACATACACAACAACTCTAAAAATAGACAATGCATGTAATTGCCAGGACCAACGGCACATAAACAACGACCTCCCCCATGAGCATCTCAGTATCACTTACATCAGACTCCAAACAGAAAGCAACATGTACAACGATGAGCATGTAAATCGAGACACACACCTATACTGTTGTACAACATCTAGCCACCGTGGCAGAGGCCATGCTGCATGTGTGCCTCCCTTGTGAGTGGGACTGCATCTATACAACTGTATAGTGGAAAAGGAATTAGAACTAAACAACAATTATTAGTATAACATAAGGCAGAGACTGTACTGTGCTCTGTGCAATTTTATCAGTAAAAGCTGAAGTTATAGAACAAAATTTAACAGTATAAACAGTTAGAGACCGTGCAAGTTCATCAGTACAAGCTAGATATATAAACAACATTTAACTGTATAAACAAAAGGCAAAGACTATACCACACAAGTGTATCACTATAAACTGAATCTATAAACAAAGTTTAATATTACAGATAAAATGCAGACTGTACTGAGTGTAGTACTATTGCGCTAATTTATCAGTATAAACTGAACTTTGTTCAGTGATGCATCGTGTGCTTCTGTGCTTGTTCTAGCCGAGGAGAACCTGTGTAATTGACAACTGGCATGTACTAGCAAGTGAGCTATATACTAGCAACCTGGCATGCTTATGTGCATCGTGTAATTGACTATTCGTGCTTCAGTGCCACAGTGAGCAGTGTACAGACATGAACTCTAGTATCCGGCAGATCAGAAAAGGAAGGACAGAACATGAACAACCTTCCATGGCGTCATGTACTAAACCTACAACATTCTGATTGTCCCATTGGAAACAAAAATTCCAATGGATTAAGCCACATTTGTACTAAACCTACCATATATTCCCATCTAATTTATTCCAATGGATTATGCCACGTTAGTACTGAACCTACAACATTCTACTTACATGCAACAAACCAGTAGCATACATGACATCAAAGGGATGCAAACTAGATAACTTAGTAGTCTTCTGCAGCACAGAACAGTAGGCATTCTAACTTGCAGCAGCAAATCGGTAGCTAGATGACCGCCAACAACACAAATCAGCTCGAACAAATCAACAGTCAGTCAGTCAGTTAGGTGTGAGCTGCCAATGTGTACAGAAATAAGAACATATGGATCAATATGCATTAGCAGCAAAGAAATTGACCCTAGCTAATCCGGCTATAGCTCATCCATGGCAGGGAACCACATCACATGTCAGTCAAGGGAAATATTAGAGCAGATGAGTAGTACAAGCTATCAATGATTTTCCACTTTAGAACAGGGCACATGCATCAATTTTTATAGTCAGGAACAAAGAAGACAGTGTTGAAGGACCTGGGATACCAAATTGATCTTATAAATGAAAATTGCAATAGGTACTAAATGTATATGGCTATACATAAACCAGTAGTAGTACTACTACTAGATGAAAAGATGTTGCATGGTAAATCTCCAAAGTATACAACCAAGAATATAAGAATAAACTTGTTTCATTACATAGTACTGCTATGTAATTGAAATGCAAAAGATACATCTCCCATGTTCAGAAATCAGGATCAACCATGGAGTTTCTACTACTCCTACATCAATTTTGAAGATGCTAATGTTTAATTTTGAAGTACATTTATGGTTATCTCAAAGAATTTGTACCTCATAAACATGCATGGAATTTCTATCTCAAAGAAGTATACATATTTATCTTGTTTAATTAGGCCAGCAGCACAAAACAACCATGCAGAAATGTCAGGGCAACACAGCAGCAAGGTATCATGCATACCAACACAGTAACACTGCAGATATGTTAGACCAAAAGATGTGAGCGACGGTAGACTACACCAACACTAACTAGGTAACAAAATTACTTAAGACTGTAGCTCAGGAATTTGTTATCCATGCTAATATAAAATTCTTTCAAATGGAGCCTTGGAAACACCCTTTCCCAAGTAGTCAGATCCATATATCGTCCCTCGGTTCCAAAGCTTCATAAAGACCTGCAGAAGAGGGATGATTCAGACAAGATTAGTTCGACAAAAATAATACAATAACAATTGGTAAATAATGATATAAATAAGAGTTTGTGCCTTCACTAGTTAGGAACTCAGGAACCAAAGCAAAATTTTATGGTTGAAAAGGAGAGAGCGACGTTGGTAACAAAATGCATGACGAGTAGGCAGCGTCCGACAGTTCCTCGAAGCTGCAGATTTAGCAGGTTAAAAAACACAAGAAATGTATGGTTAGTTCGACTAATCAAACTAGTAGAATCCACTGTTGACACATGAAGCACGGAGCGGAGGCGTACGAGGCTAAACATAATGACAAAGCCATGGAACTTGCTACTACAGCAAGATAATACATAGGTGCCCGGACGTATCCAAAGAATCATGCAGGTCTTTAAAGTCTGCTCATTCTAGTAAGAGAAGTGACAAAATTGATGGGGAAAGTGTATACTTTATCAGGTCAAACTGATTGTTTCTATTTCGCTCACTGAATCGTAACTTCGCCTGAAATCATAACTTGCATATTCCCAGATATCAAGCATTCGAGCCTACCCCAGATTTGCATGCTCAACTGCCTAGATTATAGATGATGGGAAAATGTGGCAAACAATCAATCCTATTTCTGCATTGAGATCCCAAACCGAATGTTGGGGTCACCGACTCGCAGGCAAGAGAACGAATCATATGCAGAAGAAAACTTGAGCGACTGTAACCATACGCAGGTGGCATTTGTCGTTCTTCGATACAGCGTGCTCCCATGGAATTCCCAGACTGGCTGAGGGGCAGCTGTAATCCGCATCCGACCAACCTACCGGCCCACCCACCCAAAACACCTCGAATCTAGCGCATCAGAAACCTACGGGCCCGGCGACGGCCGAATCAACATATCGAAAACAAGCCGTTGCTACATACGCCCGCCCTACCAGATCTAATCGAACCGGACCACAACATACAGATCGGGGAGACGGACGGGGGATGGGCGCGTGCGGGCGTACCTCGACGATGGGGTTTCCGCGGCTGTCGAAGATCTGGCGGGCCTTCACGGACCGGATCATCGCCGCCATGGCCGGGGCCGAAGCTTGGAGAAGAAGAAGCCGTGGCGGCAACCACCTGAGTAGTCCAGGCATCCTCATCGCCGGTGAGGATCCATCTTCACCTTCATGGGTGCCTGCATAGAGAGAGAGATTCAGATAGAGAAATCATGACAAATAGAGAGTAGGGGAAGAGAGAGAGGCGGCCAGATCCGGCGAACGAAGCGGGCGACGCGATCTTGGGCTGGCCGGTCATGGCGGCGGCGCACTGGCCGGTTGAGGCGGAGCAGGGAGCCGGGGCGAGGGAGGAGGGCCAGCAGGTAGAGCAACAGGGGACGGAGGTTGTGCGTGCAAGGGCAGCAGAGAGGCTCGTCGACGGAGGGGATGGGGTAAACTCAAGACTCTCGCAGGAGAGGGTGGAGCAGCGGCGGTGGGGGTCGATCTTCACCAGAGGCCGGGGGTTCTGACTTGGATTGGATCTGGGAGGGAGAAGGCGGTAGCGGCGATTAGGAGAAGGGGGCTAGGGTTTCGTTGGTGGATGCGGACGAGAGGGATACGGAGTGATTCGGGAGGGGGTGTGGGCTGCCGTTGGATCCGGGCGCATATGACGGTGCTTAATCCATGATCCGCGTGAGCTGATTTTAGACCAATCAGAACACAGTATCCCCTTTGATGATGTTAAGACCATTTAAATTGGTCGTAATCGATTGAAAATAAGATTTTGAATCATGTCTGTTATTTGACAACCTAAGAAATTTAAAAAATATAGAAATAAAAAACCTTCACATTGTGTCACCAAGTGTGACTTACTTTTCAGTAAAAATAACAAACTTTGAATAATTTTAATATCATTAAAAAAAGTGTTCTAAGATATGAGTTTTTTGTAAGAGAATCATTTTTCGAGTGTCCAAAATGATATTTTTATAAAGAACCAAACAAATATTTGTTGCAAATTTGGAACACATCAATTTTATAATTCACAATCATAGCACATGTGAAGCACATTAAATACTTTTTCAAGCTTATGTAATTGTGTTTTTCTATTTGTTTCTCTTGTATTTTTTGCACAAGGGTGCGTTTTGGAATGGCGTAGTTTGTTCAAATGTTCTCATATTGTGCACAAGGGTGCATATTAGACTGACAAACAATGTTGCCTAAGGAATTTTTCAATTTTTTTTGGACGAAAAATTCATTTCCTATTTTTCGAGTGCCCAAAATGAGTTTTTTTTGTGAAGGACCTACCAAATAATTGTTGCAAAATTGAACCAAATCAATTTTATAAAATACTAGGTCATATTAATGCACAATTGACCAAATGGTTGGGTCTCAAAAGTTTTTATCCACCTCTCGTGAAAAAGACAAATTTCTGCTGATTCAGCTGGAAGCGGGTCAAATTTGAACTGCGGCTGCCTCATAGTTTGCTATTTATTTTTCCCAAAAATCATTTTAGGTACAAAAGTATATATTTAATCAGAGAAACACCAAAAAATTGGCAAGATTCAACCACTAGCTAGGAACNTAATTGTGTTTTTCTATTTGTTTCTCTTGTATTTTTTGCACAAGGGTGCGTTTTGGAATGGCGTAGTTTGTTCAAATGTTCTCATATTGTGCACAAGGGTGCATATTAGACTGACAAACAATGTTGCCTAAGGAATTTTTCAATTTTTTTTGGACGAAAAATTCATTTCCCATTTTTCGAGTGCCCAAAATGAGTTTTTTTTGTGAAGGACCTACCAAATAATTGTTGCAAAATTGAACCAAATCAATTTTATAAAATACTAGGTCATATTAATGCACAATTGACCAAATGGTTGGGTCTCAAAAGTTTTTATCCACCTCTCGTGAAAAAGACAAATTTCTGCTGATTCAGCTGGAAGCGGGTCAAATTTGAACTGCGGCTGCCTCATAGTTTGCTATTTATTTTTCCCAAAAATCATTTTAGGTACAAAAGTATATATTTAATCAGAGAAACACCAAAAAATTGGCAAGATTCAACCACTAGCTAGGAACGGTCATGCCCGCCGTTTTGACCGCATTTTAAAACAAGCATAAAAAATTCAAAAAAAATCAAAAAATTATAAAACCTTCGCATTGTGTCATTATATGTGACCAAGTTACCACGAAAAATAATAAACTTGTAATACAGTAATTATTTTAAAAAAAGTGTTCTTAGAAAAGAGCTATCATGTGTGAAGATTCATGGCTTTCAAGCCAAATGATCAATCTTATGGCCACATTCATGGCATAGTTTTTTCAAATGCTCTCATATTGTGCACAAGGGTGCATATTGGAATGGCAAACAATGTTGCCTAAGGAAGTTTTCATTTTGTTTGGACGAAAAAATCATTTTTCATTTTCTGAGTGCCGAAAATGAGTTTTTTTGTGAAGGACCTAGCAAATAATTGTTGCAAAATTGGACCAAATCAATTTTATAAAATACTAGGTCATATTTAATGCACAATTGACCAAATGGTTGGGTGTAAAAAGTTTTTATCCACCTCTCGTGAAAAAGACAAATGTTTTGCTGATTCAGTTGGAAGCGGGTCAAATTTGAACTGCGGCTGCCTCATAGTTTGCTATTTATTTTTCCCAAAAATTATTTTTAGGTACAAAAGTATATATTTAATCAGAGAAACACCAAATTTTTTCCAAGATTCAACAACTAGCTAGGAACGGTCATGCCCGCCGTCCGACCGCATTTTGAAACGGGCATAAAATTCAACAAAAAATCAAAAAATTGGGAAACCTTTGCATTATGTCATTATATATGGCCAAGTTCCCTGGAAAAATAACAAACTTGCAATACGGCAATTATTAAAAAAAAGTGTTCTCAGAAACGAGCTATCACGTGTGGAGATCAATGGCTTTCAAGCAAAATGATCAATCTTATGGCCACATTCATGGCATAGTTTGTTCAAATGATCTCATATTGTGCACAAGGGTGCATATTGAAATGGCAAACAATGTTGCCTAAGGAAGTTTTCATTTTCTTTGGACGAAAAAACCATTTTCCATTTTTTGAGTGCCCAAAAGGAGGTTTTATTGTGAAGGACCTCCCAAATAATTGTTGCAAAATTGGAACAAATAAATTTTCTAAAATACTAGGACATATTTAATGCACAATTGACAAAATGGTTGGGCGTAAAAAGTTTTGATCCATCTCTCGTGAAAAAGACAAATTTCCACCGATTCAGGTGGAAGCGGGTCAAATTAGAACTGCAGCTGCCTCATAGGTTGCTATTTATTTTTTCCAAAAATCATTTCTAGTTACATAAGTACCTATTTAATCATAAATACATGGTTTGGTCGTGATACATCGAGGTTTGGGCAGTGGCCGAGGGCCCCAACTCTAGAGCACGTAAACTCGCATGCCCTTCGTGTGGTCACCGCGTGACCGTGGCGTTGTCATGTGTTCTGGGCGGCCTAGGCATGTCTAGTGGGTTGGGCACTCCCCAGGTAGGTGCTTGTAAGAAAATTACAACATAAGGTTGTCACGAGGAGACCGATCGGTGCTCAAACATGAATTAGCATCCAAGTGTTTGATTAGGAGTACGGGAAATGTAAATGGCTAATGGGCGTGAGTTTTGGCTGAGGATGATCAGTTACTAAGAAGACCGTCTTCACAAATTTTCAGCTCAAAAGGAGGAGCCTAGATGGTACTTGCTTTGCAAAGTACCACACTGGACATAAATACGAATGTCGAAGTTGAGCTCAAAATAATGAATGAATTGAGCTGGCATTTGGTGGAGGATGGTTTTTTGGAAATAGGAAAGCACTGTAGAAAATGGATACTATTTGGACATGCCAAACTGGTACTTCCTTCACAAAGTGCTGCTCTGAACAGAATAGGAAAATTAATATTGTTGAATTATTTTTGAACTAGGAAAGGAAGGTTTTTGACATATTTGATGAAGATATGATCCTAACAATTTATGAGAATTTTTTGGGAATTTTTGGAATAACAGAAACATAGGTTGCTTCACAATTTTTTGGGAATTTTTGGAATAACAGAAATATAGGTTGCAAAAATTGACACATGGACATGACACATACGCAAAACTGATGAGATGGCGCCTAGTCATCGCAACCCACCACAATTTACAAGGCTATGACTATCTATATTGGTCGTTAACAACTAGAAATAAGGCAGCGGACTAGCGCTGTTTGCTTTATGACCAAAATGGTTGCAATGGTTTAGGGTTTGGAGCCCCCCGAACAGCTTCTGACCAATTGGTCTCAAATGGTCATAGATCTAGGACCATTCTTCCAGGGTCACTGACAGAAGGTCACTAGTTGACATATTTCTTGTAGTGCGAGATCTCTTCGAGAGAGATGTCAGCCTGGTCACGATGATGCAAGTCATGCTAGTTCGTCGAGTCCCGCCTTGCAAACGTCGACCCCTCCATATGTGGGAGTTCAACCCGGAAGGACCGCGAGCTATTTAGCACTTCCTCAGCATGACGCTCGAAGAGATGTACAAATTGTTCTTCGGACCACAAATAAGGTGTCCGGATACCATCGAGGATGTGGGTCTGAGCTGCAATCGTCCAGATACCCAAGTAAGTAGTCCTTCGGCCGAACACGTTGTCTCTTCATTTACCACAACATCATTTTGAAAAGTCGCTCTTTGACCAGGACTGGGTAAAAAAGGCGAAGATGATCAGGTGTTCGGCCCCCCTTCCCGAAGGCTCAGCAGATCAAGTACTGGCCAGAATGCTTAAGCTTGCGCCTTATCAAGCGTCCTCAGGGGAAGATTAAAGGGGGAATAAAGAGGCTGAAAGCAGCCTCGCTCATTATTCATCCAAACCGGGGGAATTAGTCACTACTAGAAAAACCCCTACTAATGGCGCACCTATTATGGCTATTAATGGCGCATCTGTGGTGCGCCATTAATAGCACGCCATTAGTAATTTTTACTAATGGCGCAGTATCTGGTATACTAATGGTGCACCACATAGAAGTGCGCCATTAGTAACATTTATTCAAATTTTTTTTAAATTTTTTTTCAAATTTTTCTTAATCTCAGTTCACTATGGCTTAATCTCGGGTCAATATGCTTAATCTCAGGTCAAATCGCACTCCGTGGTCAAACTTCCCGAAAGGTCACCCATCCTCACACTACTCCAGCCCAAGCACGCTTAACTTTAGAGTTCTATCCAACCCCAGCAACAGCTCACTTCACAGGCACTTGTTGATATATCTAGCATATCAATCCTGTTATACCTTATTGATGTCTAGGACTTTGTTCATGTTAATGACTATGATGAAATTTTGAAAAATATTTCAAACTTCTCGATCATATTACGTATTATTTTTTGAAAAAAATTCAATTTTTTTTTTGAAATTAGTAATTTTTTTTTCTGTTACTAGTGGCGCACCACATCTACGGTGCGCCACTAGTAACTTTTCGAGTAGATGATTTTTCATATAAAAAACTTTTTCATCCGAGTTAGTATGCAAAAGTTATGCCCATTTTTAAAAATTCTCGAGAGATTTTGCAAATGAAGTCGAAATTCATATTTGCAAATTTTCCGAACAACTAGACCACATATCACATGGGAAACTTATTTTCTTTTATTTTTTTGACATTTTCATCATTTTCTTTTATTTTTTTTTAACTGAAAAGGCGATCCACGGGGGGGGGGGGGTGCATTCGGTGGAAGGTGGCCAAGTTACTAATGGCGCACCGTGGGAGTGGTGCGCCATTAGCAACTACTAATGGAACTACTACTGGCGCACCACTCCCACGGTGCGCCATTAGTAACTTGGCCACCTTCCACCTTCCACGGTACGTCGTCGGTGGAAGGTGGCCAAGTTACTAAGGGCGCACCGTGGGAGTGGTGCGCCATTAGCAACTACTAATGGAACTACTACTGGCGCACCACTCCCACGGTGCGCCATTAGTAACTTGGCCACCTTCCACCTTCCACGGTACGTCGTCGGTGGAAGGTGGCCAAGTTACTAAGGGCGCACCGTGGGAGTGGTGCGCCATTAGCAACTACTAATGGAACTACTACTGGCGCACCACTCCCACGGTGCGCCATTAGTAACTTGGCCACCTTCCACCTTCCACGGTACGTCGTCGGTGGAAGGTGGCCAAGTTACTAAGGGCGCACCGTGGGAGTGGTGCGCCATTAGCAACTACTAATGGAACTACTACTGGCGCACCACTCCCACGGTGCGCCATTAGTAACTTGGCCACCTTCCACCTTCCACGGTACGTCGTCGGTGGAAGGTGGCCAAGTTACTAAGGGCGCACCGTGGGAGTGGTGCGCCATTAGCAACTACTAATGGAACTACTACTGGCGCACCACTCCCACGGTGCGCCATTAGTAACTTGGCCACCTTCCACCTTCCACGGTACGTCGTCGGTGGAAGGTGGCCAAGTTACTAAGGGCGCACCGTGGGAGTGGTGCGCCATTAGCAACTACTAATGGAACTACTACTGGCGCACCACTCCCACGGTGCGCCATTAGTAACTTGGCCACCTTCCACCTTCCACGGTACGTCGTCGGTGGAAGGTGGCCAAGTTACTAAGGGCGCACCGTGGGAGTGGTGCGCCATTAGCAACTACTAATGGAACTACTACTGGCGCACCACTCCCACGGTGCGCCATTAGTAACTTGGCCACCTTCCACCTTCCACGGTACGTCGTCGGTGGAAGGTGGCCAAGTTACTAAGGGCGCACCGTGGGAGTGGTGCGCCATTAGCAACTACTAATGGAACTACTACTGGCGCACCACTCCCACGGTGCGCCATTAGTAACTTGGCCACCTTCCACCTTCCACGGTACGTCGTCGGTGGAAGGTGGCCAAGTTACTAAGGGCGCACCGTGGGAGTGGTGCGCCATTAGCAACTACTAATGGAACTACTACTGGCGCACCACTCCCACGGTGCGCCATTAGTAACTTGGCCACCTTCCACCGACGACGTACCGTGGAAGGTGGAAGGTGGCCAAGTTACTAATGGCGCACCGTGGGGTGGTGCGCCATTAGTAGTTGTTCAACTACTAATGGCGCACCACTCCCGCGGTGCGCCATTAGTAGTTTTGGAAAAAATAAAAAAAATGATATTTTTTTTTTATTTTTTTTTAAAAAACATAGTAATGGCGCACCACTCCAAGGTGCGCCATTAGTAACAAAAAATTTTCGAGTGTTTTTTTCCCAAACTACTAATGGCGCACCACACACCAGGACTAGCAATTAATACATATTTCAATCATGAGATATGAAACATGGATGACAATAGGATTTCCATCTGATGGAAATGAAACCAAGGACTTGCATGTGTTACAGTCCAAGGCATTTTGTCTATCCAGAGGATGCTAGTAAGGGTGCAAACTTCAGAGTTCCAGCGATGGACAGAAGAGAGCAAAATGGAGTTGGAATCTTCGTGCTTTGATGAAATGGTCAAAGGGGTTTGACTTCATCAATGGGTAACGAAGATGCTTCTAATTCAAGAAAGTAAGTGGGAGTGTAATAATATTTCTAAAAACCTTGTGTGCTTGACACATTTTTAATTGGAAATAAATTTCTTGACACGAATTAGGACTTCATTTGAAAATAGTTTTTTGATGAAGTGCTTAGGCTAAATAGCCTCAATATTAGGCATAATGATCTATGGAGATAGTTTCACCTAATAGGGCTAAGCAATAAATACATATTGACAAGATGCTAAAACCATTTAGCACTAAGAACGACAAGGATTGATTCTTGCCGAAGTCACATGGAAAGAATTTTTGCAATAATCAGTGTCCCAAAACGCTAATGAGCAAAATACATGATGCAGATTCCACACACTTTTGTGTTTGGATTAATCATGTATTCCATGGTATGTAAAACAACCAGATATGTCCGATACTCCCAAGGTGTTGGATGACAATAGCATTAACTAGATTATTGACTCTAGTGCACGTGGGAGTCCGTAGGAGATATGCCCTAGAGGCAATAATAAATGTTATTACTTATCTCCATGTTCATAATTATGTTTATGTTCCATGCTATAACTGCTATGGTTCTCGAGTCTACAATAACACGAGGCTCGGAGGAAGACTCATATGCACGTGTGGAATTATAAACGGTAAGAAGTATTCCTAGTCTGGCCTCTAAGACTAACTCAAGTTTTGCATGATGATTCTGTTTTCCTAGTCATGGGCATGTCTATGCCAGCAACTTTGAGGGCAAAATGTTAAGAGAACATTTGTGTTGAATTGACCCGGATTGATGTTATGCTATGAGATTCATTCGTCACAAGTTTATGGTAGATAACACAGAGATAGTTAATGTTTGCATAATTCCTTAGACCATGAGAGTATCGAGTTTCTTCATACTTGCTTCATGAACTTTGGGGTTTGTTAAACGTCATCCGTAAATGGGTGGCTATTACGGCGGCTTGCGGGTTCATGGAAAAGTGTGTCAAGTAACTTGATAGCTCAAGATTGGGATTTGCTCCTCCGACGATGGAGAGATATTCTCGGGCCCACTTGGTGTTACGGTATCCATCATCATCTGGCCAGACATAGTGTGATTTGATCATAGGGATGGCGGAACACGGAAACAAGAAAAGAGAACAATACTGGTAACGAGGTAACTAGCATAGTGGACAAGTTGTTGATCCACGGGAATTCCAACATGTCTCACCTCGGGTATTAATTTGTAACATATCGCGAAGCAACAGGAATGGCACACGGCAACTGGAGGTTCACTCGAATATTCATTCGTGTGGGTATAGGGGTCAATATGGGTGTCAACGGCTCCGATGTTGATCATTGATCGGAAGGGGTTCCGGGTCATGTCTATACTTCACCGAACCTATAGGGTCACACGCTTAAGGGCCATCTATCTGTTGAATACTAGTTAAAAAACTTTTCGAGTAGATGATTTTTCATATAAAAAACTTTTTCATCCGAGTTAGTATGCAAAAGTTATGCCCATTTT
>LR880972.1:65624696-65657147 GCA_904067115.1 Aegilops sharonensis | reverse complement strand
GTGGGAGTGGTGCGCCATTAGTAGTACTAATAGCGCACCACTCCCACGGTGCGCCATTAGTAACTTGGCCACCTTCCACCGACGACGTACCGTGGAAGGTGGAAGGTGGCCAAGTTACTAATGGCGCACCGTGGGGTGGTGCGCCATTAGTAGTTGTTCAACTACTAATGGCGCACCACTCCCGCGGTGCGCCATTAGTAGTTTTGGAAAAAATAAAAAAAATGATATTTTTCTTTGATTTTTTAAAAAAAAAACTTAGTAATGGCGCACCAGTGGAAAATGCGCCATTACTAGTTAAAACTAGTAATGGCGTACCACTCCAAGGTGCGCCATTAGTAACAAAAAATTTTCGAGTGTTTTTTTCCCAAACTACTAATGGCGCACCACACACCAGGTGCGCCATTAGTAATAGAATATACTAATGGCGCACCACATCACAGGTGCGCCATTAGTAGCCATTCCATCTATAGCCCTTTTTGTAGTAGTGAGTTCCTCCGCTAAGGAGGATAACCAGGGAGAAGAATCTGAAATTCCCTCTCCCCAGGGAAGGAAGACGACCGCCTCTGAAGACTCGAAAACAATGGTTTCCAAACGAGGGAAGAAATCTTCGACAGAGGGTCCTGCCTCGGAGGGCACCCTTGACGCACAGCGCCCGCAAGGGGATCAGCCCTCCACCGAGCTGTAAGTAGACAAAAGTACTTAATAGTAAAAATATCCTGCTTTACTTCTGAGGACAATAACCGAAGTATATATCTTGTAGTTCGGATCGTAGCCCTTCTCGACAGAGTTCGTCTTCGGGGGATCTTCTTCCGGAGATGATGGAGCGTGAAACACCTCCCCGTGCCTCCCCGCCTCGTGAGGCGGGCGACCTGAGGTGTCGTCACGGAGGATTTCTCCTGCTCTGCCAAGGCTAGAGGGTAACCCTTCACCCCCCCAAAGTCCGGAGTATTCGGCTCCTAAGGAGAGCCATAGAAGGAGTCCGGAACCATCCGGTGTGCGATCGGACGCACTAATGAATCTTCTGGAGCAAGCGGCTGTCTCGAAAACGCATCATGCTCTGATGCGCACGGTGGTTGAGAGGATTTCATCCGCCGAAAGCGGGTTGCATGAAGCTTTTTTGAGTCCGCTGAAAGGCTTTGAGGTACGTGAAATAGTGCATGTTTTTTACGGTACCGCACACGTTAGGTGTGCCCTATGCAGATAGTAGCCCCTAAGACTATCGTTGCTGTCGAGAACGGCGGCAAACAGAGGATCATAGTCCCAGGTAATCATCATGCCGCCTTCATGTGCAGGTGGCTGGTTTTCCGGTGGCTAGCCGGACTGGTGAGTTTGCCGAGCTGAAGCGGCAACTTGATGCGGCAGATGCCAACTTCATGCTTGTAAACAAGCGGCTTGACGAGGCACAGGGTATGTGATTTCTCCGTTGATCAACACATAATAAGAGGAGCATGATTCTAGTATCTTTAATATGTTGCAACTGCAGATGGAGCTGCCGCTGTGGAGACCCTTCGGGCAGAACTTGCCCGAGCCAAGGAACAAGCCAGGAAGAGTGATGCGGCCGCTCTAAAGGCGGTCGAAGAGCTGAGAGCCGAACAAGCTGCCATTGCCAAAGCAAGGATAAAATGGCCAAGATGGCCGTTGAGTTGAAAGATGCCGCCAACAGTTACGAGCTTCTTGAAAAGGAAAGCCGAGCGAGGGCGACGGACCTGCAGAAGGCCATGGTAGCAGCCAAGGAAGCCCGCTCTAAAATCAGAGCGGCGAAGGACGAGCTGCGTCAAGCTGGAGATATCGCGGCTAGGAAGCCCTTTTTGTTGCGGACAAAGTTCGGAGATCCGAAGTATGCCCTTCTCGATCAATTATGGAGTTCTGCAGACGCATACGTGGATTTGGCAGCGAGTGCTGCTGATGCGGCCAAGTTTTTCAAAGATCAAAAAGATCGTGAAGTGGAAAAGCTGCTCTGGTCGCAGTTCAATGTTTCGGCATGGCCACTGCTGTTAAATGAGCGAATGACCGAGTGGGCCGAGTTCCATAGGTTGTCCGGGCTTGGCATGAGGTCTGTTGTGGATCATCTTTGGCCGGAAGGACCAAGGTCGAATAGTTATTTTGGCTTAGTACAACGATTCCTTGATGCTGAGCCACATATCGACGCTATGAAGAGGTCGGCGTGCATAGAGGGTGCGCAGATGGCCCTTGCCCGTGTCAAGACATACTGGGCAGAGATGGAGGCCACCACTGTTGCAACCCAGAGTTCGGCCGTAGGCCGAGTATCGACCGAGCAATACTTTGAAGAGGTCCTTGAAGGCACTCGTTTAATAGAGGCTCAGTGCTCGAAAAATGTTATGTTCTAGTGACATGTATCCCCATTGTAAGAACAATGTTATTTGAATTGTAAAGGCTGTGTTTATACTTTTGCCTCAAAGTATTATTATGCCTCCACGCATATAATGCGGGGGTGTTCGCAAAAGCGCGTCTTCACACTTGATCCAACGTCTTGGTCCGTTAAGGAGGTGGTAGTGCGGCGAACGAGGCAATCAGACTATATTGCTTTAACACCTTCACTTGACCATAGGAGTTTGACAGTGGGGCTACTATATAGCCCCTGGTATTTCCGCACTCAGCCGAATTCGGGGCGCGTACTTACATGACCGAGAAAACTGTTCCTTCATTAATGCAGAGGAATCCCGAAGATTCTGCTAAGTCATTGATTGGTTGACTAGTCTCGCGCTTATCATGACAGTCAGTTTTCGGCTTTCTCTACTGAGGTGCTCGTCCGGATGAACCAGAGCACAATCGCAGTAGTTCTCCTGGTGCCACCTTAGCCGATAGAGCGGAACGTAAGGTAGCAAAATACGGGAGCCGGGCAAACCCAACATTTGACCAAAGACATGATTCGGAGCTGATGCATATAAGTTTTCACCCCGGAGCTCAAGAGCTGGTACTCAAGAAGCAGCACCCAATCGATGGCATCATAAGTTATCACCTCCACTTTCCATGATTCCAAAAACACAACACGACGTTGACTTTGACGAGGGAGGAAGGTCAATGCAACACAAAAATCCCGATTTTCGAACGCTTTGATGTTCCTGCCCTGTCTTCAATAGTGGCAGCCATTACCAAACTGCATGAGACAGCATCACAGCATGCCGCCACTCCCTTTGTCGTCCTCGCACGTGGCTGCAGATTCCACTGGCTTGAAGGACATGGCCGCCATGTTGCACCACCGTTAGCGATGTTGATCACAAACTCAATAGTCCACGACCGCACAAGCTGTGATGCTGTTTGAGAGAGGGCGCTGGAAGATGGCGTTGTCATCGAGGAGCTTGTGCAGAGACCTCAGTGTAATTTTTGCTATGTTTGTGGTGTTTCTGTACTTTTGGTGAAGTTTTATAATAGATCTGAGTTATTCTTTCAAGGAAATAAGAGATGGCTACAATACAAACCAAGGTACTAAACGCTCAAGAAACTGAGACTTTGCCGATTCTTTCAAAGGAACTAGCAGGGTGACGCACGGCTAGATTTTTCACATGTCGTTTAATTATATTTTTAAAATATTTGGTATATTATATTTGACCATTTGATTTCTTCTCTATCTGGTTCACTGACCTTAAGAAATTAGGCACCAAAAAATAGAACCATAATATTAGAATCCTCTATCTTTTCGAGAAATTTCAAATAAAAACAGTAGAAATATTGATGGCTCATAAAAACATTGTGTCTTTTTTCTTCCTGATATCTTATCATCAGTGGCATTGCAGTTAGTTTCCATTAGGAAAATGACATCCATTGACATGAACCGACCGATGCAGTCTTAATCTAATTGAAGTTATGCATTCACTAGGCATCAACCCGTGCGGCTGCACGGGCTAGATCTTTCACATAACACATAAATGTAAATTATTAAAAAATATATTTATTTTTCAAAAACTGCTCTATAGTATAACTATTGAAAATACCTAACCATTTATGTACACTATTATTAGGTTGGGACTAAATTATATCTCTTTAGTAAACCGGTGATTCAATATTTGAAGGGTATCGACTGGTTAACTCTAGCTTAAAGGAGACTCCATGAAAACATGAAAGCCTGCACCATATCAACACCATCATTTTTGTTTGATGATAATGTGTAGTAGACATAATAAATAAATTACTCCTGGTGTTGTAGAATAGTAACCGGAAGCAAGCGGCATCTTGGATACTGGCTTATAACACTATCAAGTAGAAAAAGGTGCAATAATGTGTCATCTAAATATACATGGGTCATGTGTACCTTTGTTCATTAGAACGTTCTATATGTACCTCTACAATCATACAAATAAATCAGTATAAAGCAAAAATATTTGCTAGCTTTTCCATGTCCCACTACTCGTACATATTTTCTCCAGACATGTTGTCAGCGATAGTTTAATAAATTCAGATAGAACTTACATTATACTATAAGAATATCACTAAGAGTCCAAAAGCATGGCATCTATAATCTTAGGACGGATATTGGAAAAAGCAAATGGATTTCTCAACTTGAAGTGTTACTTTAACTTCATAACTTGAAGCACACGTCTATGTAATGCATATGTGTGTATTTTCTATAGGAGTTGGATGACTGGAAAACCAATTCTATCAAACTTGCAAACTCCATATAGAAATTGATTAGCAATTCTGCAGTCCGAAACCAATTCGTCTGTTCTGACCCTAGTGTCGTCCCTGCTTAGGTTCTCCTCATATTGACCAAGTCTGCCTTGAAACGACAAATTTTGATGGCTTCAAAATGGAAGGGGTGAAGGAATACAGGTCTATCCATCAGTTTATTTTTTGAATGGAGAAGTCTATGAGTAATTCATTTATCACGTATTATCTATCACAACGTGGCATATGATGCAAAATCTACAACAATGCCAAAGGTCATTTATAACCCAACGTCTAAGAAACAGCCAAAGCCATTCCCCAAGTACCAGGGTTCATTAAGAAATCATGTTTGTATAGATTTCATGCCTACGTACATGTCCTCCACAACCTGCTCTATGCAGTAAAATACATAGAAAGTAAACATTACTTTTCCGATGAAGCCGCAGAAACAGAGAAATAATACTCCCTGACTATTAGGGATGAAGTAGGGTTTTTGCAGCTGGAGAAAACAAAAGCGAATTCCTGGTTTTAGGATTACTTGCTTGCCATCCCAAACGGTGTCTTCTCTGCTGCCGCCTCATCAATTTTGTGGTACTTCATCGAACTACTATAGAAATAGCTTGTAGGACGCTCGGGTGGTTGTTGTCCTTCTGTAGGAGAGTTCTCAGGATTAATGTTCCTCGGAGAATTGCTTCCAAATAGTAGTTTTAGCACCTGTTTAGAAAAAAAAACAAAAAGAATTAATCCTTGGTCTTAACAATTCTGTTTGTAATTTTGATATGACGTTCAAGCTATAACAACAGTGACGATGCAAGATTCTAAAGACATTAAAGCTGTTAAAAAAGCATATGAAAAACGCAAGCATTTACACCAAGAGAAAAAAGAAAAAATCTGCATAATGTTTATAAAGCGTAGACAATCCCTTTGCTCTAACACCAGTACGATATGCCCTGCATCCAATTCTCATTGTATTAAAGAAACATTTTCTCTGGATTCAGAAACTACAACTAAACTGCATTAAATTCAGCATCTCCACTCCACCACCTGCTCCTTCCCTGCAAGCCCTTGTGATATGAAGGCCACGAAAGGAAAAACAATGGTCTGAACTCTCTTGCCCAGGAAAAATCACGACCCAGATTGGTCTAACTGAACGGCGTCAGGACATTAATCCAAGGAAAAATCAATATTTCCTTTGAGTTTCAGATACATAGTTTGTCCGTCCATTGTTGTTCCTGATGTTGTATGGCAAGGGAAAGAGAGGCCTGGTGAGGGCTAACCCGAGATTGTGCGCTCGAGGAGAGAACCATGGCGGCTGAATTCGTCGCTAGTGGCATGACTAAAACTGCATCTTCTCAATTTTGAGGCTGGAGACGCTCCCAGCGGCGCAGCGATGTGGAAGATCAGGGGATGGGAGGACGGGGAACGTGTAGATTGAGACCCAACTCGGGGGAAGCACGGATATGAGATTTGTTCTGGGACTCCAGGGGAGACATTGATTTGGCTTGGTAAATAAAACTACATACATCTAACGGCTCTTAGTTATTAATTCCTAGGATTAACGTGGAAGCTCGGATGGTGCTTTCAATTAGTAAATATAAGATATAAGATATAAGATATTCCCCAACAATTGCAAGAATGGTATATATCTTCCAACTCTTGTCTATATACATATATATACCATGTCATTATCTAACAGCGCGCATAGTATCTGCAACATTACTTCCTTTTCTTTGGTCGTGCCAGTGTTGATTGCTCCACTCCCAGAACTAAAAAGACTTATTGCATAATTTCCGTAAACTTTTGTGTCTAACATTTACAAATACGGAAGATACATTGTTTTGCTTTCCTCGTTTCTCATAGTCACTCCCACACTATCGATCTGTTAATTCTTCTCATACGATGTCATCTACACAACTTTTTACGCGGGCATGTGTGTGATTATATTGTCTAATCATGTCTATATCGTTTGAACTGAGTTCTATATTTTTAGCATAGTTAGAATATTGCATTTCGTACATGAGATCAAGTTATTGCTAATACTTTCTCTCTCAGTAATTTTAAGAGTGTGGATTTTCGTAGCTCGAGCTCCACGGTACCCTATATCATGGCCGTTCAGACTAAACTCAGCTGCATCTGGAATTCCGGATACATGCAGAGATTCCTATTGTGGCCTATTGAGTCCTAAACGATTTGCAGGAGCGGCATGCTCATCCTGTCTTTTGACCGTGATTGAGGCAAGCAACAAGGGCTAGATGACAAGCAGGTCACTGTTCATCTAGCTTTTCTCTCTCACACACACTCTAACATGCATGCACTGTTTCTATCACTCCTCACGTTTTTTTTTCTTTTTCTCTTTCATTTGTGTCCCTTATTAGCTCTCTCTTTCTCCTGACACAGACTCTCTCACCATTACACAAGCTTCTCTTTCCCTTTTTTACATGAAACTCTCTCTGAACTTCTTTTGAAAAGCAAGGCTCTCTCTCTCCAAATTATAACTCGATCTCAAGAGAGTATCTCTATGAAGTGTGGGTCACGGGCAATTCGTTTTTGTGTCTACATGGAGAGGTTGTGTCAGAGAAATTATTGGATTTTTCCTTCTGTTTTTCAGTATGTGCACACTGAAAAGAGAGAGAGTGTGTGTGTGTGAATCCCAGCAGCGGAGGGTCTCTTTCCTCTCTCTAGACGAACGCCCTCTCTCACAGCTTCTCTCTCTAGCTTTTGACAGAGTTGGTCCCATGTTCTGCCTCCTGGTACTGTGAGAGATAGAGAGAGTGAAACGACGGGGCGAGAGAGTCAGAGGAAAAGTTTGACTAATTAAAAATCTGCGATGCTTGGTTGCACAGATCACGAAGGAAACCAAAGGACAGGATAGAGGGTACCACATAGCTCGACCTACACTACAACTTTGCGTCATTTTAATCCAAGTTTCTGTTTTAGATTCTGGACATCTTTTCCCGATTTATCTTCCCTATATATGGCAATATAATCATGAGCTGCAAATTAGGCCTAGTTTCCTGTAAGACGAGTGGATATGCAATCCCATCACCTAGATTCCTATTTTATTCTGTTGTAAATACCTCTCCCATGTTGTACTTAAAAATATGTCAATATTTCCACATTTTCTAGAAATTTTCTTTCGCTCTATACCATCTGTCAAAGCTTATTATTGCTGCAAATGCAATGTTGTTTAGGTACCACGTATATCGGTAGGATGATTAAAGTAACTTATTGTATAGTATTCGCTTTACAAATATAACGTACACAATTTCTAATTATAAACTTTGGTCGTGAATGTTTATTTCACTTGAAGGCCTGAATTTGGCCCTTTAATATCATATACTCCCTCCTTCCTAAAATAAGTGTCTCAAGCTTAGTACTTGACATGATTTTTTTTAACATGATTTTTTTTCTAGCCACAACAAAATTTTGTATCCAAGCGACTGCCTATTCCAATTGCTTGGTGTGAGGCATACCTTATGCGTCCGCTTGATCATGACTTCCCGCAACCATGAACTTCACATGATCACATCGCGGCACAATCTGCTAGCCTGTATCTAGATGATGTTATTTTTTTCTATTTTCTTATTGTATTGTCAAACTTTTGTACATTAACACATCTAAATAACCTATGCACGTTAAGACATCATTGTATTTTACTTTACCACTCATTTTACTTTTAAGTTTAAGCTCATATTTATGAATCTACCACAAAAAGTTTATTACACAAATAAACAGGCTTAAATCGTACATTTACACGTTATCCAATCAATAAGAAAAGATTGTACGAATACTAAATCTAGTGTTAAGTTATGGTACAGTGAAATCCATTATTATTACTTTTCTTTCTCAATCCATCGTCAAACTCGTGGGTGTTGACCCATGCAAATTGACACTGTCATTTCACTTAGTTTTATCACACATGTTAGTTTCAGTTTAAGCTCATATTATATATCATTCATATAAAAGTTTATTATATATATGAACGTACTTAGACCGTAAGTATACTTTTTATCCAAACAATTAAAAATAACTAGTCGTCAACCCGTGCCCTTGCACGGGCTAGTTATTTGAAGAAACAAGTTTTTTTTTCAGATAATAGATTTTGCATCAATATCTCCAAGTATCCAAATATAGGAAATCGACTTAGAAGCATACTTTATAAAATGAACATTTAAACACAAAGCAATTTTTGTAAATGTTACATTATTTCAACACATTCTTGATTGAACAGTATTAATCCAATTGTGTGACATAGATGCAACAACTTATTTCACCATTTTGAATCATCAACTTCGCAAATAAAAATGTATCCCAGACACAAATAGTAATACAGTTACTCTTATATTAAATAATAATGCATGGCAAGATATATACACATTTATGGTCCAAATCAAACGCAAAACTAAAATAATATTTGCGTAAGCATGTGTGTGTGGGTGCGTTAGTCTAGCAATAGTATCTTAGATAAATGGCTTGAGCACTCCATGATTTTTTTATTTTGTCTTGTCAACATTGGAATTCCTTACTGTTATCATCCGAGATTAAGGAGATATTGAGAGTACCCCTTTCATGAATAACATGTCACTCTGTAGTAGATAACCACGCAATAGCAGAAATCAGTACAGCCATGAATGGTGAGTAATCATACGCTCTGCCTACATATCATGCATGTATGGACGGGACCAAACATATAATTCAAGCATGATGATTAAAGAGGGCATGTAGATTATGTGAAGAACAAAAACACATGCTATGGTTGAGCCATTCTGGCAGTTGGAACTCACCATGTCACAATCTATCTCTACTCCCTGGTTCCACCTCCCGGTGCGGTTGCCCAATTTCCCACTAGATAGCCTCCTTCCTCTAGTGCTTAGTCGGTGGCGCGCAGCCCTAGAAGCACATATAAAAAGCAAATAAGAACAATTAATAACATAAGTGGACTGTAAGAATACACTATGAAATGGCATATTATTCGGTTATAAACATATAGTTAAGAGATTAAAGGTTAAGACAGCGTACGCATGAAGGTTCCGTATAACATAAAGTTCATATTTTCAAGTGATATGGTCGCTGCTCATATGGCTCTGTATATACCTGTCAACCAACGAAGACACAACATGCAAACTCGTTGGGAAGTTTTTGCACACATCATCACGTCAGTATACATTATTGTTGTTTTGCCTGGAATAAAAAGTACTGTTGTTGTTGCTTTCCTTTTGTTACCAAAGAAGAGAAGACTTCATCATATCGATGCAGCTGGACTTCAAAGGAAACTGCATGATATATCTATTTTCCAATCTTGATTTCGTTCAACAAATTAAGCTATATCGATCTCCTGTGATTTGCAGCTATCCAGCTGTTGTCTATTGATTTATTTTTGAACAAATTAGCTTAAAATATAGTATCCGACTAAACAACATTTTGTGAGTAATATCTGTCCAAACATTAATTTTTTGTATATTCTTTGCCCTAAGTATAATTAGCGAACGACTTTTTCTCTAAACATCTATATACTTTAGCAAGAAAATATTAGTAAGATAAAATCTGGTTGGTGGCTTTCTCAAAGACCGTCTCCTCGGATCTAGTGAAATACATTAGAAAATACATATATTAGAAGACAAAACATACGTCTAGACTATTATGCATAAAAACGAACTTTCAAGATCGTTTGGCTTGAACATTCAGATGAATCCCAACCAAGATTGAAATAGAAAAATGCATTTATACCTTGGTAGGTCGTAAGGGAACATCATGCGCAGACTGAAAACAATACCGGTCCTGGCTGTTAGTCTTAGTGAGTGTTAATACCAGTTCGTCGTTTGGAGCAAAATGGGAAACAGATGAGAGTGCAGTGTCACTCCACCCATCAAAATTCATAATGCAGGAATCCAGGCATCCTTATTAGTAAAGAATCTGCTGACATTCTTTGCAAACACTTTATCTGCCTGCCTAACTGTGACTTAGTTGGAACCCATTATTAAGATTTAACAGCATGTAAAAAAGCACAGGGGAAGCTTGCAATGGATGATGAATGTCATATATGGTCTAAGAAAGCAATACGCCTCTGCATATGTATATTCGACAACAAAAGCTTGATAAAAGTTAACCTTGATCGATTTATATGCGCTTGCACTATCAATTTATCATTTCTCTGCATATCCAAACTGCAAATTAGCCCAAGTTCACATCTATTCAGTTTCACATGGATGGAACTACCAAATATCTGATGCCAGATAATTAGCACATCTGACTCAACTGAATACACAAACCTTGTGTTTTAAATCACACGGCTACAATCACAATATGATACTCTCATCAAGAGTGAGACTAAGTTCCCTCTAGTGGTCACCGAAGGGGAAGCCTATCTTCATTGTTAAGATTGGCAGACCACCGTACAATAGCCCTAGATTTGAAAGAAAATATGTGCATCGCTTAGCTTACCTGTGATGGATGGTACTAATACAAAGAGAAGCATGTTAAGATTGGCAGACCACCGTACAATAGCCCAGGGGACGTTGGGTCTTTGCCTTTATAAATCAGATAAACATCCACACGTATGCTTTTGGGAGAAAATAATACCTATTAAATAAAAAATTCGAACTTGGTCATACAAATTACACGGAAAAAATTAAAATTCTCACTGCAGATCAACTGATAACAATACAAAAGATTGAGTCACACCTCAAATCTGTGGGCAAACGTACTCTGTTGCATTGGCAAACAAAATTAGAATCCAGTTGTGCGGATTGCCAATAGAAATATGTAGAATCTTTTTCTATTAAATGCTTACTGAATTCATTATCCTCCAATATCACGATCCTCCTCAAGATATGTGGCTGCTGGGGCATGGTGAATTGATGTAGAATCATAAAGGGCTAATCCTTTTTCGCAATATAAAAATGAGTTGGCTGATTCATGTCTTGTTCTGGATACTGATACAAACCGGAGAATCTATCAATCTCCATGCCGCCATGGAGGAGAGGTTGCGGGTTTGCGGTAGCACTGCCAGCGGCAGGGTTTATAAACTTCTTATTAACTCAGCAGCCGTATGCATATGTACAATTGTCTCCTCGGAAAGGAGATCTAGAGAATACTTAGAGTAATAATGAAACATCAGATTTCTTATGGCTGGGAGTAGATAAAACCTGCATGATTCATGCCATTAACATTGTCTGCATCAAGAGATACGTACATGCTTATGTAGAGGTCAAACCAAACATGAGATATGCTCCTTCATGCGACCAGCTGCGTGCCTGTGACTTGACAACGTGATTGATTAAGACGATCAAATAGCCGTTGACCTTGGGATTGAGCATGCTGCTGTAGGCCAGTCTTCCCACCATGGGGGAGGCACTTGTTCCATGTAGCCACCTCGTAGGAGGTGTGATTAGAAAGCTTATCGGCCAGGGGTGCTTCAGCAGCGATTCGCTGAAGAGGAGAGGTGCTAGCGACTTGGCATCGGTGGGGATTGGCGGAGGTATCCTTCTTCCTTGCTGTTCCTTTTCTTCGATTTTGTTTGCTCAGAGGCAGGGGACGCAGAGGGAAAAGCCACCCGTATCTGAGATTTTTCTGTTTTGCAATACACCCACATCAAAGATGGTTAGGATATGTGATGCATACACGAACATGGAAGCCATGACTCCAATCACGATCTGTAGTTCTTTTTTAAGAAAGGTAGATTTTTTTTTCTTCCCAACACATTACGTGCCTCATGATTTTTGTAGATAATATGATTATACAGAGTCATAGGATAGCCAAACTCTTTTATGACGTGCAGCCAAGTACACGGTGTTAAACAACATTATTATGTACGTGACAAGGAGGCAGCCGCACCAGATCATCTTTGGTAGTTGGTAGAGTTGGTTAGCTAGAGTCTATCTTTATCTTTTCTTTGTAATCTTATCTCTACCTAGCTTTCTCTCCAAGATGTAATCTAAACTGTATGCGCTATCAGGGAGGTGCGCCCCTGCCTATAAACACATACGGCGTCCCCTCGACCAGGGTACGACGCTTTCCGCCATCGCACATGGTATCAGAGCCCTTCTCTTCCACGTCTAAACCCTAGAACTCCATCCAGTGCAACTATGTCGTCTTCCTCTTCCTCCGGTACCTCCCAGGCTGGCCCCAACGGCCAAGTCACGGAGAGGCTCTCCCGCACCAACTACGTCCTCTGGCGCACGCAGATCGTGCCGTAGCTGAGGGGCGCAGGTGTCTTCGGCTACGTCGACGGCACGACACCGGAGCCGGCCAGGATCCTCCACACCAAGGACAAAGAAGGGAAGGAATCCACTGAGCCGAATCCTCTCCACTCCATCTGGGTGCGAGAGGACCAGCAGGTGCTCGGGTACCTGCTGAACAGCCTCACCAAGGAGGTGCTCGTGCAGGTGACCGCGATCACCACGGCGCGCGAGCTCTGGGCGGTGCTATCAGGGATGTTATCCTCGCAGTCACTCAGTCGCTTAAACAACATCAGAACCTCTCTGGTGAACGCCCAGAAGGGCAACAAGACCGTCGCCACCTCCTTCGGCGAGATGCGCGGCTTCGCCGATGAGCTGGCCGCCGCCGGAAAACCTCTCCAGGATGATGAACTCATCTCCTATATCCTGCACGGCCTCGACATGGACTACCAGCCACTCGTCTCCGCCCTCGACGCCCGCATCACCCCGGTATCCCTCGATGAGCTTTTTTCAATGCTTAGTAACTTTGATCAGAGGGTGGCGCAGTACCAGGGATCGGGCGGCTTCAAGTCGTCGGCTAACGCCGCGACGCGCGGCGGCTACGCTCGTCACCGTGGCCCTCCTCGCTCCAAGGGCAAGCAGGGGAGCGGCGGCAGAAACGGCGGGCCCAACTCCCACAACGGACGGCCCAACTACACCAACACCAGGGGTCGTCGCGGTGGTTCTTCCAGGTCACGCCCCGACGCGGTGCGCTGCCAAATCTGCGGCAAACCAGGCCACACGGCAAAGGATTGCTGGTACCGGTTCGATGAGGATGAGGCCTCCTCTGAAGATGAAGAAAAGGTTGCTGCTGCTGTTGACGGTTCATATGGCGTCGATACCAACTCGTATCTTGACAGCGGCGCAACGAACCATCTCACCGGCGAACTAGAAAAGGTGACACTCAAGGAGAAGTATCACGGCAAGGACCAGAAACACACTGCAAGTGGTGCAGGTATGAGGATACGTCACATTGGTCATTCAGTTTTTCGTACCCCACGTCGAAAATTTCATCTTCGGAAAATTTTGCATGTCCCTAGCACTGACAAGAACCTTCTATCTGTCCATCGTATCACACTTGATAATCATGTTTACATTGAAATTCATCCCTTTTTCTTTTTGATCAAGGATCAGGTCACGAGGAAAACTCTCTATCGAGGTAGATGTTCGAGGTCTTTACCCGTTGATTCCAGAGCTTCAAAGATACAATAAACAAGCTTGTGGTGCTATCAAGCTTTCGGCCACACGATGGCACGACCGTTTAGGGCATGCTTCATTTTCCTTAGTTGATCGTTTAATCAAAAATAATAAACTCCCGTTTGTTGGGGAACGCAATGTTGAAACCATTTGTGATTCTTGTCAGAGAGCAAAGAGTCATCAACTCCCTTACCCTGTTTCTACTAGTCTTTCTACTCAACCGTTGCAATTAATTTTTTCTGATGTATGGGGTCCTTCCCCAAGCTCTGTTGGTAGACACACGTACTACGTCAGTTTCATTGATGACTACAGCAAGTTCTCTTGGCTCTACCTTCTTAAAAAAAGGTCTGAAGTTTTCCAAGTCTTTAAAAACTTCCAAGCTCTTGTTGGACGGCAGTTTGATAGAAAGATTCTTGTTGTCCAATCCGACTGGGGTGGTGAGTACGAAAAACTCAACTCCTTTTTCCAAACACTAGGAATTTCCCACCTTGTGTCATGCCCTCACGCTCATCAACAGAATGGGTCTGCAGAACGTAAGCACAGGCACATTCTTGAAGTTGGCCTTGCTCTCTTGGCTGGAGCTTCTATGCCCTTAAAATTTTGGGACGAAGCATTCCTCACTGCCGTACACATCATAAACATGCTTCCTAGTAGGGTTATCAACAATGAAACTCCCTTAGAAAGGCTTCTCCACATAAAACCAGACTATAAATCTCTTCGTGTTTTTGGATGCGCTTGTTGGCCGAATCTTCGCCCCTACAACAACCGCAAGCTTATGTTTTGCTCCAAACAGTGTGCGTTTCTTGGATATTGTGCTCAGCATAAAGGAGTCAAATGTCTTGACATCTCCATCGGCCGTGTCTACATCTCTAGAGATGTTGTTTTTGACGAGACAAAATTTCCTTTTGCTGATCTCCACCCTAATGCCGGCGCCTTACTCCGCAAGGAGATCCTTCTTCTACCACCTCACCTCTCTGGTCATGTTCAAGGGGGACACGATAACTCTGATGATCATTTGTTGACTAATCCTCCTAACCATATGCATGAGCCTTGTGATGACACAGGAGATCATAGCGGCGAAAACAGTGAAGAAAATAGTGCAAACAGCGAAGAAAACAGTGCAGCGGTCTGTCCATATCGTATGTGTCGCGGCGGAGGGAACAAATCCGCCTCGGGATCCTGCGTGCCAGCAGCGGCAGGTAGATCAGCCTCGGGATCCAGCACGACAGGCGTGGCAGGTGGATCAGCCTCGGGATCCGGTACGACAGCGCGCGGTGCTGCGCCAGCGGCGCCCATCTCCGCGTCGGCCACGCGGCCAGCTGTTGTTGGCAGCAGCGGCTCCACCAGCCCACGCGAACCAGCAGCTGCCACGTGCCAGGCTGCTGCTAGCCCGATCGGCTCGCGCTTCGGGAGCCAGCCTGCTGTCTACAAGCGACGCGACGCGGTGCGATCGGCTGGCGCGGGACCAGATGCAGCGGGCGCAGGATCTTCTACGCCGGATTCACCTCCCCCATAACAGCCAGCTTCCACAGAAGATCAGACAGCAGCGGACCCCGCGGAAACTGCTGGCGCAGGCGAATCTGCCTCGGATCAGGCGCAGACTTCACCTCCTGATTCGGCCACGGGATCCTTTGTGGCGCAGAACAACGCTGCTACACAGCAGCGCCGTACACGACTTCAATCAGGGGTAACTAAGCCAATTAATTACAAACACATAACCAAATATGGTATGATCTGTTCCACAGGTGAACCAGGTGAGCCCACCACACTTGAGGAGGCCCTTGGTGATGAGAAGTGGAGAAAAGCAATGCAGGAGGAGTATGTGGCACTACAGAAAAATAAAACGTGGCATTTGGTTCCTCCAAAAGAAGGTAAAAATCTTATTGACTGCAAGTGAGTCTTTAGGATCAAAAGGAAGTCCGATGGAACAGTTGATCGTTACAAGGCAAGGCTAGTTGCTAAAGGCTTTAAACAACGGTATGGCATAGACTATGAGGACACCTTTAGTCCAGTTGTAAAAGCTGCCACCATCCGTCTTGTCTTGTCTATTGCTGTTTCCAGGGGATGGAGTCTTCGACAATTAGACGTACAGTACGCGTTTCTTCATGGTGTTCTGGAAGAGGAGGTTTACATGAAACAACCTCCTGGGTTTGAAAACAAACATGCACCCTCTCATGTATGCAAGCTTGATAAAGCGCTGTATGAATTGAAACGGGCTCCTAGGGCATGGTATTCTCGTCTCAGTAAAAAGATGCAAATGCTTGGCTTTGTTCCTTCAAAGTCTAACACTTCACTGTTCATTTACAATAAGTCCAATACATCAATATTTGTTCTTGTATATGTTGATGATATTATTGTCACATGTTCATGTGATGAGGCAATAGCAGGATTATTGAAGGATCTAAGCACTGAATTTGCTCTAAAGGACCTTGGTGATTTGCACTATTTCCTAGGGATTGAAGTAAAGAAGCACAAGGATGGACTTCATCTCTCCCAGGAAAAATATGCAAATGATTTGGTAAGAAAAGCTGGACTGCTAGGTTGTAAACCTACTACTACACCTTTGTCTAGTACAGAAAAATTGTCCCTCATAGAAGGAACACCTTTGAGTTCAGAAGACAGCACAAAGTACAGAAGTCTTGTGGGCACACTTCAATACTTAACACTCACACGACCTGATATTTCATTTGCTGTCAACAAAGTGTGTCAATTTCTTCATGCACCAACCACATATTTGACTGCTGCAAAACGTATAGTCAGATATGTGAAAGATACTATGAGCATTGGTCTTAACTTTAGCAAGTCATCCTCTATTCTTGTTAGTGCCTTCTCTGACTCAGATTGGACAGGATGTTTGGATGATAGACGGTCTACGGGTGGCTTTGCAGTATTTCTTGGACCTAACCTGATTTCTTGGTGTGCCAGAAAGCAAGCTATTGTTTCCAAGTCTAGTACAGAGGCAGAGTACAAGGCACTGGCCAATGCTACAGCAGAAATTATATGGGTTCAGTCCATTCTTAAAGAGCTCGGTGTGAAAATTACTCAGGCTCCCTGTCTGTGGTGTGATAACCTGGGTGCAACTTATCTCTCAGCAAATCCAGTTTTTCATGCAAGAACAAAACATATTGAGATAGATTTCCACTTTGTCAGAGAGAGGGTTGCTAATAAACTTCTAGACATTCGGTTCATACACTCCCAGGACCAGATTGCAGATGGGTTTACAAAAGCTCTGCCTAAACGAAGTTTTGAGAATTTCAGATATAATCTCAACTTAATGAAGTTGTGATTAAGGGAGGGTGTTAAACAACATTGTTATGTACGTGACAAGGAGGCAGCCGCACCAGATCATCTTTGGTAGTTGGTAGAGTTGGTTAGCTAGAGTCTATCTTTATCTTCTATTTGTAGTCTTATCTCTACTTAGCTTTCTCTCCAAGATGTAATCTAAACTGTATGCGCTATCAGGGAGGTGCGCCCCTGCCTATAAACACGTACGGCGTCCCCTCGACCAGCGTACGACGCTTTCCGCCATCGCACACACGGAAGTGCATATTCACATGGACTCTTCTTTAAAATTAGATGGACTCTTCCTTTAAATTTTTTTTCAACTAACTCTTCTTTTAATCCTGTTCAGAGATGAAGGAGAGAATCACGAGAGATTGTTCCAATCTTCTTCTTCTTTTGCGGTTCAAACTTGCTGCTTCATCAGATGTAGGGAATTTTTTCTTGATATGGGAGTTTAGGATTAATTTAATCTACACCGTAATAACTCGGTCCCATCAGATTAACGACTCCTAATTTCTAATTAACGTGGGAAATTCTAGGAGTCTGTAATTAGTATAGGTATAGGTATAGATAGATAGATAGATAGGTAGATTGTATGTATATGAATCTCGTTCCAATACATAGTATTTGGTATGTAAAATCCATCAAGTGCTCTGAAAGAAAAAAAATCATCTAAAACTAACCTAATTCATGTTCCAGCTATAACCTGGCTAAGCAATAACGTATAAAGCAAGCCGGTAGAATTTCTTGATGGCTGACATTAGCAGCGACATCATTGCATGCAGCCGTTCTACCACCCGTAGTGCAATGATAATGGGCTTTTTTTTTGAGAAAATTTCCAATCTATTCATCTTCAATCATGGCAGTACAACGATTACCATAAATAAAAATTACATATAGATCCGTAGACCACGTAGCGACGAATACAAACACTGAAGCAAGCCGAAGGCGCGTCACCGTCATCGCCCCTCCATCGCCGGAGTCGGGCACAACTTGTTGTAGCAGACAGTCAGGAAGTCATCATGCTAAGGCCCCATAGGACCAGCACAACAGAACAGCAACCGCCGCCGATGAAAAATAATGTAGATCAAAAGGATCCAAATCAAGGACACACGAAGGTAAACAAACAACGACGAGATCCGAGCAAATCGACCAAAGATAGATCTGCCGGAGACACACCTCCACACACCCACCAACGATGCTAGATGCACCGCCGGAACGGGGGCTAGACGGGGAGACCTTTATTCCATCTTCAGGAAGCCGCCGCCGTCTCGCCTTTCAGAGTAGGACACAAACCCTAGCAAGATTGAACAAAAAAAGACTAAAAACGGAGCCCTCCCGCCGGCCCTTTCCATGATCCACCGCGTCTCCATGGCCTAGGGTCACCGGAGACGAGGCGGACCTGCGCCGGCGCCGACGAGACGCACGAACCCTAACTTTCTTTCTTGGAGAGGAGGAGGAGGCGACTGGAAAGATGGGAGTTATATTTCATCTTGCTTGAACAAAGTACATGATCCAAGTGGACTAATCCGTGTTTTTAGTAATGGGCTTCTTTATTAGTTGTACACGGCTTCCTTTTACAATCATACTACACCTTTTATGGGTCCTGATAACGCTTACACATGTGGCATACTAGACATTCATTCACATATCGTGTGTGGCGTGAGCAGGAGGCAGCCCACACGGGCTGTGTGTGGGCGAACATTAGAGTTGCCCACACGTGAGGGCGCAGCTACTTCGTGTCACACGCCCAACAAGTACTACTCATCCTCACCCCGCGCGTGTGCCACGAAGCAAATATGCCAACACGTCCTGGCGCAGCTACGTTAGGTACCCATGGGATCACGATTTAGTTGCCATCCGGGACGGCATATGTAGTTATCCGGGATGGCAAATGTAGCTGTAAAAGCATGGCAACTATCTCTGTTTTGGTTAACTATAGTTGCCATGTCCAATTTATGGTAGTTGCCATGTGTGATTAACTACTTGCCACATATGATCAAACACTTGTTGCCATGTGTGTTTACCTAGTTGCCGCGTGTGGTCCAACCATAGTTGCCATATATGATTAATCACAGTTGTCATGTGTGTTTATCTGGTTGCTACGTACGTGCAACTGCAGTTGCCGTCTAGCAACGAACCATAATTGCCATGTGTGTTTACCTAGTTGCCACGTACGCGCAACTGCAGTTGCCAACCGACAACGTACGAGTGTCATGTGGGTGAAAGAAGTTCGCCAACACGCACGTGTACTAGGTGGTGGTTGTGTGGGTGGAAACTAATTCGCCCACACAGCGCAGCTGACAAACGCGTGCTGCGGGGCATCTAGGTGAACGCTCCAGCGCTCACACACAATGCCCACGTGGCACTTGGATTCTAACAGATTTCTTTAGGATTCGTGCAAAACAGAATCAACGTGGATCAAGGCGTTTGAGCGATGTGCAAACATGCCACACGTGTGTAGGCGTTATCATTTCCGTTTTTTATTAGCTGGACACTGCGCCCTTTTACAACCGGATTGCATCAGGTTTGGCAATTCGTGACGTTTTTTGGTACGCTAATGTGGCTCTATGTGGTACGTGTCAGCTAGCAAAACGGTGCATGTTAATGTTCTATGTAACTTTTTAGGCCTTTTAATCCCAACCATTAAAATTCAAATCAATGTGTTATATACTTTTAACCTATGTGGATAAATGTGATGGCTTGTTTGACTCTTATTTTAATTACATAATAGATTCAAATCATTTGCGTTGACATTGGATACTCCTGCTCGATGCAACGTGGAGACCAGCCAAAAAAGCACGCTGGCCCTCCTTGATTCCAAGGAGAAAGAAGCATCATGCCGTCCGGCGCAGCAGCTGCAGAGTGATATGCTCCCAAATGGAGGACAGCCTATGAATCCACCGCACATTTTCTACTCTCTGTACTGTGTCGCTGGTGGATGGACACGCACCAAAGGACGTGATGTGTGTACCTCGAAACATGTACCCCCAGCTCAGCTAGAGAGAGAAAGTATAAGTGTCTAGACCTAAGGAGAGGGTGGCAGCCGAGCAAAGAAGGGTCACCGGTCACCGTGGCTCCCCGGCTGCAAAGCGTGCCTGCGCCTGAAATAAACAGATTTCCGCCTGTAAATATAGATTTGGCCTAATGGCACTGCGATTAGATGATTAGATGCGATAGTACAGGTGCTTCTTTTCATGGTTGCTATACTTACTTTCGCTGTCGGATTGCTTAAGAAAACCCATGAACGGGCAGAGCCTGCCATAGCCTAGGCCAATAACCATACATTTTCTCTCTTGGTTTTATGCACTTGGCAGCCGGAGTGGAAGATGGCTACACTAGTTCATGCTAATTTCATTGTTGCCGCTCCTATTTTTATTAGTGTTAAGAGCAACTCCAATGAGGCGACTCATTTTGTCCGCCTGCGTCCGTTTGAGTCGGTACGAACAAAAATGAAGGCCAAACGCGGCGATAGAAACACAATAGCGTCCGTTGGGCGTCCGCGCCAACCCATTTTCGGCTCAAAATTGCACCTGAAATGTGTCGGCGTGGACGCGCCGCGCGTCTCCTCAGCGTCCGTCGCGGCCCCACTTGTAGGCCACACAACTACCGCCCATCGTCTAATTTATAACGACCACCGACAGCGGACCCACTAGTCAGCCAGTGAAAGCGTCCTTTTTTAATCACGCGTGCGGCGGGGGCCAGCCTCACCCACTTCCGTCGACAACTGGCCTCCCAACACCCCCATGTGTTTCCTCGCTGGCGACACGAAATCCTAGCAAGCAATGGGCCTCTTCGGCAGCAGCAGCGACAAGGGCAAGGGCAAGGGCACCCTCGGCGCCTCATCCTCCCGTGCTCCTCCTCCCCCTCCACTACTAGGGAAAACCCCAACTAATAGCGCGGGACACCGCGCTACTAGTAAGGCGCTACAGCTATTCGTTAGCAGTAGCGCGTGCGACAAGCGCCACTGCTAAGACATATAGCCGCAGCATTTGTTCACTCCCGCGCTACTGCTAATATAGCTAGTAGTAGCGTGTTTACTCTACATCGCTACTAGTATTATTTTTCTTATTTTTTAATTTTTAGGGTATTTATATGCCGTTATAAATTTTTTAGTACAATACCAATTATGAGGATGTTATATCAATATGTCCATAACAGTGTGTCAAATGAAGGTGGATTAGGTTCAAGTGGAGGCAACATGTGGTGCATGTCAAAAGTATACTACTAATCCAAACTTGATCTAGTTTGGACTAGTAGTACTTTCGATGTGCACCACATGTTGCCTCCACTTGAATCTAATCCGCCAACACAAGCTATTTAATCATCATCATAGTCATTACCACCAACAGTAGCTATTTAATCATCATAGTCATAGTGTAGCACACATCATCATCTTCAAACTCATTCTAGCTAGCTAATCATCACCAACAGGTAGCTGTCTAATCACCACCAACACTAGCTAATAATAATCATCATAGTCATTACCACAAACACTAGCTATTTAATCATCATAACTCATTTCTAGCTAGCTAATCACTCCTGCTGGTCTCTTTCAGGTAAAATAACATAAAACATGTGTAGCGCTCCTTCTTCATCAAGTTGGAGCATGCAGATGGACCTGTCTCCTAATCATGGGTTGCACTTCTGATTGCTGCCCCCTAGTACTTCTCTGCGATCATTCACAATTTTGCTCCAGTCTTTCACTATTAAGCATTCCTCGCTATTAGAAATCCTGAATGCACTAAAGTGCATTGTAGGATATCTTGGCCATAAGCTAACAATTCTCATGCGACCTTTAGTCTTGATCCAATGAAGCACAACATTCATCAGGAGTTCCTGTTGAAGAACATCGTATAGTAACATACGTAGCAATGAAGTTTAGCTTAAAAAATAATGTATGCAAAAGATGCACTGAGGATAAATAGTGAAAATCTTACCATCTTTCATAAATAGATGTTACCGTAGTTCAGTACAAACACTATTGGTCGCACGTTTTGAGTACTAAGATTTTTAAGTCCAGAAAAATAATTTGTCTTGACAGTATGAAGATCCTCAAGCCATGAAACATAATGACCTATCTCCTCGCAGTTTAGTTCATCCCCGGGACAGTGGACGGTCATGTCTACCAAGCGCCGGACATGTTTGCTTGAATGGAAATAAGTTGTCAATAGAAATTAGTTGTCAACGATTTTTGAATAAACAATATCGAAGACATAAATATGGTTGAGAAACTCACACAATGGTATAACTGGAGGCGTCTGCACATCGACCCAGATGTCTCTATTACCTTCAATATCATCTTCGGGACGAATATAAAAG
Organism: Aegilops sharonensis; assembly: GCA_904067115.1. Taxonomy (NCBI): domain Eukaryota; kingdom Viridiplantae; phylum Streptophyta; class Magnoliopsida; order Poales; family Poaceae; genus Aegilops; species Aegilops sharonensis. The sequence continues at coordinate 65,634,507 of LR880972.1, read as the reverse complement.
GTGATAAACATATCAGGCTCAAATGCATAAGCCTTGCATAGTTCTTGCCAAGTTTTGCATTCAAAATAGGTGGAGGTGTCTGCATTGTATAATTTTGCGTGGAAAGTATAACCATGCTCGGTCTTCAAGTAAACTCTCTTTACCTCCATAGTAGTTTTCATAGGACTGAACCTATCTTATTCAAGACAAAAACTCTTGCATGGCAGTGGATACGCTAGTAGAATAGTAAAAGATTTAAATTATAAGCTGAAGCAAATGCAGCAGATGTCATGCTTAATTACGAAAAAAGACTTATCGTTGTGACTTACTGTATCCGCTTCGAAGTTCTCGTCTAGCTTGATGTTGAAGCGCCTATCATCATCTAGGAAGATTCTGTCGCACAGGCCGCGCTCGTCTTCGCAGTATTCGCAAATACCGGAATCCTTTTCGGTGTCACACATTTCCTATGTTCATAGTTGAAACATTAATTGAAAATCGATCCAAGGAAACTACCAGGATACTCAACACACAAATCTGGGGCACTGGATATTTCATACATATTCTGGCGCAAGTCATGCCAAAATTCACAGAAAAATCCGGCATGACCTTTACTAAAATAGGACATATCGAGCGCCTGAAATTTGCCGGAACGGAAATGAATCAACACTCGGGCAAAACATAGGCCACTCGGAGGTATAACCTGCAAACATGACCGGCCACTTGGGCAAGCACATATCCTATTTGAGCAACACAAGATGTACATTTCAAAATATCTTATAGGACTCATATTGACATGAGCATTCAATAAGAAAAACCAAATCGTAAAATAAATAAGTATTCAAATTAGCATGCGTTCAATTAGCAAAAGTAAATCATCTCATGCGTCCGCACATCATCGAATATTATCACTAATACATCCCGAATAGTATTATACATATAACATCACTAATACAACTAAAACCCTAGCGCACAATGGGTATTGGCGCGTGTGGTGGACAACCAAAGAGAAGGAACGATCACATGATCATAGCTCCAGTGAGATCCCTGGAGAACCTGCCAGGTATTGAAGAACCTGTGCTCCAACGCAAACAAGTAGCGACGGACGTGCGCGTCCTCCTCTCTGACACAGTGACGTACCACTTCCGCGGGGTCCTCGAGCCTCTGGACCGTCACAGGCCCACGCGACCACCACCAAAGAAGGTTTGGGTCAACGACGGGCTCACTCCTCACCAAACTGCGCCCCTCGGTAGGTAGCACCTCCCAGTACCAGCCCGACAGAGCCCAGTCCCGGACATGGCCCATCTGGTCAAGTAGGTGTCCTCCGCCGAGTCGACGATGATGAGGATGCGGGATAGGCATCGTCGACGTCGATGCGGGAATAATTTCTTTAACTAAAAAAATAACAACAAATGTGACATGTTCAACTAGTTCTATTAATTCAACTAGTTCTTACTAAAAATAAACTTATTATAAATAAAAATAAACTAGTACGTAATTAGTACCTAGTTCTTACTAACTAATTAGTACCTAGGAACTACTGCCCTAATTACCATCTAATTTGATGAACCTATGGGTGGAAAGTGGTAGCGGATATTCCAATTATCCAACTTCAAAGTGAAATAAGTGGTCAAATTTTACTCGTTTTATTATGCATTACAACAGTGTTTATTCATCATCTAAGAAAACATCCGAGCCGCATCTGTATCCGATAACATCCGCACCCGATTCGTTTCCACCCATAGATGAACCCTAGTTAATTTGATGCAACTAAAATTTGAAGAACCCTAGGAAGAGGTAGGGGAGGGGGAGGACCAGGCGTGCTCACCTCGGGTGCCTGCAGCGAGGGAGGGGCAAGCGGCGTCGAGGTCGGGGTCGGGGCTCGGGCGCGTGGCGGAGGGCGGCGTCGAGGTCGGGGTCAGGGGCGGCGTCGAGGTTGGAGTCGGGGGCGGCTGTAGGACCTTGAAGTATGTCTAGAGGGGGTGATTAGACTACTTGACCAATTAAAAACTTAACCTTTTCCCAATTTTAGACTTTGAACAATTCAAGCAATCATCACGCAATTCAAGCAAGCATGCAAAGAGTATATAGGCAGCGGAAAATAAAGCATGCAACTTGCAAGAATGTAAAGGGAAGGGTTTGGAGGATTCAAACGCAATTGGAGACACGGATGTTTTTGTCGTGGTTCTGATAGGTGGTGCTATCGTACATCCACGTTGATGGAGACTTCAACCCACGTAGGGTAACGATTGCGCGAGTCCACGGAGGGCTCCACCCACGAAGGGTCCACGAAGAAGCAACCTTGTCTATCCCACCATGGCCGTCGCCCACGAAGGACTTGCTCACTAGCGGTAGATCTTCACGAAGTAGGCGATCTCCATGCCCTTACAAACTCCTTGGTTCAACTCCACAATCTTGTCGGAGGCTCCCAAGTGACACCTAGCCAATCTAGGAGACACCACTCTCCAAGAAGTAACAAATGGTGTGTTGATGACGAAGTAGGCGCGCCACCTCCCCTCCTCCCCCGCGGCCGGCGCGCCACCTCCCCTCCTTCCCCGCGGCCGGCGCGCCACCTCCCCTTCTCCCAAACGGCAGCGCGGCTCCGGAATGCCAGCGTGCTTTCGCCAGTCCCCCGATACCACGAGTCGCTGTCGCCTCCCTCCCCTTGAATCCACCGCGATGGTGGCCTCTCTCCCTTTGAATCCATCACAGCGGCGACCTCCCTCCCCCTTAATACATCACGACGGCGCCCTAGCTCCCCCTGAATCCACCGAGGGGCGGCCTCCCTCCCCCTGAATCCACTATGACAGCAAGCACCGGTCCGACGCGGATCTGACGCATGTGTCGTCCCTGGATCCAGCATCATCCGAGGTCCGGCACCGTCCTGGGCAGGTCACGGGCAGCACCCTGGGAAGGTCACATGCAGCGCCCTGGGGAGGTCGCGGGCAGCGCATTGGGTAGGTCATGAGTACTCCATCTGTGGCTACGTGTGGATCAACAGGAGAACCCAACTCCAGAATCCCGCCAGAAAATTGGCCACCATTGCAGGTCAGCTTCTCTTGATGGGCAAGCCTAGCTGCAAAAAGAAGAGTGCATGGAAGCTTCTCCAAAAAATTGGCCACGATTATGGTTGCTTTCTGAATCAATATGTTGCTTGTTTGAGAATACAGGGAAGAAGAAGAAAAGCATGGAGAAGATAACGCATCAGCACTTTGTGGATAATGTGAGACAAGATGGATGGATGCAAGTCCACCAATAGTTAGTGCATTTTTTATGTAAAAGGATTGGGTGCATGTAGTTACTGTGTGGCCATGCCATTTGAGAATATTGTTTGTAAGCGCGCACTGTCTTTTTGCCGCTGATTCTTATGCTTAAATTATACCCAAATTTCTACAGTTTTTGCACAATCATTTTACGTCTTCCCTTCTTCTCTTTTTGTGCATGTTTTGCAACTTCAAAATTGTTGTGTCGAGTAGTTCATGTATTACTACCAAAGAATCCATGAAACAAAAATTTAGAAGTTCAATTTTTTTTATTCCAAACCAATTAACTTCTCCGCTTTTGCTTGACGCAGAGGAAAGCTGTTAAATATTAGATTTTCCTTGTTTCCGAAAAAATAAGAGAGAAGGCCAACTCAAAATAACAGAGCAGTTCAAAAAAAGTTTATAAAAATGGATTTTGAAAACCCTAGAAGTTCAATTTGAAATACCCGAGAAGGTCAAAAAAATGTAGAAGTCCAAATTTGAAAACCCTAGAAGTTCAATTTGAAATAACTGAGAGTGTTAAAAAACCTAGAAATTCAAATTTTAAAACCTAGAAAATTGTATGCTTATGTAATACCATATTTTTCCTTAGAAGTCCAAAGTAAAAAAAGAGAGAAGTTCAAACGTTAAAAAACTTAGATGTTTTCTCGTTAATAAATAATAAAATGCAGAAGTTCAATTTTTTAAAAAGAAAAACTAAATAAGTTTTAAAGTAATTTTCTTGTTTTTTTAGAAGATTAGAAGTGCAAAACAAAATAATAAAGTGGTTCGATGTTTATTAAAAAACTAAGATTTTACATTCATTAAAAAAACTTAAATATCCGTTATTATTAAAGAATCAATCATGAAGATAAAACAATAAAAAAGTAGTCTAACTTATTTTTATTTAAAAAACAATTAATTTACTCAAAACAAATAAAAAGTGTGAAGTACAAATTAAAATAACACAGAAGTTCAAAGTACATTAAAACCTAGGATTTAGAAGCTCGAAAAATAATGCCATTTTGGGAATTTTTCCCCAATAGTAAAGATTAAAACCAAGAGGTTCAATTTTAACAAACGGAGTAGTTAAAGTGTATGTAAAAACTCAAGTTTTCTCGTTACAAGAGAATAAAACCAAGAAGTTTAATTGGAAAAAGGGAGAAGTTTAATATTTCTTTGAAAAATCAGTTTAATCCAGTTATTAAAGAATGAAACCAATAAGTTCAATTTGAAATAACGACGAAGTTGAATGCTTCTAACAAAACTCACATTTCTAAGAATGCACGAAAGAAGTTCAAATAAAAAAGTTACTAAAGTGAAACAGAAAGAAGTCCAAATTGACAACTGCTGAAAGTTCACGTATTGCGTGGTTTGCATTTCGTATGAGAAAAAAAGAATAAAAATGCAAAGTTTAAAATTTTGTTGCTAGAAGTTCATGTGCTCAACGCGGGAAAGTTCAAAAATTCCTATGAGAGAGGTTCACCATGTATTTCATTGTTGAAAAATACAAAAAAGATGTTTTTTTGTGTTTTAAAATAATTATCTCAATCCACAAAGAAGTTCAGTTATTATTTGGAAGAAATTTGATTTCAAAAATAAAATAAAATAATCAAATTATATAAAAAAATTAATCTACTACATTGTGTGTGTTTAATATGAGAAAAATGAATAAAAAGGCGAGGTCTAAATTTTTTGTTGTTATAATTTCAAGTCCACGGTCGGAGAAAGATAAAAAAACAATTGTGTGAGAGGTTTGTACAAAAGGAATATCATTTGTGTAACACTGACGAATGGATGAGAAAACTACAAACAAAAATACGTCACAGAAGTTCAACGTTAAAAGAGCAGGAAGTTCAAATACTACGTTGAATGAATTTCAGATGAAAAACTTTTTAAATCGTCGCGAGTATGAAAAAAATGATCAACACGGAAAAGTTGGGTGTTTACATCAGCTTTCCATCGGTATATCACTTGCTCAATTCCGGTGAGTGGATGGAGAGCTACGAGCAGTGGATGGAGAGCTACGAGCAAAGAAAGCATGTGAAAAACAGAGTGAAGTTCAAGTTCTTCACACGGTGCCTTTTCGAAAAATCTGTTTCGTGATAGAGACAGAATGAATGATCTCGCCGTTTTTGAAATTACTTGAAAACGGCTAGGAATCAGAGAAACCCATCAACATGAAAAAGTTTCGCATTTTCTGTAGCTTTTCAAGGGTATATTATTTGCACCAGTCCGACAAAGTTTGTAGAAATTGTGGCAAAAATACGTTTTTAGCCATGTTGAAATTTGACTTAAAACCGTAAGGAATTGAGAGAAACAATATATACAAAAATGTTCCGAATTTTCTCATGCTTTCCAATGCCATATCATTTGTTGCATTCGGACATATGGTTAAAACCTTAGCTCAAAAATACAAACTCAGTGGTACTTGTGTTGTTTTCTGAATTACTTTTAAACCGTTCAAAATTGGAATAAACATTCAACATGAAAGAGTAGCACATTTTCATAATCTTTCCAACACCATATCATTTGCCTCAATTGGATTAGACGTTTAGAAATAACATCGAAAATACCAACTCGACTGTTCAGTTTGCGAAATTTTACGATTTTCCAAATTACTCTTTATCCATAGGGAATTAGAGAAAACTTTCAACACGTGGAAGGAGCGGTTTTGCAACAAATTTCCAATGCCATATTACTTGCCTCATTCCGATAAACGGTTTAGAAATGCGATCGAAAATACGATTCACATTTTTTGTATGAAGAAAAAACGGTTTTCAAAACTGCTCTTAAACCGCTTACATTTAGCTAAAAATCCAACTTGGGTCATGATAGTAGTGTCCATAGCTTTCCAACCATATATCGCAATCCCCATTTGGACACTTTTTAGCTGAAGTTCAACCTAGTACTCGGGGAAGTTCAGGCGCGTTACTCGGGAAGTTCATGTTGTGATCAGAATATTATTCTGATCCTGTGACCAGAATAGTGTTTATATATATTTGTGTGTGTGTGTGTGTGTGTGTGTGTGTGTGTGTGTGTGTGTGTGTGTGTGTGTGTGTAAGATCTATGACAATACCCTAACATATGAACTTAACTTCCACATGCATGGTGGTATTCTCCGGCTTTATTGATGACTTGGTCAAGAAAGAATCCAGCCAATTCCTCTTGAATTGCTCGCATGCGATCTTGTGGTAGGAGTTCATCCCGCATCTGCCACATCAAATTTCAAGAAGTGGGTCAATACATATATATGAATGAAACTGAACACAAATGATGGTAATAAAATAAAATTATGAATATTATTGCTTACGCACTTCATATTGTCTTTTTGAGTAGCCCGCTTATTCTTGGCCGTCGCGTTGTAGATGAACTCGGAGACGTAGTATCCACTGTAATTATTCCCGGCTTCCTCCCACAAGCACTTTACGAGAAATAGAGGTCAATCAAACTGATAATGAAGCAACAGGAGATGCGCGGAACAAGCTAGCTAGCTAGTAGTACTTACTTTCGGGTATTTCCATACTAGATCCCGCGGAAATGAAGTAACTTGTGTGGTGAATACTTTCCAAACCCTGCGAGACAAAGAAAACAATTACTTGATATCGTGAAATGAACAAAGTTCCTGATATGGTGCGATAACGATCGAATCAACTTACTTCTCGAGCATCTTAGACATGGCCGCATACTCCTTGGGATCTTTTCATCTCGAGTCTAAGACGTTTACTAGTCCCTGCTCAAGCTTAATCTCTAGGAGAATATAGTGGAAGCTGCGGACGCATGCATAACTCATCAATTACATTAATTACTATAACAGTTATAATTTAGGGAAACCGAATATGCACAAGACAGTAACACTCACTTGAAGTTGTAAGGAAAGAGTATTGTATCTTTGTTTTGATTTATTAACAAAGATCGTAGCAAGTTGTCCTCAGTTTCTTTGGCATTATATTTAACCATAAATTCATCTATGAGATTTGTGTTAATGAACCCAATATCATACATTTCATTTTGTCTACATTCGACGATCTTCAATCTGCATAATATAGTGAGGATAATTATATATACATGCAATGAAAGAGCTAAGCTATATATAGAGACTTAATGACAGAAGTAGTACTTACAGACAGTAGCAAGTGACCGTTAATTTATGGAGGGCCTTTAGATTGAAAAACTGGAAGAACTCCTCAAATGGAACAGACAACTCCTCAATTCCAATGAGGTCATGCACATCCTCTTTAACTTTCAGCGTCAAAGTATCGATTTTATTCCCAGCTGACAGCACCTTTCTGCAGGTTTCCATGTACCAATGATGGAATCTTTGCATCATTGTTGTTAGAGTAGTTCCATCTTTGACGAGAGGCTTCCCGTACTCGTATTTGAATAAGTCCGGCTCCATTATATCAAAATGTGCATCGTCGTAATCTCCAGGATTGGTATCGGGCAAGACCCCCGGATGATTAGCAACGATATCGCTAGACACCTTGAGTGGGGGGCACGATAGGTTCGCTTGTTCGCCGAGCTGGGGAATTTTTTTCCCAGTTCTTCGTTCTTGTAACCTTTTACCGCTGCAAGTACTTCCCGACCGCTTCGCTTCCTTATATGTCTTTTCAGTAATGTGCTCATAGTTGGTTTTTGGCGGAGACGGTGGTGGTCGTTGTACGACATCCTAAGTGCGCTTCGCTTTAACCAGATCTATCTTCTCCTCTGGAGGTGGATGTTTCTTAGCTCTTTGTGTTGCGAAGTAGTCCCTCACTTGGGCTTGACAGATCTCCTCGTTTTCCTTCTGGGTCCTCTCGTATGGTAACTTCTCTGGAATCTTGAGAGATGGACCGAATCTGTATTGCCTCCCGCATGTACTGCTAGACGCTGATGTCTACGACACAACCTTCTTCTTGTAGACGTTGTTGGGCCTCCAAGTGCAGAGGTTTGTAGGACATTAGCAAATTTCCCTCAAGTGGATGACCTAGGGTTTATCAATCCATGGGAGGCGTAGGATGAAGATGGTCTCTCTCAAGCAACCTTGCAACCAAATAACAGAGAGTCTCTTGTGTCCCCAACACACCTAATATGTATAGGTGCACTAGTTCGGCGAAGAGATGGTGATACAAGTGCAATATGGATGGTGGATATAGGTTTTTCTAATCTAAAAATAAAAAAACAGCAAGGTAACTAATGATAGAAGTGAGCGTAAACGGTATTGCTATGGTAGGAAACAGGGCATAGGGTTCATACTTTCACTAGTGCAAGTTCTCTCAACAATAATAACATAATTGGATCATATAACAATCCCTCAACATGCAACAAAGAGTCACTCCAAAGCCACTAATAGCGGAGAACAAACGAAGAGATTATGGTAGGGTACGAAACCACCTCAAAGTTTTCCTTTCCACTCTATCTATTCAAGAGTTCATAGTAAAATAACATAAAGCTATTCTTTCCGTTCAATCTATAATAGAGTTCGTACTAGAATAACACCTTAAGACACAAATCAACCAAAACCCTAATGTCACCTAGATACCCCATTGTCACCTCAAGTATCTGTGGACATGATTATATGATATGCATCACACAATCTCAGATTCATCTATCCAACCAACACAAAGTACTTCAAAGACTGCCCCAAAGTTTCTACCGGAGAGTCAAGATGAAAACGTGTGCCAACCCCTATGCATAGGTTCATGGGAGGGGACCCGCAAGTTGATCACCAAAACATACATCAAGTGGATCACGTGAATATCCCATTGTCACCACAGATAAGCACGGCGATACATCAAGATCGTGCCATAGAGAGAACACGAGAGAGAGAGAGAGAGAGAGAGAGAGAGAGAGAGAGAGAGATCAAACACATAGCTACTGGTACATACCCTCAGCCTCGAGGGTGAACTACTCCCTCCTCGTCATTGAGAGCGTCGGGATGATGAAGATGGCCACGGTTGAAGGGTTCCCCCTCTGGCAGGGTGCCGGAACGGGCTCCCGAGAGGTTTTTGGTGGCTACAGAGGCTTGCGGCGGCGGAACTCCAGATCTATTGTCGTATTCGATGGTTTTAGGGTATTGGGAATATATAGGCGAAAGAAGTCTGTCGGGGGAGCCACGAGGGGCCCACGAGACAGGGGGCACGCCCATGGGGTGTGGGCGCGCCCTCCTATCTCTTGGCCTCCTCGAAGCTTCCTTGGCTTGTACTCCAAGTCTCCCGGATCATGTTCGTTCCAAAACTCACGCTCCCGAAGGTTTCATTCCGTTTGGACTCCGTTTGATATTCCTTTTCTTCGAAACACTGAAATAGGCAATAAAACAACAATATGGGCTGGGCCTCCGGTTAATAGGTTAGTCCCAAAAATGATATGAAAGTGTAAAGTAAAGCCCATAAACATCCAAAACGGGTAATATAATAGCATGGAAGAATCAAAAATTATAGATACGTTGGAGACGTATCAAGCATCCCCAAGTTTAATTCCTGCTCGTCCTCGAGTAGGTAAATGATAAAAACAGAATTTTTGATGTGGAATGCTACCTAGCATAATTCTCAATGTAATTTTCTTTATTGTGGCATGAATGTTCAGATCCAAATGATTCAAAATAAAAGTTCATA
>LR880972.1:65572190-65588481 GCA_904067115.1 Aegilops sharonensis | reverse complement strand
AACTGCACAAGGCCATGACCGCGATCTTGCGCGCCCTCCCGCCGGACATGGTGAGTCCGCTCGGTGCCAACGTCACTTCCGTGCATAAGAGCAAAGCTCTGCCAAGAAAAAGATGAATAAGACATGGACATTTCTCTTCTCTTCCTTAGAGATTTCCAAACCCATTTTGTGCATCATTTCCGTACGCATTAGATATTGGAACATTATTGGTATTGGTACACATTGGAGATAGGAACAGTATTGGTATAGACATGGAGGGCACCAGGAATCTTCCTTAGAGAACTCAATGACTACAATGTACATTGTTTCTCATACCTCTGCACATTAGAGATACGGATATTTCTGGTTGAGGCATATAAGGCATCAGGAGTAAGCAGTAGATTACAATAACTATAGCATGGACTACCATTAACCAAAGTCATCATACATTGGTGGTTTTAAAAATGTTCACTGCTTTTTACTGGATGAAAAGGCATTAATGTTATACATTCATGGTTGTTAGAAAGCTTCACTGCTTCTTTTGTTTCGAAGAATATACATCTTTGGCTCGTGCAAATTTGCCAGGCCTGAAATATCAAATTTTATATCATCTATTCCCTGCGTCCCATAATATAAGAGCGTTTTTGTTACTACACTTGTATCAAGAACGCTCTTATATTATGGGACGGATGGAGTAGTTATTATAACAACTATATTTACTGCTTTCAATTCTCAAGTAGATTATGGATTACAACTACTATAATTTACTCGATCGGATATCTCACTATTCATGTTATCCATTACTTTATTCATCCGGGTTTATTCGGTCCCCCATATTTTGGGTTAAATTTTGGTAAAAAGTTTAACCAATATAATATAAATTTTATGTCACAAAAGTATATTGTTGAAAACCTCTTCGGAGTACAAATTTAATAGTATATACTTTTCATTGTATATATATCATATTTTGTTTGTCAAATAGATGGTCAAAGTTCGAGTACTTCTCTAGACTCAAGATTAGTAAGACTTTTCTTTGGCAAATCTAGACTAGATTCTAGGCTCGCACCGGAGGAAAACACAAAAAGGACAGACTTAATATAACTAGATGGAGCAGCAAGTGCATGTGACACCATAGTGCTCCAATATATGCAATCTGGATTATCCTTTCACAGGAAACCATCAAAGCAAAGAATCAGTTTTAGCTCCTCCCGGGAACATGATACACTTTGCCGAGATGAACAAAGCCGCATATTTGTTTAACTGTTGTATGGAATGACAAGAAATTAAGTTTGTATCCACTACGTACAACATGTGTGACAAAGTAAGGTTGCTCAATTGGATCAAAGCATTTTCAGCAGAAAAACATTTTCTCTACTGTCCTTGGGATTGTCAAAGTTTCCCGTACATTTCCTTACTACAAAGTGACAAGGCATAGAAAAAATGGCGAAGAATTAATTCTCACAATGTTGACAAAATTTAGGAAAAAATATATTTGTTAGCTAGTCACAGTAGACTGCCAGAGATAACTACAATAATCGTCATGATTGTAGCAATATTTGACAATGACTGGTACCAAATTTCAGTGTCAGGCCCGCTTGTAGTTTCCACTTATCTTGTTTTTTCTCTCCGACTATGAGGTTGAAGCATTACGATTGGGCTTTCTTATATGTATATGCAATGCAAATTATCTAATGGCTAAATACATTATTTAATTTCAAAAGAAATAGCATTTGCCTAAAAGATTGATAAAGCTCTTGTACGATCTTCCTACCGAAGGACTAAGTCATAAGCAACAAATTCTTAGCAGTTATCTAATGATGGACCAAGGACTTTATATCACTGCCTACTTCCTAGGGCTTGTCTTTTATAAGAGCAAAGCCCCGCTCAGCAAAAGATGAATGATATAGCCCCGCCAGATATTGCAGACCCATTTTACACATGATTTTGTTGTATCCTGCACCTTAGAGATTGAAACATTCTTGATAAAGAAAAAACAATCTTGGAAGGGCATGGAAGGTACCAGGAATATACCTTAGAGTTGTCAAGGCTTAGCCTGTACATGGAAGCCATGAAAGTTTACAGATCACAAAGCCAAATGGTTCACACATTCAACATTGGCGTATTGATCTAGAGAACAAAGGGTTCACGTTATCTCATACATATACAATCTCTCAACATTCCTGTGTAGAGATTGTGATACTTAACCAAAAAATGGTGAGATCATTAGGAAAGTGACTAAATAATTAGTGGCGAGACATGTTCCACATTAGATGGTCAGCTTACTACTAGAAAAGACTTCACTGGGCGGCAACTGGACCATTACGGCCTCCAGCTTACTACTACAAAAGACTTCCAGAAGACATCTTCATCAGCTCCATTCGGATCCTTGGCGTCAGCCGCTAGTTTGCTCAACCACGACATCCCTCTGGCTCGCTGCTATTCAGCCTTGTAGGTCGTTGGCCGCTGTGGACACCTTAGGTCTGTTTGGAGGTGGCAATCGGGTGGCGTCCGGTCCTTTTCTGGGTGCGCTTGCCGTGTACCCAACGCGGCCTTATCTTGGCCACATCTCGCCCGCATACATTTTTTTGGGCCGCATTTCTTATATTATGTCAGCAACGATTATTTTGATACAATGAAGTACATTCACCAATTCTTGACTAGAATAGCAAGATAAAAAAAAACAAGAATCACAAATAAACATTTTAAAAGATATCCAACTTCCGTAACTGCTCCCACAAGATGGATTAGTATCTTCCTTTATGCCTTCTTTCTTGATCTGCGGATTCTCGATCTTAGGTATTTATTTGTTCTTCGATTCTAAAAAAGTAGGCGTTGCTTCACATCCAGTCTCAACTCTAACCTCTATTCTAGCAACGAGTGCACGAACATCTGTCAAATTTTTTTCTATTCAAAGATCGATGTATTTTTCTTCACAATACTAATAATTGCATCCATCCTACACAAATAATTGAGTGTAAGGAGCTATCGAAAATGCACCGAATCCCGGAGTACAACCAAGCAAAACAGGTACATACCCCAACACTTTTGCATTTGATGAACACCCATCCGGGATGTTCCAGCATTGTAGACATGGGGTGCACGACCTTCTGCAGGCAGTCGTCGCATTTTATGAGTTGCAACGGTGGGCCAACGAGCCTTTGGGCCAGCACTGAGCCCGGACGATGGTTGGGCGTGTCTTTGCCGACGAGCCACCGACAGGATAGATCCGAGCGACTAGACATGGAGTCAATATCTGCATGTGGCCTGGGGGCATTGTTGGGGCTGTGCGGAGCGCGGGCGATGGTCGGGTGTGTCTTTGCCAACGAGCCGCCGACAGGATAGATCCGAGCGGCTAGAGGCGGAGTCAATACCTGCATGCGGCTTGGGGGCATTGTTGGGGCTGTGCAGTCCGGTACCCGGTCAATCCATGGCAAGGCGGAGCCTCTGGCAGCTGGATTCGCTCCAAATGCGGCGGCCGACCGCTGAAATCAGGCGGCAGGGGATGGACTGCTCGTGGCCGGAGATAATGAGCTTGTGCCAAGGATAGGGAGGGGGGGGGGGTGCTGGCCAGCGACGCGGCGGCGGCGACTAGGGTGCGTTGAGTGGGGCCAGGGCGGCTGGAGTGAGTGGGGGAAGGAAGAAGAAAAGGGGCGACTGTGTCCCCGACAGGCGGGCCAGGGAAGGAAGGACAAGGGCACGCGACGCACCTATCCGCCTGTCCATTTTGACGCAAACGCGGCCCAAATTTAAGCCGGAAATGGGTCGAAAGCGGACCGAAAACAAACATCTATCTCTTTACTCCCGCACGTTGAGCCGTGTTTTCTGTTCATTTACCTCCAAACAGACGCTGCCGGACCATCTGAGATGGTGCGTTGAAGTTGTGCTTAATTCCTGAGACAACCCTCCTGCCTGTGATGACCCGGAGAACAACAATCCCAGAGGCGAATCACGTCGCTCTTCTCAGTGAAGCGGCCCGTGTTGTCGTACTCGGGGGCTAAGATACCCCATAGCTGCGCTGGCATTCAGGGTTGAGAAGACGAAGTTGTCAGCGATGAGCATGTGCAGATACCCCATACCATGCTCTAATGACACGTACTGTGATTTGATAATCAGCTGCGATAAGGCGGTGTTTCTTTTCATGGTTGCTATAATGTTTTTTTGTACCTTCGCTCTTGGGTTGCTTAAACAAATCACTTGCTGTTGCTGGNGGGTGCGTTGAGTGGGGCCAGGGCGGCTGGAGTGAGTGGGGGAAGGAAGAAGAAAAGGGGCGACTGTGTCCCCGACAGGCGGGCCAGGGAAGGAAGGACAAGGGCACGCGACGCACCTATCCGCCTGTCCATTTTGACGCAAACGCGGCCCAAATTTAAGCCGGAAATGGGTCGAAAGCGGACCGAAAACAAACATCTATCTCTTTACTCCCGCACGTTGAGCCGTGTTTTCTGTTCATTTACCTCCAAACAGACGCTGCCGGACCATCTGAGATGGTGCGTTGAAGTTGTGCTTAATTCCTGAGACAACCCTCCTGCCTGTGATGACCCGGAGAACAACAATCCCAGAGGCGAATCACGTCGCTCTTCTCAGTGAAGCGGCCCGTGTTGTCGTACTCGGGGGCTAAGATACCCCATAGCTGCGCTGGCATTCAGGGTTGAGAAGACGAAGTTGTCAGCGATGAGCATGTGCAGATACCCCATACCATGCTCTAATGACACGTACTGTGATTTGATAATCAGCTGCGATAAGGCGGTGTTTCTTTTCATGGTTGCTATAATGTTTTTTTGTACCTTCGCTCTTGGGTTGCTTAAACAAATCACTTGCTGTTGCTGGTCCCCATGAACGGGCAGATTCTGCCATGGCCTGGCCTGCTGTCGCACTTGGCAACAAGACTTAGATAGATGATGACTGTTCCAGCCTTTCGAGTTCATGCATGGTTTTCTCAAAAAAAAAAAAAAAATCGTGCTTGTTAATTTCATTACTATTTCAGCTCCTATTTTTCACACGAGTCAAGTTTTGAAATGAGAACAATATTGATAGAGGAAGAAATGAACAGTGTTCAGCCCCGATGTTTGCTCAGTGGCGAGCAAAGAAGCAGCAGCGTGCTGACGCTTGAAGTTCCCGTGTATCCTGATCACAAGATGCAAACCATCGTCACTGTGCATGTCCTTTCTTATATTGCTTCAGAGATTTAAATTTTAAGTTGTCCCATTTGTTGTAGACAGACCAGATCAGCAGTTCAGTACTAGTACTTTTGTTGTTTCTTATTTTATTTTTGCGGTCACTAGTACTTCTCTTGTTGCCAACATCTTTTTTACTAGGTTACAACAAAGTATGTTTTCCCGCAAAATATGTTTTCTGTCTTCAACTCTACTCCCTTGGTCCAGATTTACTATTATGCCCCTCTTTTATTTTTGCGGTTAAAGTTTGACTTTGTAAGTTTTACTAATAAGAATAAACTATGTCAAAAAATTATATAATCAGAAAGCTTTCAAATACAAATCTAACGTCGTACTTTTTTTGCATATACTCTCTCTGTATACTAATATAAGATATTTTAGTATTGATAAAAAACTTCTTATTTTGTTTTATAAAGATTGTATTTTATATTCTATCAGTCATATATATGGTTGAAGTCCGACCCAAAATATGAGGGGTCTTAGGGCATTTCCAACGCTGACTCTCAAACCTCTCGCAACCGTCTTTTTGTCATCCAACACGGTCCTTGATTAGTAGGGGGCTTAATTTGCGAGCGTCCGGACCGCTGTCACGACTACAACTGACTACCATGGCCCACCAAAAACCCTCCTCGCTCCCCCACGTGTGTTCCCGCCCGGCACCTGCTGCCCGCATTCGCGCCGCTATAAAGCGGTCGCTCCGCATTGACGCCGACCTAGAGCGGACACAGCCTCTCACTGCATAGGTATTGAAGTTGCGCGCCTACCGATAGAAATGCCCGCGCCTCGTCCTCGGTGTCCGCGCCAGTTCAATGCCGGAGTGACGTTTACAGCACGGGATGGGACGGATATCTACCACGCCCGTTCATTCGTATGCCTCTATTAAGCTGGCTCGCCGGCTGAGGAACCAATTTCGGTGCTGCTTGTTGACGCACCCGGATGCTTAGCGTCACTGGACTCCTCTATTTAAAGGCGGCCACACCTGGCTAAACTCCACACCACAACACATATGTTGCACATCCTCCTCCCTTGCACCACATCGACCATGACCGCAAGCTCTAGCGCGCTATGGGAGAGCATGTCATCAGAGCAGAAGCACAAGGCCGCCGCCCTTTTGCAGACGCGTGGCTGACCCACTGCGCCTGGCAGATCAAGCACGGCTTGCCGACCAGCTCACCCGAGATCTCCGACGATAACCCTAAAGTGGAGACGGGCTCCGATGATGACACCGTGCCTGTGCATGTTGGCTTGACCATGGAACAAGCGCATCCACACTAGATGCCGCCATGGCGGATGAGGAGCAGCCTGCGCCGGCTCCTATGTCGGCGTTGTGGCAGGCGCAAGTGGAGCGGATGTACAACTTCTTCCTGCTTGAGCCATACCGACTAACGGAGGGCCAAATCTACGATGAGCACGCAAGTGAGGAGGCCGTGGTCGCCATGGCCGCGGTGAACCCGAACTTTGTTGCGTACCAGCGTGCGCTCTACAAGGCCGCGCTTGGTCAACACATCGCTCGCAATGCAGAGCTGGCGCGGTTGGGTGCGGTCGCTGCTGCACACGCGCTGGCTGCGTAGGTGGTCGAGGATGAGAACATCATCATCCAACTTTCGGGGGCACATGTGGCAGGTGGAAGGTGATGGGCCGTACATGTCCATTATCCACCTCACATCCACCAGCACCGGCGACGGGCAGGTCACAGACTCATCTGAGAATGAATAGGGCATGGGAGGCGGCACGGCATTGTATCCCAAGTGGGCCGGTCCATCTCCCATGTTCTACTCTTGCTTGCTGGAGACCGCACCTTCACTTCATAGGTTTAAAATCCGCTGCTGCTCATGGACCGAATTGTAATAAATGCGCTCCTGTTATATGAAAATTCACCGTGTTTGCATGACGTTCGTCCGGTTTGTTGAAACAGTGTTTGAATATTATGCAGGTAGTGTAGGATGGACGGCTCCCGCTTCCGTGTCCACGGACTCATCCCCCTGTCCAGAACGGATGCGGAAGCATATTTGTGGGTCATCGTTGAAGATGCCCTCAGGCTCGGACAGAGGTAGTAAGTAGGAGTCTGTTGTTTACAACTTAGTTTGCCAGAGACTTTCACTTCTCTAGACTAAAATTCAGCAAAACCATTCTACATTCTTGCCTAGCAGTTAGCATAGGAAAACACAAGACGGACGCACAGTACAATACATGGACGGCCGAGTGCACACACGACATGAAAGTGCTCCAACGGTTTCGCCCAAAATTACTTTTTCACTGGAAACCATCAAAACAAAGAAATAACTTTACTTCCTCCCAATAACATGATACACTGTACCGCGATGAACAAAGCTGCATGTTGCTTCACTATTATATGCAAGGACAAGAAATTCAGTAGGAAACTTCGTATCCACTACCTACAACATGTGCAAAGTTGTAAGGTGCTTAATCGAATCGAAGCATTTCCAGCAGAAAAACATTTCTCTACGGTACCCGGGGTTGCAAGACTTTTCCATGAATTTCTTTACTAGAATGTGACGAGTCAAAGAAAAATTGTTGGAGACTTAGCTGTCACAATTTTGAAAAAATTAGGAAATAAAGTCACGATAGACTGCCAAAAGTAACTACAATAATTTTCATGGTTGTAGCAATATTTGACCATGAGTGGGGTCAAATTTCAGTGTGTTAGGCCCGCTAGTAGTTTCTACTTATCTCCTTTCTCTCTGAGCATGAAAGATTACCATCAGGCTTTCTTATATGTACATGCAAAATAAATGATTGGTCGGCTAAATACATTATTTGAATGCAAAACTTCAGAGATCAATACAATTTATTCCTTTCTGCAAAAATAAATGAGGAAATATTGCTTGCCTAAAGGATTGATAAAGGTCCCATCTGCTCTTCCTACCCAAGGACTAAAGTCATAACCAACAGATTCTTACCTGTTATCGATCGGTGGACCAATGACTTCATATTACTACTTTTATAAAAGTAAGGCCCTGCTAACCCAAAAGATGAATACCACATGCGTCATTTGGCTTCTCTCCTTAGAGTTTTCCAGACCCATTTTGTGCATCAGCTGTTGTATCACTACGCATTGGAGATAGGAACATTGTTGGTATATGCATGAAAATCATTTATCGTATCCCTACGGATTAGAGATAGGAATATTGTTGAAATAGGCATGGAAGGCACCAGGAATCTTCCTTAGAGGGTTTCAGGCCATACAGGTACATGGTTTAGCGGTTGAGCCATATAAGGCGCTGGAAATCAGCAATAGATTACTGATACAGTAACATGACGTGCCCAGCTTTCATGTCGTCTTCCTTTCCGTCCACTTGATAGCTCAGTTAACCAGAGTGAATCTTTTGCAATTGTGTTATACATTCATCCTTGCAGGGCTGCTCCATCTCCTTAAAGAAGAAAAAAATGTTTTCAATTCTTGCAAATTTGCCAGGACTGAAAGATTAGTGTTGATATCTAGTTGTAAACTTTGTAGTATGCTGGTGAAAACATATATGCTAGAGCACTTGAATGCAAGCAATGGCACTATGACAGAAGTACATACCTGAGCAAATTTTACACTAGAGATGCTAAAATTCCTGAACCAAATGGCTTGCACATTCAAGAATCATGGCATACTCATCTAGAGAACCAACAGTTCACATCTTCTCATACATGCACAATCTTTCAGTATTCCAGTGGTGAAGACATTGTGATACTTAACCATGAAATGGTGAGATCACTAGGGATGTGACTAAATAATTAGTGGCGCAATGTTGCTCATTAGCAGGCAAGCTTCCTGCTACAAAAGACCTCACTGGGTGGCAGCTGAATCATTACTGTCCTATCGCTTACAAATACAGATGGCCTCCCAAAAGACATCTTCATCAGCTTGATTCAGATCCTCGGCATCAGCAGATGAGTTTCTGAACCACAGCATCCATCGCCGGCATTTTTCTAGCCGCTTCAGACGTGCAATGCTTTGCGACCGCTGCGCGCTTGGCAGTCTCAGTCCTCGAGAAAATGCCGCAGAGGTAGGGGTCTGTCAAACCTTCAATGTCGCTGGTAGTAGTTCCTACCTTCCTTTTTTGAGACGGTCCTCATGCATGTGATGACTTTTCAATGAAGGGCATTTTATTAACTCATAATGTCGCATCGAGGGATATAATCACAATGAGCACACCTGGCCTCTGCATAATGAAGATACACACAGCCAACACTAACACGCACGCACACACACACAAGGATCACACGATGGCGAAGAGCTAAGTCATATAAAACAGAAGCTATGCCAAGTCGAAGAGAGAGAAAGCCTGAAGAGCTTAAAACAACGATAGGCGATATATAACAACAACCATCGCCAACACCTATCTTTTAAAAACACAAGGACTACAGAAAGGCTCTCCAAAGCAATGCCTTAAAGAAGAGAACGATGAACAAGCGTCGCCATCGCCAGATCTGACCTGCGAAGGCCGGAACATGAGTTTTCACCTTGAAGATCAAAACTCCGAGCAATGCCTTCAACATGGAAACGATGCAAAAACACCGCCATTGCAAATTGTAACCAACTAGGGTCTCACATGGAATTTTCACCCCGGAGCTCAAGACCTGGTACTCGAGAAGTAGCACCCAATTAATCGATGGCATCATATGTTATCTCTTCCACATTCTGTGATTCCAACAACACAACACCATGTAGAATCTGATGAGGGAGAAAGGTCACATGCACCACCAAAATCCTGATTTTTGAACGCTTTAATGTTCCTGCTGTTGGAGTTTAATGTCCGGCCCTTTCCCACAGATCGGTTTTTTGGTTGCACTAGCAAAAGAGCCCGTGCGTTGCAACGGGAGATTTTTTTCATAATCTTCAATGGCCATGGCCACATTTTGTTGCATCATCGAGGTACACTATCACTCTCAATTTCGTGAAATCATGAACAATTTTTAAAATCATGATCATTTTTAAAAACTCATGCACATATTTGAAATAATGAACATTTTTAAAAATTTTGAACACTTTTTCAAATTTTTGAACATTTTTTGAATTCATGAACATTTTATACTATTTGCAAACAGTTTTTAAAATTGTGAAAATATTTTATTTTATTTTATTTTTTATGTGCAAATGGACGAACAAATGATGGATGAAAATCTGGTAATAAGCGACGTATAAAAAAGGGAGTAAGAAACATTCGTGCCTTTAATAAAAAAGGAAAGTACTAATTAAGGGTGCAACATAAAAATAATTCTAAAAATAATTAACATGGAAGATAACATTACATTTAGAATCTACAAAATTTTCTGGGCGATTTTCATATCTAGCATGCTAAATTTGGAGTTGGGGTTTGAAAGATATGAATATTTAAAAAATACTTAAATCTGCAAAAAAAGAAGTTAAAACAGAATATTTTGGCCGTATTGTACCTTGTAGACCATCTGTTAAGCCAATAGCTCTATACTACGCTAACTGAAATTCGTGAAAAAAATCTACAAAAAATGGGGATGACCGGGTTTCGAACCCAAGTCTCCTGGATGGTGGAGAAACGCCTAGGTCAATAGGCTGCTTGTTTGCTTGTGTTGTGTAAGGGCGTTTCCTTAGATGAACCAAGCTCTATCGGTGGCGAGTTAAGAAATAAAAAGCGAATTGTTTTCTCACTTATGGATGGTATTGGTAGGTAATTTTTAGCAACTTGAAAGGTAATTTTAATGACGGACGACTAGAAGCGGTAGCCGCTTTATTAGTAGGTAAAGATTGGTTAAAGCATGCACTTCTACATTGGTATCGGAGCCAAGAGGTCTTGAGTTCAAGACCAGGCTGGCGCAATTAAATTGCAGCCCGCTTTCAGTCCACGTTTAGGCCTGAGGGAGCCACACGTGAGGGGAAGTGTTGACTTACAATGTGCTGTCTAGTCTCTTCCATCATATCGGTCTGATGGATGAACTGGTTAGGTGCATAAGCTTGCAACCAAGAGGTTCATGGTTCAAAACCCAGTAAACTGCAATAAATAATTGCGGCCTGCCCCCGCTTCTGCTGCCCACGTCATATAACTGGAAAGGAGCATAGACATGAGGGGGAGTGTTGGAGTTTAATGTCCGGCCCTCTCCTCACAAGCGGCAGCATGAGACAACATCACAGCATGCCGCCACTACTTTGGCCATCCTCCCACGTGGCGCAGCAAATTCCACTGGCTTGAAGTACATGGCCACCGTTAGCGATGTTGATCACAAACTCAGCAGTCCACGACCGCACAAGCTGTGATGTTGTTGGAGAGAGGGCGCTGGAAGATGGCGTTGTCAGCAAGGAGCTTGTGCAGAGACCTCAGTGTAATTTTTACTATGTTTGTGGTGTTATGTACTTTTGGTGAAATTTTATAATAGATCTGAGTTATTTTTTCAAGGAAATAAGAGATGGCTACAATACAAACCAAGATACTAAACGCTCAAGAAACAAAGACTTTGCCTGTTCTTTCAAATCATTTGCGTTGACATTGGATACTCCTGCTCGATGCAACGTGGAGACCAGCCAAAAAAGCACGCTGGCCCTCCTTGATTCCAAGGAGAAAGAAGCATCATGCCGTCCGGCGCAGCAGCTGCAGAGTGATATGCTCCCAAATGGAGGACAGTCTATGAATCCACCGCACATTTTCTACTCTCTGTACTGTGTCGCTGGTGGATGGACACGCACCAAAGGACGTGATCAATGTTTTAAATAGCCGGCTATAGCTCCGCTATAGCCCGCTATATAGCCTTTTCAGCGGGGTGCCGCTAAATGGTCTCATGTACAAATAGCCCGCTACATCCTGCTATAGTCCGCTATAGCTCCGCTATAGCTGATTTTGAGATCCGCCGCTATTTGGCAATAGCCTGCTATTTAAAACATTGGACGTGATGTGTGTACCTCGAAACATGTACCCCCAGCTCAGCTAGAGAGAGAAAGTATAAGTGTCTAGACCTAAGGAGAGGGTGGCAGCCGAGCAAAGAAGGGTCACCGGTCACCGTGGCTCCCCGGCTGCAAAGCGTGCCTGCGCCTGAAATAAACAGATTTCCGCCTGTAAATATAGATTTGGCCTAATGGCGCTGTGATTAGATGATTAGATGCGATAGTACAGGTGCTTCTTTTCATGGTTGCTATACTTACTTTCGCTGTTGGATTGCTTAAGAAAATCCATGAACGGGCAGAGCCTGCCATAGCCTAGGCCAATAACCATACATTTTCTCTCTTGGTTTTATGCACTTGGCAGCCGGAGTGGAAGATGACTACACTAGTTCATGCTAATTTCATTGTTGCCGCTCCTATTTTTATTAGTGTTAAGAGCAACTCCAATGAGGCGACTCATTTTGTCCGCCTACGTCCGTTTGAGTCATCACGGACAAAAATGAAGGCCCAACGCGGCGATCAAAACACAATAGCGTCCGTTGGGCGTCCGCGCCAACCCATTTCCGGCTCAAAATTGCACCTCAAATGTGTCGGCGTGGACGCGCCGCGCGTCTCCTCAGCGTCCGTCGCGGCCCCACTTGTAGGCCACCCAACTATCGCCCATCGTCTAATTTATAACGACCACCGACAGTGGACCCACTAGTCAGCCAGTGAAAGCGTCCTTTTTTAATCACGCGTGCGGCGGGGGCCAGCCTCACCCACTTCCGTCGACAACTGGCCTCCCAACACCCCCATGTGTTTCCTCGCCGGTGACACCAAATCCTAGCAAGCAATGGGCCTCTTCGGCAGCAGCAGCGACAAGGGCAAGGGCAAGGGCACCCTCGGCGCCTCATCCTCCCGTGCTCCTCCTCCCCCTCCACTACTAGGGAAAACCCCAACTAATAGCGCGGGACACCGCGCTACTAGTAAGGCGCTACAGCTATTCCTTAGCAGTAGCGCGTGCGACAAGCGCTACTGCTAAGACATATAGCCGCAGCATTTGTTCACTCCCGCGCTACTGCTAATATAGCTAGTAGTAGCGTGTTTACTCTACATCGCTACTAGTATTCTTTTTCTCATTTTTTAATTTTTAGTGTATTTATATGCCGTTATAAAATTTTTAGTACAATACCAATTATGAGGATGTTATATCAATATGTCCATAACAGTGTGTCAAATGAAGGTGGATTAGGTTCAAGTGGAGGCAACATGTGGTGCATGTCAAAAGTATACTACTAATCCAAACTTGATCTAGTTTGGACTAGTAGTACTTTCGATGTGCACCACATGTTGCCTCCACTTGAGTCTAATCCGCCAACACAAGCTATTTAATCATCATGGTAGTCATTACCACCAACAGTAGCTATTTAATCATCATAGTCATAGTGTAGCACACATCATCATCTTCAAACTCATTCTAGCTAGCTAATCATCACCAACACTAACTGCGGTAGCTATCTAATCACCACCAACACTAGCTAATAATAATCATCATAGTCATTACCACCAACACTAGCTATTTAATCATCATAACTCATTTCTAGCTAGCTAATCACTCCTGCTGGTCTCTCTCAGGTAAAATAACATAAAACATGTGGAGCGCTCCTGCTTCATCAAGTTGGAGCATGCAGATGGACCTGTCTCCTAATCATGGATTGCACTTCTGATTGCTGCCCCCTAGTACTTCTCTGCGATCGTTCACAATTTTGCTCCAGTCTTTCACTATTAAGCATTCCTCGCTATTAGAAATCCTGAATGCACTAAAGTGCATTGTAGGATATCTTGACCATAAGCTAACAATTCTCATGCGACCTTTAGTCTCGATCCAATGAAGCACAACATTCATCAGGAGTTCCTGTTGAAGAACATCGTATAGTAACATACGTAGCAATGAAGTTTAGCTTAAAAAATAATGTATGCTAAAGATGCACTGAGGATAAATAGTGAAAATCTTACCATCTTTCATAAATAGATGTTACCGTAGTTCAGTACAAACACTATTGGTCGCACGTTTTGAGTACTAAGATTTTTAAGTCCAGAAAAATAATTTGTCTTGACAGTATGAAGATCCTCAAGCCATGAAACATAATGACCTATCTCCTCGCAGTTTAGTTCATCCCCGGGACAGTGGACGGTCATGTCTACCAAGCGCCGGACATGTTTGCTTGAATGGAAATAAGCTGTCAATAGAAATTAGTTGTCAACGATTTTTGGATAAACAATATCGAAAACATAAATATGGTTGAGAAACTCACACAATGGTATAACTGGAGGCGTCTGCACATCGACCCAGATGTCTCTATTACCTTCAATATCATCTTCGGGATGAATATAAAAGGTGATAAACATATCAGGCTCAAATGCATAAGCCTTGCATAGAGCTTGCCAAGTTTTGCATTCAAAATAGGTGTAGGTCTCTGCGTTGTATAATTTTGAGTGGAAAGTATAACCATGCTCGGTCTTCAAGTAAACTCTCTTTACCTCCATAGTAGTTTTCATAGGACTGAAACCTATCTTATTCAAGACAAAAACTCTTGCATGGCAGTGGATACGCTAGTAGAATAGTAAAAGATTTAAATTATAAGCTGAAGCAAATGCAGCAGATGTGATGCTTAATTATGAAAAAAGACTTATCGTTGTGACTTACTGTATCCACTTCGAAGTTCTCGTCTAGCTTGATGTTGAAGCGCCTATCATCATCTAGGAAGATTCTGTCGCACAGGCCGCGCTCGTCTTCGCAGTATTCGCAAATACCAAAATCCTTTTCGGTGTCACACATTTCCTATGTTCATAGTTGAAACATTAATTGAAAATCGATCAAAGGCAACTACCAGGATACTCAACACACAAATCTGGGGCACTCGATATTTCCTACATATTCTTGCGCAAGTCATGCCGAAATTCACGGAAAAATCCGGCATGACCTTTACTAAAATAGGACATATCGAGCGCCTGAAATTTGCCGGAACGGAAATGAATCAACACTCGGGCAAAACATAGGCCACTCGGAGGTATAACCTGCAAACATGACCGGCCACTTCGGCAAGCACATATCCTATTTGAGCAACACAAGATATACATTTCAAAATATCTTATAGGACTCATATTGACATGAGCATTCAATAAGCAAAACCAAATCATAAAATAAACAAGTATTCAAATTAGCATGCGTTCAATAAGCAAAAGTAAATCATCTCATGCGTCCGCACATCATCGAATATAATCACTAATACATCCCGAATAGTATTATACATATAACATCACTAATACAACTAAAACCCTAGCGCACAATGGGTATTGGCGTGTGCGGTGGACACCCAAAGAGAAGGAACCATCACAGGATCATAGCTCCAGTGAGATCCCTGGAGAACCTGCTAGGTATTGGAGAACCTGTGCTCCAACGCAAACAAGTAGCGACGGACGTGCGCGTCCTCCTCTCTGACACGGTGACACACCACTTCCGCGGGGTCCTCGAGCCTTTGGACCGTCACTGGCCCACGCGACCACCACCAAAGAAGGTTCGGGTCAACGACGGGCTCACTCCTCACCAAGCTGCGCCCCCCGGTAGGTAGCGCCTCCCAGTACCAGCCCGGCAGAGCCCAGTCCCGGACATGGCCCATCTGGTCAAGTAGGTGTCCTCCCCCGAGTCGACGATGATGAGGATGCGGGATAGGCATCGTCGACGTCGATGCGGGAATAATTGCTTTAACTAAAAAAATAACAACAAATGTGACATGTTCAACTAGTTCTATTAATTCAACTAGTTCTTACTAAAAATAAACTTATTATAAATAAAAATAAACTAGTACCTAATTAGTACCTAGTTCTTACTAACTAATTAGTACCTAGGAACTACTGCCCTAATTACCATCTAATTTGATGAAGCTAGGGGTGGAAAGTGGTAGCGGATATTCCAATTATCCAACTTCGAAGTGAAATAAGTGGTCAAATTTTACTCGTTTTATTATGCATTACAATAGTGTTTATTCATCATCTAAGAAAACATCCGAGCCGCATCTGTATCCGATAACATCCGCACCCGATTCGTTTCCACCCATAGATGAACCCTAACTAATTTGATGCAACTAAAATTTGAAGAACCCTAGGCAGAGGTAGGGGAGGGGGAGGACCAGGCGTGCTCTCCTCGGGTGCCTGCAGCGAGGGAGGGGCAGGCGGCGTCGAGGTCGGGGTCGGGGCTCAGGCGCGTGGCGGAGGGCGGCGTCGAGGTCGGAGTCGGGGGCGG
>LR880972.1:65461215-65473576 GCA_904067115.1 Aegilops sharonensis | reverse complement strand
GATAGGCGAGGTGCGAAATATTATCAGCCCCAACACACTCAAGAAGGCGGTCTGTGAGCAGAACTCGGTCCCATTACAGGAGAAGAAGAAGGCACGCAAAAGAAAGACTAACAAGGGTGCGGGCCAGCCGGCACCGAGTACGATCCGTGCTCAGGACGGGCCACCTTCACCTGAGGATATCTCGAGGAGGGTGCATGTGGCGGGTAGGGCGATGCTACCGACGAATATGCTCAATGCTGCAACCGGTGCTATGCGGAGTCTGCATGACAGTGTTCTTTCTTTGGAGAAGCGGCGTCTCAGAGAGAAGGATGTGGCATACCCGGTTTTCGTGGCCAAGGTGCCAGAGGGCAACGGCTTTGTGGATAACTCCATCGGGCGTACGATCGTCCTGCGGTTTGATGACATCCACGCTATGTTGAACCTTCATCCGCTGCACTACACCTTTGTTCGGCTATTTTCACTGAGTATGGAGATGCGGATCATTCGCGACAAGACCCCGGACATCGTGATAGTCGACCCCTTCTACATGCGTGCCAAGATCTTGGGCAGCGCTGGGGACCGGCAAGTCGCGAGTTCTTACCTCGAAGGCGTCATTCTGGCAAACCAAGATAAGGATAACTTCCTCGTGCCTTACTTTCCCGAGTAAGTCCTCCCCTCAACCGGCCCGTAACATATGAATTCTTAGATTTCGATCGTTTTTCTTTTAACATTCCGTGTTTTCTGCAGTGACACACATTGCACGCTCATCCTCCTAAGCCCCAAATATTCTGTGGCCACGTATTCTGATCCGAACCGTCAATCGAACGTAGACTACACAAATGTCAAGAAGGTTCTTGATGATGTTCTCCCCGGCTACGCCCAATCTGGAGGCACCTTCACCATGCCTATTCGTAAGTACGGCAAGCACGTGTTCTCCCACAATACGACGTTCTGCTGCGTCAAGCAGCCGCCTGGCGGTCAGAAGGGTGTCTACTACGCCATCCATCACATGCGGGCGATCGTACGGGACCATCATCAACTTCTGCTACCGAGTAAACTCCAAGATTGGGCCGCGAGCGTGTCGGCAATCCAGGACGCGGACATCAGACAAGAATTCTTTCGCATCCAGTCGGAGTTTGCGGAAATCATCCATCAAGATGTCCTTCGTACCTCGGGGCAGTTCTACCTCAGAAATCAACCGTCCAACAGTGACATCGACACAATGCTACAAATGCAGGCTGACAACGCCCGTTCTTTCATGACTCCCACGATAGACGGCGGCTTCATCCACTCTCCGGTCCCTTGAGTCGAGTCGAAAGTAGTGATGCTGTGTCTAGTTCTGAAATATCGATTGGCTCATGTTGTAATTAAACTTTAATGAACTTGTAGTATGTCTCTTTGGTTTCGAGAGTCGTTCAACTTAGATGTAATCGATGCTATTAATGTCTTGCTTTTCTCTTCCGATCGTTCTGTTGCATACTTATATATTGCTTATGTATTGTCTGTGAATTGGTACTAACGTTTCGTTTGGCTAGTGCATAGCGATGCCGACGTATGTCGTGTACAAGGGTAAGGTTCCCGGAGTCTACGACGACTGGGAAGAGTGTCGGAGACAAGTTCACCGATTCAGCGGTAACAGTTACAAAGGGTACACCACTAGGGCCGAGGCCGAATCTAGATACGCCCGCTATCTAGCGGGAGAGGGGAGGGAGCGTTGGAGGAACCGGATGAAGACGAGTTTCATCGTGATGATGCTCATCGTGATGACCGCAGCTCTCTTCTATGTGATGGTAGTTTAGATGATCGATATCGACTTGTAATGTGAAGACAAACTCGCTACTCGCGGTCTCGAGACTTGTAATATAATGTTCTATCTTTGTTCGGTCTTTTCAATTCGAAGACTAATATGATGAATTGTATTTAGAGACTAATATGATGAATTGTATTCAGAGACTAATTTTCTATTGTATTCGATGAATCTGTTGTTGATGTGTGCTGTCTATATTTTGTCCAATTATACATTTTGTAACCTGTGCAAAAAACAGAAAATAAAAAAATAAAAAAAACCTAATATTCATACTAATGGCGCATCACATCACAGTGCGCCATTAGTATGCCAAAGGATACTAATGGCGCATCCTTAAACAGTGCGCCATTAGTATGCCGAAGTTACTAATGGCGCATCATGCCGTCGTGCGCCATTAGTTGCCAAAGCACCTGGGTATACATGGCCCCCTGGGAGGCATACTAATGGCGCACTGTTCTATATACTAATGGCGCATCAAGTGGTGTGCCATTAGTATATCAGATACTAATGGCGCACCAGCGATGCGCCATTAGTAAAATATACTAATGGCGTGGCACTAATGGCGCACCACCAATGCGCCATTAATGGCCAAATTAGGTGCGCCATTAGTAGGCCGTTTTCTAGTAGTGTATTGCTTCACTGTTATATACAAGGACAAAAAATTCAGTAGGAAACTTCGTATCCACTACCTACAACATGTGTGGCAAAGTAAGGCTGCTCAATTGGATCAAAGCATTTTCAACAAAAAAACATTTCTGTACTGGCCTTGGGTTGTCAAACTTTACCATACATTTCTTTTACTAGAATGTCGCAAGTCATAGAAAAAAGGCCAAGGAACTAGCTGTCACGATTTGGACAAATTTTGGAAAAATATATTGTTTGCTGGTCACGATATACTGGCACAAATAACTACAATAATTGTCATGGTTGTAACAATATTTGACAATTTGTGGTTTCAAATTTCACTATGTCAGGGTCTGCTAATAGTTTCCACTTATCTCCTTTTCTATCCCACTCCGACAATGGAACAGTACCATCAGGCTTTCTTATATGTACATCCAATGTAAATTATCTGTTGGCTAAATACATTATTTAATTTCAAAGAAAACATCCTTTGCATAAAGGATCGATAAAGCTCTCATACGCTCTTCCTACCAAGGACTAAGTCATAACCAACAAATTCTTACAGTTATGTACCGATGGACCAACGACTTCATATCACTGCCTACTTCCTAGGTCATGTCTTTTATAGGAGGAAAACCCCGCTCAGCAAAAGATGAATGATACATGTGCCATTTCGCTTCTCTTCCTTTAGTTTGCAGACTCATTTTAAGCATTATTTTGTTTTTTCGATAGAGAAGCATGATTTTGTTGTATCCCTAAACATTAGAGATAGGAACATCATTGATATAGGCATGGAAGGCACCGGTAATCTTCCTTAGAGTTCTAGGGGTTGAGCTGGTATATTGTTTGTCATAGCTTTACACATTAGAGATTCAAATTTTATTGGTTCAGGCATATAAGGCACCGGGAATTAGCAATTAGATTAACTCAAGCACAACACGAATACGGAGCCACCTCTCCATCCTCCGCTTGATAGCTCTGTTAACCAGAGCCCTCTTGGCTCTTGCTTCAGTTGTGTTATACATTCATGATTGCAGGGCTGCTCCTTTCTGTTTGGAACCAAATTGTTGCTTCAGTTGTGCTATACATTCATTCTTTTGAAAAAACAAAATTTTGTTTTAGGCCGTAAACACACGGTAGAGCACTTGAATGCAAGCAATGGCGGTAGCACAAAGCCATCAAATTTACACTACAAATGCTACAAAATCCTTGAACCAAATGGCTCACACATTCAACATTTTTGCATGCTAATCTAGAGAATCAACGGTTCACGTCATCTCATACATGCACAATCTTTGAGCATATTCCAGTGGCAAAGAGATTGTGTTACTTAACCATGAAATGGTGAGAAGTGAGATCACTTGGAAAGTGAGTAGTGAATTAGTGGAGACATGGTCCACATTATCAGGTCAGGTTACTACTACAAAAGACCTCATCGGGTGGCAACTGGACCATTACCGTCCTCCAGCTTACTACTACAAAAGGCCTCCCAAAAGACATCTTCATCAGCTCGGTCCGGATCCTCGGCATCAGCCACTGAGTTGCTGAACCACAGCATCTATCATCGGTCTCTGGCTCGCCGCTTCACTCATGCAATGTGCGGCTGCTGCTGTAAGCTTGGCAGCCTCGGTCCTCGAGAAGATGCCGCCGAGTTTTGGATCTATCAGGCCTTCAAGGTCACTGGCTGTTGTGCCAACCTTCAATTGAGAGACGACCCTCCTGCTTGAGATGACCTGGAGAACAACGATCCCGAAGGACAAGACGTCGCTCTTCTTGGTGAAGCGGCCTGTGTTGGTGTACTCGGGGGCAAGATACCCCGTAGCTGCGCTGGCCTTCAGGGTTGAGTAGACGATGTCGTCAACGAGGAGCTTGTGCAGTCCTGGGACTGACAGCTGTCGGGAGAGATGGTGGTAAGAGCAAAATCAATACGTCGACCCATTTCGTCTGCGCGTGTCTGTTTGGGTCGCCTCGGATAAAAAAAATTGACCCAATGCACCGACCCAAACGGACGTGCGTCTGATTTTCGTCCACCTTGCGATGCATGCCTTGTCCAAATTCGGGTCTCATTTGAGTCAGCGCGGACACAAAGCGAATGTACGTAACACGCACCTACTCCTTCCCCTGGCCCGCCAGTTGGTAGCACATTAGCCATTCTCTTCCACCATCAACAGCAAGCCCTCGGCCGCCCCACCCCGTCACCGCCGCCGTCCAGTTTATGTGCCCCTGCCAGCAGTCCGCGCCTACACACCTTCCCCGCACACCGCCACCTCCCACGTCGCCGCTACCACTGCCTCGCCGCCGGGCCACCACAGGTTCCCACCCCCAAACCAACGTCGCCGCGAACACGGAGTCCCCCCCCCCCCCCCCCCCCCCGGGCGCCCCCGCGCCCCCCCCCCCTTTCCAGGCCCCCCCCCCCCCCCCCCCCCCCCCCCCGCCGCCCCCCCCCCCCCCCCCCCCCCCCCCGCCCCCCCCCCCCCCCCCCCCCCCCCCCCGCCGCCCCCCCCCCCCCCCCCCCCCCCCCCGCCCCCCCCCCCCCCCCCCCCCCCCCCCCGCCGCCCCCCCCCCCCCCCCCCCCCCCCCCGCCCCCCCCCCCCCCCCCCCCCCCCCCCCGCCGCCCCCCCCCCCCCCCCCCCCCCCCCCGCCCCCCCCCCCCCCCCCCCCCCCCCCCCGCCGCCCCCCCCCCCCCCCCCCCCCCCCCCGCCCCCCCCCCCCCCCCCCCCCCCCCCCCGCCGCCCCCCCCCCCCCCCCCCCCCCCCCCGCCCCCCCCCCCCCCCCCCCCCCCCCCCCGCCGCCCCCCCCCCCCCCCCCCCCCCCCCCGCCCCCCCCCCCCCCCCCCCCCCCCCCCCGCCGCCCCCCCCCCCCCCCCCCCCCCCCCCGCCCCCCCCCCGCTCCCCCCCCCCACCCCACCCCCCCCCCAACACCGCGGCCCCCCCCCCCCCCCCCCCCGTGGGCGACCCCGGCCAGCTCCTTCATCTAACGGCGCCACGCTCGCCTGACGCCCTCAGGCCAGCTACCTGTACCAGGGGAGGCGCGCGTCTCTTCGCAGACCAGCTTCTTAGACGACGCCCGCAAGTTGTTCGACAATTTGCCCCGAAGGTATAAATGGACTCCACCGACGAGTTCTTTTTCCACAATTTCCTCTGCGACTCCGAAGATGAGGAGGTGGTGGTTGCAGTGTTGGTCCATGATCACGTTAGTAGGCAGCGGTCGTTGTTCCGGGGATCTATCTCGGGCACACTCCCGGCGTTGAATCGCAACCAAGAGAGTGTCCATTTCCTTCTTTGGAATGACAACTTTGAGACACCCAACCTGCTCTTCAAGCATCACCAATCCGGTGTCGTTTCTGTATGGCTAGGCATGTTTTCAACCGTATTCGAGAGAGGGTAGTCAGATAAGATAAGTAGTTCGAGTGCAAGGAGGATGCCCGTGGAAAGATTAGCTTCCCCTCTTATCAGAAATGCACTAAAGCTATTCGTATGCTTACATATGGAGTGCCATGTGATCTCATTGATGAGTACGTCTGTATGAGCGAGTCTACGTGCCTAGACTTCATGTACAAGTTTTGCAAGGCTGTGATTGTAGTGTTTGGCACTTAGTACTTGAGAGAGCCAACTAATGAAGATACAACCCGCTTGTTGGCGATGAATGCCAGCAGGGGCTTCTTAGGGATGCTTGGCAGCATAGACGGCATGCACCGGGAGTGGAACAACTTCCCTTCTGCTTGGCAAGGGCATTATGGAGGCCATGTCAGGTCCTGCACTGTCATACTTGAGGCCGTGGCCTCACAAGGTGTCTGGATTTGGCACTCTTTCTTCGTCATGGCCAGATCGATCGCACAATGATATCAACGTGCTTCAATGCTCAACGGTGTTTGCAAGGCTTGCCGAAGGCAACTGCCCGCCGGTGAATGTTAACATCAACGGCCAGAACTACAACAAAGGATACTACCTAGCTGACGGTATCTATTCTCAGTGGACCACTATTATGAAGACAATCCCCAATCCGGTCGAAGAGAAGAGGAGGAAATTTTCCCAAGAGCAAGAGAGTGCTAGGAAGGATGTCGAGCATGCCTTTGGTATTCCGCAATCTTGATGGGGCATCGTTCGATATCCTGCTAGAACTTGGAGCACCAAGAAATTGTGGGAGGGGATGACTGGTTGTGTGATCATGGATAATATGATCGTAGAGGTTGAGCACCCGGAACGAATCTACGATCAAGGGTTTCAGTTCAAGGGTGACAATGTTGTGCCTCAGCATGGAGGAGGAGCGGCAACATTTGCATAGTTCATCCAATTTCGGCATCAAATGCATAATTGGGAAACTCACATTCAGCTGCAAGATGATTTGGTTTGGCATATGTGGACTCATGTTGGCAATCAATAGATGTATCTTCTTTTAAAATGTATTTGAGACAATTTAACTTTTATTCGGCTTGTAAACTACTCCCACTATAAACTCATATACGAGCGTTTAGAGTCACTAAAGTAGTAATCTAAAAGCTTTCGTATTAGTTTACGGAGGGAGTATGATATGTTTATTTGGGTTGTGGAACTATACTATAGTTGTTTGCTTGTGAAACTATGCAAAATATGTGCATATTGGTTGAAAAACGATAGCAAGCCGACCGTGCGGGCAAATATGGGTTAGCGCATTGGGCACTTTGCCGACCCAAATCAAAAACATAGCGGACACCGAGCGGACGGCCGACCAAAACGGATAAAAAGCGGACAAAATATGAGTCCGTTTAAATCCACGCGTTTCTCAAGAAGGATCTTCTCGGTCGGTATGTTGTGGTGCACTAAGGATGGTCATTGTGGGGAGTAACTTAGACTAGTAACATGCATATGTTACTAGTCCATGTTATTACCTTTCTAGTGCATAGTATCATAGATTAGAGCAAGTACAATAGAGCTGAGTCAGCTGGCTATAAGAAATAAAATAATATATTCTTGCTTAGTTGGAGGAAAGAGAAGATGAGAGAGAAGGTAAGCGGGCTCTTGGTGAAGAGCCAGCTCTAGCACGTGCTCCTAGGCATTTTGTGAGAGTGAAAGGTGGGCCATATAATAAAAAAATAGTAAATTCTTCTAATCAACTACTGTACATATTAGAGCAAGTACAATAGTCCTACTCAGCAGGCTACAAGGCATCCCACATCAGCAAAAATCTGAGCTGGAGGAGAGTAAATACGAGAGAGAGAAGGAAGCGGGCGCTTCGTCAGTCGCCCGGCTGCAGCACAGGACGCGAGAAATAGCAGCTCGCTTGCAGCCCAAAGCCAGCGCTAGCCCCGCTGTTCACAGTCTCCTATGTCTCACAATCCAATCAATTGTATTTTACTTTCTCCCCATGCATGCAAGCATTGATTACTCTGGTCATGCAACAGCTGATATAGAGCCGGCTTATTACATGAGCCTACTTTTACAAAGGCTATTGGATACATGGCACATGTATACAGCCGGTAGCAGGCGTTTCTATTAACCATGCTCTTAGCTATAAGATAGGCTATAGATGACATGACAATATCTTATAGCTAGTAGTTGGCTATACTATTAACCATGCTATTAGTATCATAGGTGGTGTCATTTATTGCCATGCATGACACATACTCCCTCCGTTCCTAAATAATTGTCTTTCTAGATATTTCAACAAGTGACTACATACGGAGCAAAATGAGTGAATCTACACTTTAAAATATGTCTACATACATCCGTATATTGTAATCCATTTGAGATGGCTAAAAAGACAATTATTTAGGAACGGAGGGAGTAGTAGCATCACATTTATTATGTTACGGTATCTATCTATGTCACTATAGCCATCTCTCTCTTCTTTAATTGCATGCCACATAAGCATATTTGCGAGTCTCAACTGCACGATACTATTTATGTTACCCCACTATGACCAGCCTAATGATGGCTCGTTGCTCTTCTTGCTGTGTAGGTACTCGATACTGTCGAAACCGTCAAAGCAAGGAAACGTTTTATATTTAACCCTGTGAACACACTTTATCAAGACTGGAATTTTTTTTGGCGTGTTCCTTCGGAATTTCTTTTTCGACATTGGATGCTCATACTCCATGCAACGTTGGATGCTCGTACTCCATGCAGAGGAGTGAAACTTTCGGGCCAAACGAGAGGGTCAATCACATCACCACGGCTGCTGCATCATTGCATCCTTGCAGCAAACCGTCCGTAAGGATCGATTTGTCTCGTCCCAATGGCGTTGTGATTAGATGATTATTAGATGCTATGGAGCTTCTTTCCATGGTTGCTTGCTTATTTTCTTCCTTGGTTTGCTTAAACAAATCCTTGCGTTTGTCCCCATGAACGGGCAGATTCTGCCATAGCCTGGGGGCGTGTATGTCCTGTCTCATACTTGAGTGACCATCGATTTTCTCTTGGTTTTGCCTAGACGAATGAGCCGGCTCTTTTTACTATGCACTTGGAGTGGAACATGACCATTCTACCCTTCCCAGTCCGTGTCAGTACTTTCATTGTTTCAGCTCCTATTTTTAACAGCGTCGAAACACTACTGCCAAATTTCTGAAAGGGGGACAGTATTGACAACATTAGTTCAGCCCCAACCGTTTGCTTGGTGGGCAGCAAAAAGGCATCTGCGTACTCACGCATGCGGTTACCCTGCATTCTGCTCTGTGCTCACAAGATGCTGACCATTGTAACTATTCATGTCCTTTCTTATTTTGCTTCAGAGATTCAAAATTTAAAGTTGTCCCATGTGCTATAGTACAGCCGAGGTCAGCAGTTCGGTAGTAGTACTGTTGTTTGCAACTAGTAGGTTTTTTTATATATTTGCTCAATTAGAAATATAAACTATTTTTACCTGTTTTTTTTTTTCAAAACGGAGGCAAAAGATTTGCCTCATCTATTAAATAAGACGAGAATAGAGTTTAGAGTTTCTACAAGCGCCCCTGCAAAACGGCATGGCAATTACTCTCATACAACAATACGCCTTAATTTCTTAGCACCTGCCGTAACCCATAGTTTTGCCTCGAGCACGATATTTTGGAGTAGGATAGGCGACGGCGCACTCTTGTTGCGAAACAAACACATGTTTCTCTCATTCCAAATAGTCCAAGAGACGAGCATGGTGAGGGAGACCATCGCTCGTCTATCGGGGTTTCGCATGTCGGTCCTTCAATCCCACTATCGCATGAGGGAATCCTCAAGGTGCCAATTGGAGGTGTCCATGTGCACAAGACCAAACTTGTCGATGACCAATCGCCAGAGCCTAATGGAGAAGCGGCACTTGATGAAGAGGTGGATGCCCGATTCTTGCTCACGTTTGCAAAGCGGGCAAAGCCCACAGTTATCCCAACCACGCCGCTCCAACCGGTCGGCAGTCCAGTTCCGGTCTTGCAAGGTCAACCAGGCGAAGAATTTAACCTTAGGGGGGGCCCAAGCTCTCCAGACCATGTGGTGAATGGGCGAGTGCGTCAGGCCAAGGAATTGCGCCTTATATGCTGTGGCCGCCGAGTACTGCCCATCATCAGCATGCTTCCAAACAATGCCGTCCTGGACGTCATCATAAAGATGGAAGTCATGCACAAGAGCCCAAAGCGGGAAAAGTTCCCGGATGTGTGCGACAGAGACAATAGAGTCATGCTTGATGTGGGTCATCCAAGCGTTCCCTCGAAGGGCCTAACGAAGCGTCGATCTCTTCCTTTCTGAGGCTTGAAAAATAAGCGGGGCAATATCCTTGGGTTTACGACCAAGCAACCACAGGGAGTCCCAGAATGGTGTTTTTGCACCATTGCCAACGATGATTGTGGTGGAGGCATAGAAGAAATCCATATCTTCCTCGGTGCACGGGTTGCCCAAGCCAACCCAAAGCTTGGTAGGCTCCTTCCATTCGTACCATGGCCACCTTAGCCGCAAGGCCCGAGCAAACTTGTCGGTGTTGAGAACTCCCAGGCCTCCATAGATCGTAGGCCTACAGACCATGTCCCAATTGACCTTACATTTTGCGCCGGTCGTCTTGTCCGACCCTGACCAGAGGAAGGCCCTCTCAGTCTTGTTGAGATTATGAAGTGTGCCCTGTTTGAGAGACGTGATGGAGAAGACCACTTGAGAGGTGATGACCGATCTGACAAGGGTAGTGCGCCCAATAGTTGTGATGGTTTGTCCCTCCCAAGTTGCTAATTTTCCGGCCGCCTTGTCTTCAAGATACTGGAAGTCGACCTTCCGAAGTTGTCGCACTGAGAGCGGGAGACCCAAACATTTGATTGGGAATGCGGCACGGGTCGTCGGAATGTTACTCAAAATATGCTCCACAGGAAGGTGGTTGCATCGAATGGGCACAACCGAGCTCTTGCAGAAGTTGGTGCAAAGTCCTGTCATCTCGCTAAAACCCCTTAGGATGACTGAGAGGTTATCAATGTCCCGCTTGATTGGGGCCATGAAGATGGCCGCGCCGTCCGCATAGAGGGAGGTTCTCACCATGACGCCGCGCCCGCGGATCCTATGGATGATGCCCTTTTTTTACCGGTTTCAACTCTAAGTAGAATATGGTTTACAACTATATCTCACAGTTCATATTATCTATTACTTTCTCCGTCCGGATTGATTGGGCCTCCATATTTTTGGTTAAATTTTGACTACAAATTTAACTAATAAATATAAATTATATGTCACAAACTATACCATTGAAACCTCTTATGAGTAAAATTTAATAGTATAATTTTTGTTTTATATATCTCTGATTTTGGTAGTCAAATAGATGAGCAAAGTTTTAGTGCTTCTGTTGCCTCAAAATTATTAACACTTTTCTTTGATTAAACTAGACTCCATTCTGTTCATGTCCTTTCATATTTTGCTACAGCGATTCAAAATTTAAAGTTGACCCATGTGCTACAGTCACTGGTAGAAAAAGGGTCTAATATTCAACCCTTTAGTCTCGGTTTGTAAGGGACTCTTCAATGTCGTGCCTCAAAATGCCCACAAACGTTCGGAACGGCACCGCCGGACCATTTTTTCACCCAATGTGGTGGCACATATGTTCGCGCGCGGATGGACTCGTTTGATTTCTTGCAACGCGATGCGAAGACAGGGGAGATATTCGGGAGTTTGGAATCGCGCCATGTAAGACTCTGACAACACGGTCCCATCCAAACGGATCGCCGCATGTTCTCTCCAACTGTGCCACCACTCTGGACGCCGCATTCAAGTTGGTCCAGTGCGACGCGGCCGCTCTACAGTATGTCGTTCGGAAACAGCGCTACGGCCGAGAGTGTCACTCGCACCGCGTCCACTCACTTTTCGTGCGGCATTCAATACTAGCTCGCAGCATCGCAACCAGACTGGGTGGCGAGATGGTTTCGTACTGCATTGAAGTCGGCTTAGAGCGACACGACCGGGCAGGGTGGCAGCCGAGAAACCCACCGCGGTCGCCCGCATTCAAACCAGGGACGTTTGGCTTGGCCGGAGCCCTATATACAAGCACGGCAGAAATCGACCACCTCTGCTTCCCTTAGGCTGGCCATAGTGGGGGTAACATAAGTAGTATCATGTACTTGGAACTCGTAAACACGCTTATGTGGCAGGCAATTAAAGAAGAAAGAGATGGTCATAATAACATAGGTAGATGCTGTAACATAATAAATGTGGTGCTACTATGTGTCATGCATGACAATAAATGAGACCACATATGATACTAATCTATGATACTATGCACTATAGAGGTAGTAACATAGACTAATAACATATGCATCACTGGTGGAAAAAAGGCCTTTCGTCGCGGTTCGCAACAGCCATTAGTCGCGGTTGCGCAACTGCGACCAAATAAGCGCGACTAAAGCCCCCCACCTTTAGTCGCGGCTGCTTAAGAACCGCGACTAACGGCCCGTCCACGTGGGCGCCAGGCGGCCGTCGGGGCGGAGGACCTTTAGTCGCGGTTCTTCTGGCCAACCGCGACTAAAGGCCGCCACAGGTTTAGGGT
>LR880972.1:65420894-65441945 GCA_904067115.1 Aegilops sharonensis | reverse complement strand
CTGTTACATGCTGCGGTAGCTGAACCCCTTTCCTTTGCATGACCTGTCATTGCCACAGTAAATAGATGAAACCCACTAGCATGAGTAGGATTTGTTTGAGCCATGTTGTGCCTACTCCTTCATGCTTGTTTGCCATGCCTGCTACTGCTTAGAGTTGAGTCAGGTTCGATTCATCATGGGTGAATTGGAATGATGTGAACATGTCCTATTGTGTGTGAGCTAAGTGTGTGAACACGATTTGGTAAAGGTAGCGGTGAGAGGCCATGTAGGAGTACATGGTGGGTTGTCTCATTGAAGCCGTCCTCAGGAACCGAGTTCTGTGTTTGTGATCCGTTAACAGCTACTACCACGCATTGGGTTCCTTAATTGACTCTCTTGACTTATTAACTGCCCCTGTCCTCTGTCCACGAGTTGTAAGTAGTTTCTGATGTTTGTAGTATGCTGGAGGCTGTACGCAGCGCTGACCCGAGGGGTGGGCTGTGATGCGGTAGGCACGTGGCCCGGTGTACCGAGTCGCCCGTTTGGTGCCTCGGGAACCCTGCACACATCGTTCGGGGCCGTATGTGGAAACCTCGGCCGAACTCCATCGGATGGAACCTGAATAGGCGATAAACCTGGACTAGGGACTTGTGTGGTTAGTCAGGTCATGGCCTACACCCTCGTCGGGCTTCCGCTTGAAGGTTGCCGAGATACATGACGTGTACATGGCGGTAAGTGGCAAGAGCGTGTGTGAAGAAGTACACCCCTGCAGGGTAAACATCATCTATTCGAATAGCCGTGTCCGCGGTAAAGAACCTCTGGGTTGCCTATACAGTTCATAGACAAGTGAAAGTGGATACTCTAAAATGCGCAAGATAAGCGTGAGTGCTATGGATGGCGTTCACGTAGGGAGACGGGAGCGGATCCATGTGGACTCATGTGCGCCACCTCAAAAGAATTACTTGCAGATGTAGTTCAGGATAGCCACCGAGTCAAAGCTGGCTTGCTGCAGTTAAACACCACCATCCCTTTGTTGATAATGATGCATATGTAGCTAGTTCTGATGTAAGTCTTGCTGGGTACATTTGTCCTCGCGTTTGCTTCATTTATGTTTTGCAGAGAAACTCCAGTCTCACTAGTAGTTCCGCGTGGACTTCGACGTTTAGCTTGATACCTCAGCTATGATCTCGTGCCCTCTGGAGGGTCTTGTAGATAGTCAGGCTTCTCAGCCCTTTTCATTGGTAGTTGTCTGTACTCAGACATGTTAAGCTTCCACATGTGTTTTTGGTTTGTATGCTCTAAATGTTTGGTCATGATACCCATGATTGTAATACTTGGCTCCTCGGAGCCTATTGAATAAATACTTGAGTTGTAGAGTCATGTTGTGATGACATGTTGTATTTTCACATAACGAGCATATTGTGTGTATGATTAGTGAAATGCTTGGTATGTGTGGGATCCGACAACCTAGTTGTTTATTCTTGGTAGCCTCTCTTACCGGGAAATGTCTCGTAGTGCTTCCGCTGAGCCTTGGTAGCTTTCTACTGTTTCGGAACACTTAGGCTGGCGGGATGTGTCCTTCTTCGTTCATGTGTCTATCTCTTCGGAGAAATGTCACGCGTTATTCATTTAAGTCCCTGTAGTTTGCTATGACTTGGGTTCATACGTTGTTGATCGACATGTTTGTTGTTGGGTCATGTATGTCTGTCCCTGTAAGTTAGCGCCACTTTGGGTTCACGACTAGTCATGTCGGCTCGGATTCTTTGTCATATGGATGCTAGCGGCACTGTCATATACGTGAGCCAAAAGGCGCAAACGGTCCCGGGCAAGGTAAGGTGGCACCCGTGGGAATACCGTGTGTGAGGCCGCAAAATGATATGATGTGTTACATGCTAGATCGGTGTGACTTAGGATCGGGGTCCTGATAGAGGTGAGGTGTCGATCCAGACATCATGGTTGATGCTAGAGATGCCTTTTACTCCTACTACCATGGTGGGTGCACCATGATGTCGGTGGACCTGGGTGGCGGATGCTACTTGCGATAAACGTTGAGATTTCACTGAAGAGGAAGGGTGAATTAGTATAGTAGCAGATAATATTTTCCCCAATAAAGAATCAAGGTTTTATCGAACCAATAGGAGATTCACGCAAACAAAGGTCAACAGCACCTGCACACACAAAAAGTATTTGCACTCAATGTGGGCCAAGAGGGTTGTCAATCCCCATGTACTCGTTAATTGCAAGGATTAATTCTGATACTGGTAGATATATAAATTGCAAAATTAAATGAAAATAAATAAATTGCAGCAAGATATTTAGGGCTTTAGTAATACGAGGTGAATGGATCCGGGGGCATAGTTTTCAGTAGAGACATCTCTCGAGAACATATTAAATGGTGGGTACACAAATTACTGTTGGACAATTGGTAGAAAGGCACATAGGAATTACGCCTGTGACAAGTAGACCGACATCCATCTGCATCTACTACTATTACTCCACTTCGAGGGTGCTTCTATGCTTGCCTCTCTATGTATTAAGTTCATAACAAACAGAGTAATGTTTTAAGATTTATGACATAATATAGACAAAATAAGACCAAGCAATATGACCGAACTCCGTCATTTTACCCTTATTAGCAACAATACAAATACGTGTCTCACTACTCCTCTTGTCATAGAGTGATGATACCGCAAGATCGAACCTACTACTATGCACCACTTCCACTGAAGATGTAACCATTGACTTGGCCAAAGAAAATGCATAGATCGGAAAGCATTACATAGCTATAACAATCACACATAATAAAGTTCAAAAATAACTCAATTACTTTCAATGAATAATCTGATGATAAACCCACAATTCATCGGATCCCAAAAAACGCACAACACAAAAGGATTACTTCATATAGATTTCCGAAGAGAACATCGTACTAAAAATCAAAGAGAGAGAGAGAGAGAGAGAGAGAGAGAGATCTAGCTACTGCTATGGACCCATAGGTCCTGTGAGGAACTACTCCTGCATCATCGAAGAGGAAGCAAGGTTGATGTAGAGGCCCTCTGTGTTCGGTTCCCCATCTGGCGGAGTACCGGTGGAGGCTCCAGATGGTATCATGGAAGAACAGAGGCTCGCAACGATGGAATAACTGTCTAGTGGTTTCGGGATTTTGATGAATTTATGGGCCTAAAATTAGGTCAAATGAAGTTGCGATAGGGCCACAAGCTCAGGCGGCACCCTGTAGGGGGCGTTCCCTGTGAGCTCGTGTCTCTCTCGTGCAGCGTCTGGTCTTCCTCCGAGGCTTCTAGGGTCCCTTCTTGTCCAAAAACTAGGTAAAATAGGAACTGAGACTAGGCACTAGGTTAATAGGTTCCCGAACATGATATAAAATTACATATAAAGCATACAAGATTGATAATATAGTAGCATGAAACAATCGGACATGGAGTATTTTTCTCGAGCTCATATGCTCCCACTTGAATAGTGAAATCGAAAAAATTAGTAAAAATATTCAAAAAATCTGATTTTTTTTTTGTGATGAACATTGACGAAATTTCTAAATGCGTGCAAAATTTCTGGCTGAAATGACATTTGTGGAGGTCTGCGCAAAAATAACAAAAATGATTTATTTTTGCCAAGACCTCCACAAATGTCATTTCGATCTGAAATTTTGCACGCAGTTAGAAGATTCCTCAATGTCCATCACACAAAAAAAATATTTTTTTTATTTTTCTACTGACTTTTTTGATTTTACTGTTCATGCAGGAGCATATGAGTTTAGGATCAAAAGAGCACATTCAGAAACAATCAAAAATTATAGTTATATTGGAGGCCAGCATCCCCAAGCTTAATTCTTACTCGTCATCGAGGCGATAAATGATAAAAAGAATATTTTTTATTTAACCAAGCTTTCGCTGGCAAATTCATGTCCATCCCCAGGCTGGACCACCAGATTGACCTCCTCCATCATCGAAAGCACCCATGGGTGACATCTGCTTGGAAACCGTACGACCGTAGCTGCACATCGATGGCGGAGGGGCCTGCATAGCTGCGCCGTCGACGCCGGACGACGCACACGTCCAGGACACCCGCACAGATCTCCACCGCAACTGCATCCGGGAGCCGGGTCGGAGGAAGGCCCCCCTACCGCCATCATCCGCTGCATGGGCTTTGCCCCGCAGAGCAAGGGGATCGGGGGGCGGGGGGGGGGGGGGGCGCTCCCCCCCCCCCCCCCGGCGGCCGGACGGCGGGCCCTCCCCCCCCCCCCCCCGGCGGCCGGACGGCGGGCCCTCCCCCCCCCCCCCCCGGCGGCCGGACGGCGGGCCCTCCCCCCCCCCCCCCCGGCGGCCGGACGGCGGGCCCTCCCCCCCCCCCCC
The DNA here is from genome assembly GCA_904067115.1 of Aegilops sharonensis. NCBI lineage: Eukaryota > Viridiplantae > Streptophyta > Magnoliopsida > Poales > Poaceae > Aegilops > Aegilops sharonensis. The sequence continues at coordinate 65,437,596 of LR880972.1, read as the reverse complement.
CCGGCGGCCGGACGGCGGGCCCTCCCCCCCCCCCCCCCGGCGGCCGGACGGCGGGCCCTCCCCCCCCCCCCCCCGGCGGCCGGACGGCGGGCCCTCCCCCCCCCCCCCCCGGCGGCCGGACGGCGGGCCCTCCCCCCCCCCCCCCCGGCGGCCGGACGGCGGGCCCTCCCCCCCCCCCCCCCGGCGGCCGGACGGCGGGCCCTCCCCCCCCCCCCCCCGGCGGCCGGACGGCGGGCCCTCCCCCCCCCCCCCCCGCGGGGTAGGGGGTGGCGGCGGCTTCAATAGTTGGAGCTGTACGTGAAGAAAACCAACATGAGAAAAAAAAAGATCTCACACTTGAGTGACCATCGATTTAATTTGGTTTTCCTAGACGAGTGCAGGGTTTTCCTAGACGAGTGCAGCGCCGGCTCTTTTTACTATACACTTGCAGCAAGAGTGAAACTTGACTATTCTACCTTTCCAGTCCTTGTCAGTAATTTCATTGTTTCAGCTCCTATTTTTAACTACGTCGAAACAATAGTGCCAAGTTTCTGTGACAGCACTCACATGGCTCAAGTTTTGAAGGAGGACAGTATTGGCAGCTCCTATTTTTAACAGACCAAACGTTTGCTCAGTGGGCAGCCAAAAGGCAGAAGCGTGCTCATGCCTGCGTCTCTGAATCCTGCCCACAAGATGCTGAAAATTGTAACTGTTCATGTCCTTTCTTATTTTGCTTGAGAGGTTCAAATTTTAAAGTTGACCCATGTGCTACAGTACAGCCCAGTTCAGCAGTTCACTTGGAGTACTTCTGTTGTTTGCAGCTAGTTTTATGTTTTGGTCATTTAGAAAGAAAAACTATTCTTATTGGTTTGAACTCTAGGTAGAATATGGTTTACTACTATACTAGATCAGGTATTTTACTATTCATATCAGCTATTACTTTCTCCGTTCAGGTTTATTGGGCCCCTCTTATTTGTGTTTACAACTACTCCCTCTCTAAAGAAATATAAGAGCGGTTAGATCACTACTTTAGTGATCTAAATGCTCTTATATAGCTTTACAGAGGGAGTATAATTTTCTACATCAGATATCTCCCTGTCATATTAGCTATCACTTCCTCCTTTTGCTAAAAAGAAAACTATTACTTTCTCCTTCGGTGGTTATTGGGCACCTTGTATTTTGGGTTAAATTTTGACCACAAATTCAATTAAGAAATATAAACTCCATGTCACAAAATGTATACCGTTGAAAACCTCTTCTGTACCCTAAAAATGACTCTTCCTACCAAATTTTGTCAACTCAAGATTATTAATGCTTTTCTTTCATAAAATTACACTACTCTTGCCTATCAGCGGAGGAAGACACAAAACGGACACCTAATATAACTAGATGGAGAAACGAATGCACACGTGACACCAAAAGTGCTCTAATATATTCGCTGTAAATAACCTTTTCACGGGAAGCAATCAAAGAACAGAATCATTCTTTTGGAAAAAAATTGTTTTAGGCCTTAAACATACGTTAGAGCACTTGAATGCAAGCAATGGCACTCTGGCAGTGGCGCAAAGCCATCAAAGTTTACACTACAGATGCTAAAATCCTTGAACCAAATGGCTCACACATTCAAGATTTTTCCATGCTAACCTAGAGAACCAACGGTTCACGTCATCTCATACATGCACAATCTTTGAGCATATTCCAGTGGCAAAGAGATTGTGATGCTTAACCATTAAATGGTGAGAAGCGAGGTCACTTGGAAAGTGACTAGTGAATTAGTAGAGACATGTCCCACATTAGCAGGTCAGCTTACCACTACAAAAGACCTCATTGGATGCTCATACTCCATGCAACGTTGGATGCTCGTACTCCATGCAGAGGAGTGAAACTTTGGGGCCAAGCGACAAGGGTCAATCACCACGGCTGCTGCATCATTGCATCCTTGCAGCAAACCGTGCGTAAGGATCGATTTGTCTCGTCCCTGTGGCATTGTGATTAGATGATTATTAGATGCTATGGTGCAGAGCTTCTTTCCATGGTTGCTTGCTTACTTTCTTTCTTGGTTTGCTTAAACAAATCCTTGTGTTGTCCCATGAACGGGTAGATTCTGCCATTGCCTGGGCAGTATGCCTTGTCTCACACTTGAGTGACCATCGATTTCTCTTCGTTTTCCTAGACGAATGCATCGCCGGCTCTTTTTACTATGCACTTGGCAGCAAGAGTGGAACATGACCATTCTACCCTTTCCAGTCCATGTCAGTAATTTCATTTTTAACAGGGTCGAAACACTATTGCCAAATTTCTGTGACAGCATTTACATTACTGAAGTTCTGAAACGGGGACAGTACTATTGGCAATATTCAGCCCCAACGTTTGCTCAGTGGGCAGCAAAAGGGCAGCAGCGTACGCACGCCTACATCTGCATCTTGCCCACAAGATGCTGACAATTGTAACTGCTCATGTCCTTTCTTAATTTTCCTTCGGAGATTCAAATTTTAAAGTTGACCCATGTGCTGCAGTACAGCCAAGGTCAGCAGTTCACTGGGAGTACTTCTGTTCTTTGCAAGTAGTGTTATGTTTTGGCCATTTAGGAAGAAAAACTATTTTTATTGGTTTGAACTCTAAAAGCATCTTCAATAGATAACGTTGATGCAAAAGTAACTAATTTTAACATCTATGAGACGTAAAAACACACCTTCAAACAGATTTTATTTTAGAAAAGGAGGATGACCCCCGGCCTCTGCATCTGGTCGATGCATACGGCCACTTTATTAACTATTCTCACAAGACCTTACAAAGCCAAACAACATCAAGACTAAAGCCACCGTCTAAGCAACAACTGTTGCTACACCTATTCAATTGATGAAGGGGCGCAGATAGTCTGGGCCTAATACCAAACAGACATCGCAGCCAAACCTAAACATCTAAGACCTGAGGTCCCAACCAGGACGCCTGCCGGGTATGGGGCACCTACCAGTCCAGCGCACTCCTCAACCAGGACGCCAGCCGGGTATGAGGCCGCCGCAGCCACCTGCCACCAATCCATCTTCAAAGATGTATTGTTGCATGCCCCGTGCCAGGTCTCTCTGCCATCGACGCCACCACGACGCCCGACAGCGTCGTCCTCCTGCGCGAGTCCATCCTCCCACAGCGAACTCTGAATCTGCACTACGCCGTGCCATCAAGATCCGTCGCCATCAGTGTGTAGGATGAATCACCGCTCCACCAAAGAATCCGTCCCTCGATCACGTGTGTACCTCCAAGAATGACGCACCCAAGGGAGGAACGACACCAGAGCGCCGCTTTCATCTGATCATCCGATCTCGGGTTTGCCCCGGAGGTAGCAGAGAGTGGCCTTGAACTTCTCCACGGCGATGCCTTCAAGAAGGGAACGACGTAGATAGCACCGCCACCGCCGGCCTTAGCAGACGCCGAAGGCAAGTTTTCACCCAGATCAGTTCTAAGGGATCCAACTCTCGTGCACGGGCCGCCGTCACCACCAGCACCACCAGGCAGAACCCTGGAGCACCGGTAGATCAGCGAGCCGCCGGCACCACCGCATCCAGATCGCCGGCCACGTCGGGCCTCCGCCATCCCCCGCGCCGTCCGGGTTAGAGACGGAGCCGCCGACCGCGCACAGGGACCACCGCCGCCTGCACACACCGGAGCGCCGCCGAGAGCCCAGTGCCCGCCACCGCTTGCCGAGGGCCGCCACCACGTGCCCCGAGCGGACTCCCACGCGCACCAGGGGAAACCGCGAGCGTGAGCCCTGCCATCGCCCCCAAGCTCGCGCCGGTGCGCCCCGCCTCCGGCGCGCCGCCAACAACCGCCGCGATCCGCCCGCGCCAGATTCAGCGAGTCATGGGAGAAGAGATCCCGCCGCCACTGACCGGGCTTTGCCCGACGGCGGCGAGGAGGAGAGGTCGGGGGAGGGACGACGATGCGGCGGCGCTAGGGTTCCCCCCGGTCGCCGCGTAGGGGCGACACGGGAGGAGTCATGAAACACCTTCAAACAGATGATGTAGATCTAAAATACTTCTTCTGTTCCTAAATATAAGTCTTTTTAGATATTTTAATACGGACTACACTCATTTTGCTCAGTATGTCCAACCGTCAGTTTATTTCCTCCCCTAACCACTGCGTGACCGCATCTTTCCCTCCCGCTGCACTTTCGTCTCCGTACCGCCCACCCACCGCTCCACGCCACACTGCCCTGCTGGCAGATCCGCCCTTTCCACTGCCCAAACCGTCGGTTCCGCCGCATCTCTGCCACCGCCTACCTCCAAATCGGCTGAAACATCCTCTTTTTCGCCTCACATTCGACACCCGATACAAGCCCTACTCTGCTGCCTAGCCGCCGCCCGATTGAGGCCCTACTCCGCCGCCTAGCCACCGCCCGATTTAAGCCCTACTCCGTTGCGCCGCAGCCCGATTCAAGCCCTACTCCACAGCCTAGCCGCCTCTGCGCCGCCGCCCGATTGAGGCCCTACTCCGCCGCCTAGCCACCGCCCGATTTAAGCCCTACTCCGTTGTGCCTCCGCCCAATTCAAGCCCTACTCCACAGCCTAGCCGCCTCCGCGCGGTCGCGCCGCTGCCCGATTCAAGCCCTACTCCGCCGCCTAGCCGTTGTCTGGCCCCTAGCCACCACCACGCCGCCGCCTGACTCATGCCCTACTCCGCCGCCTAGGCACCACCGCGCCGCCGCCTACCAGCGGCCCGATTCAAGCCCTACTCCGCTGCCTAGCTACCGCCCAATTCAATCCCTAATGCGCCGCGTCGCCGCCCGATTCAAGCCCTACTCTGTCGGCCGATTCAAGCCCTACTCCGCCGCCTAGCCTCCGCCGCCCGATTCAAGCCTTAATTCGTTGCTTGATTCAAGCCCTACTCCTCAGCATTGTCGCCCGATTCAAGCCCTGCGTTGATGCGGTGCCACTGCCATGCCAGCGAAGAAGCTCTCAGAGAGTAAGACGGGCTTCTTCAGGGTGCGGGCGAAGCCGTCCGGGAAAGTCAAAGTCGAGTTCTCCGATGATGACCGCCGCTTCTGGAAAGGCACGTGTGGCACCATCGAGGAGGTCGTGCGTGTGTACGACGTGGCAGCGTGGCATGCCGGCCAACCAACGGAGCTCAACTTTCCGGAGATCAAGACTTGAGCGGATGCAGAGTTCCTCGCGCTGGAGAATTTTTGGATGGAGCAGAGGACGAAGAAGAAGCTGGCAATTCGCATTGCTCCCAGCGATAGTGACAACGTGGAGATGTCGAGGTTCGCGTGGGACCATCCAGAGTATCTCAAGGTCGAGCGCGAGTTCTTCTGGAAGCTCCAGGCCGAGCAGAAGAAGAAGGGGTGAAGTAGGAGGACGAGGCCAGCTCCTCGACGGTGATCCCCGGTCGAGTCTGACTCGTCGGACTGGGGTGACTCGGAAGAGGAGGACAAGGAGTGCGATAACCCCAACAAGGAGGAGTTCCAGGAGCATTTTAAGAGCGGGGATGAGTAGTTTTATGTTCGATGTAGTTGAAGTATTTGTTTGAACTAGTAGTAGTAGTAGTTTGAGGGATGTAGTAGTTTGAACTATGTTTAATTATGTTTTACTTAGAACTATGTTTGCTTCAAATGAACTTGCTTATGTTCGAATTATGTTTGAAATGACGTAGCAGTTGAACTAGTTTTACATCTTCAAATACATCATCTGTTGAAGTAGGAGTTTTACATCACCAAATATACATCATCTGTTGGAATATGAGTTTTATATCGCCAAATACATCATTGGTTGAAGCTAGAACTATTTTGGAGACGTAAAAGGCATCTTTTCGGTGATGTATATTATACATCATTTACTTTTACATCTCCAAATGTACATCTTTTATTGGAGATACTCTAAATAGAATATGGTTTACAACTATACTAGATCAGGTATTTTACTGTTCATATTAGCTATTACTTTCTCCAGTCGGGTTTACTGGGCCCCTCGTATTTTGGTTTACAACTATAATTTACCACACCAGATATCTCACAGTTCATTTTAGCTATTACTTCCTCCTTCCGGGTTTATTGGGCTCTTAGTATTTTAGGTTAAATTTTGACCATAAATTTAATTTATAAATATAAACTCCATGTCACAAAAAGTACCTCTTCCGCACCCTAAAAAACACTCTTGCTACCATGTTTTATTACTTCTAGACTCAAGATTATTAACAGTTTCCTTTGATAAAATTACACTACTCTAGCCTAGCAGCGGACGAAAACGCAAAAAAGACACACCTAATATAACTAGATGGAGGGTGAATGCACACGTGTCACCAAAAGTGCTCTAATGTATTGGCTCTAAATAACCTTTTCATGGGAAACAATCAAAGCAAAGAATCGTTTTATCTCCTCCCGAGAACATGATACACTTTAACGAGATAAACAAAGCTGCATATTGCTTCATTGTTGTATGCAAGGACACGAAATTTAGTAGGAAACTTCATATCGACTTCTCTAGAACGGGGATGGAACATTACCATCGGGCTTTCTTATATGTGCGTGCAATGTAATTTATCTGTTGGCTAAATACATTATTTAATTTCAAATGAAATATCATTTGCATAAAAGATTGATAAAGCTCTCGTACGCTATTCCTACCCAAGGACTAAGTCATAACCAACAGATGCTTAGCAGTTATCTACCGATGGACCAACGACTTCATGTCATTGCCTACTTCCTAGGTCTTGTCTTTTATAAGAGCAAAGCCCCGCTCGGCAAAAGATGAATGATACATGTGCCATTTCACCTCTCTTCCTTTAGTTTGCAGACTCATTTTAAGCATGATTTTGTTGTACCCCTAAATATTAGAGATTGGAAAACTATAGGTCCAGGCATGGAAGGCACCATGAATCTTCCTTAGAGTTGTCGAGGTTTAGCATGTACATTGTTTGGCATAGCTTCACACATTAGAGATTCAAATTTTATTGGTTCAGGCATACAAGGCACCAGGAATGACGAACACGGAGTGACCTCTCCGCTTGATTGATCTGTTAACCAGAGCCCTCTTGCTTCAGTTGTGTTATACATTCATGATTGCAGGGCTGCTCCTCCTATTTTGAACAAAATTGTTGCTTCACTTGTGCTATGCATTCATTCTGTTTGAAACAAAATATAGTACTCCCTCCATCCCATAATGTAAGACGTTTTTCGACACTCAAAAAACGTCTTACATTAAACGTCTTCCATAATGTAAGACGGAGGGAGTAGTTTTTAACTCTTGCAAGTTTGCTTGAAAATATACGGTAGAGCACTTGAATGCAAACAACGGCACTATGGCAGTAGCTCAAAGCTATTGAAGTTTACACTACAGATGTTAAAATCCCTGAACCAAATGGCTCACGCATCCAACATTTTGGAATACACAATCTTTCGGCATTCAAGTTGTGAAGAGATTGTGATACTTAACCATGAAATGGTGAGATCACCAGGAAAGTGACTAAATAGTTAATGGCGACATGTTCCACATTAGCAGGTCAGATTACTACTACAAAAGACCTCAGACCTCATTGGGTGGCAACTGGATCATTACCGTCCTCCAGCTTACTACTACAAAAGGCCTCCCAAAAGACATCTTCATCAGCTTGGTTCCGATCCACGGCATCAGCCGCTGAGTTGCTGAACCACAGCCTCCATGGTCGGCCTCTGGCTCGCTGCTTCGGATGTGCAATGCACAGCGACCTCTGCAAGCCTGGTAGCTTCAGTCCTCGAGAAGATGCCGCCGAGGTATGGATCTATCAGGCCTTCGACATCGCTGGACGCTGTGCCTACCTTCACTTGTGAGACGGCCCTCCTGCCCGTGATGACCTGGAGAACAACGATCCCAAAGGCGAAGACGTCGCTCTTCTCGGTGAAGCGGCCCGTGTTGGCGTACTCGGGGGCAAGATACCCCATAGCTGCACTGGCCTTCAGGGTCGAGAAGACGACATCGTCCGCAAGGAGCTTGTGCAGTCCTGGGACTGACAGCCGTGGGGCGAAATGGTGGTCGAGAAGGATTTTGTCGGCCGATATGTTCTGGTGCACTAGTGATGGCTTGTTGCTCTTCTTGCTGTGTAAGTACTCGATACCTGCAAATGCGCAACAGATTGATAAGGATCAGAATACATGTGAGTCTCGTAGATATAACAGTATTAAATTACAGTACAGGAGCCACAATAGATATACCTTTTGCAATGCCTCTGATGATGGAAACTCTTGTAGGCCAATCAAGAACACTAGCTTCAGAACCCTCCTTAACATCGAGATAATGCGACAAGCACCCATTAACCATGAAGTCATACACAAGAAAGCACTCCCCCCTCCCCCTGGAGCAGCAAAAGCCCCTCAGGCCGACAAGGTTCTCATGACGCAGCATGGTGAGCGTCTTCAAGCCTCTCAGGAAATCAGACTCCTCTTGCTTGCAACTTGTCTTATTGAGGCTCTTAACCGCGACAACAGACCCATCCCTCAGTATCCCCTTGAACGTCGCAGCAAAGCCGCTCTTACCTAGCAAGTTAACCTCAGAAAAGTACTGAGTCGCACACTCGACCTCCTCAAGGTTGAACCTGAAGCTGTCGCCAACCTCACCGGATGATCCGCAGCCTCCACCTGACATAGTGTCCCATCCATTTGAGTACTCCACACTGATCAGAGGAGAAGCACTCCTTCGGCAAGCTTCCTTCTGCTGGAAATGGTCAGTACTGAGCCTGCTGTCAGAAACCTCCAGTGAGCTGCCAATCTTTTGCTTCTGCCGGCGATAATACGAGAATGCAAATATTCCGCAGAATGTGGCACCGATGACCACAGCAAGAACACCAACAATAAGAACTCCTGCAGAGGCCTTTGCAGATTTCGTCGTGTGCGGATCCACCGACTGGGGTACTTGCCCTGTCTTGACAGTGCCATCCGGGCCAAAAGGCTCAGGCTTGCTGGGCCTCAGCCCATCCTCTGTAGAGGTACAGAGATCAAGAGAAATGAACTCTGCTCCACAAAGTCCCTTGTTGTTCACATACTGGAACCCTCCATTCAGTCTCTTCAAGGCTAGCATCCAAAACCAAATCACAGTAAGTTAATACAAGGATGAAGGCTAAATTTTACCTCCAAAAAGGATGAGCAAGAGCATGTTACCAGAAGGGACACTCCCTGACAGAGTGTTATTGCGAACATCGAAGACCTCGAGCGACGGAACGTCTGCGATCTTTGAAGGGATGGAGCCAAACAGGTTGTTGAAGCTCAGATCGACCCGAGTCAGCTGAGTCAGGTCGCCGAGGGTTGCCGGAATGGCTCCAGTCAGCTGGTTGGACTGCAGCGCAAGAACAGCAAGCTTGTTCAGGTTGCCTAGCTGGGGCGGTATGCTGCCTGTCAGCTGGTTGTAGCCCAGCTGCAACACTGCAAACGACGAGCACAGCCATGGGTAAGTAAACCATAAAATTAGTACATCAGCGAAGAATTTAAATCTTTCACACACTGCTGATCAACCGCTTTGACCCTCAAGAACACAAATCAGAACAATCTTGTTCTTCCATAGTAAATTTACTGAAAGAACACGGATATTAGACAGTAAACATGAGAAAATCCAAATGTATAGAGGCAAGTGTACCCAAGTGCAGTGAGAATCTGGCCGCCAGAAGTTGGCCCGAAGGGAATCTATACAGAGCCAAGTGGGGCTCCAAACAAAGTGAAAATCACAAGTTTTCAACTCCAAGAAATCGCCATTTGTCATTTACCTATGCAGGAGTCAAACTGACAATGCAGATTTTTAACTCCAATACTACAATAGTGAATATAAATATTGGCCCCACAAAAAAATCTTGTCACAGAAAATCAACCGCTTTGAGGCTAAAGAACAGAGAAGATCTTGTTCTTCCATTAGTACATTCTCTGAAAAACCACCGAAATCGGACAGAAACATCTGAAAACCAAATCAAATCACAGAAATCCCCACTTGTCTGCTTAAGTGAGTTAAGTCAAGATCCAGGCTGAAGTTTGGCACAAAGGGAATCTGTAGAGAGCCAAGTGGATCCAAACTAAAGTGAAGCCCCATTTTTCAACCCCAAGAAACACCATTTGTCCTGTACCCACGCAGAGTCAAACAAGGCACCAAACTAACAATAAATCAAATGAGACGGTCACGTGGCTGCCGCATTGCTCCCAGAAGACGACCAGGAATGGAAGCATACAAAAGGAGATGCTGGCACAGACGTAAAACGCGCTGCCCATTTCAAAAATCAGAACAAAAATGGAGCACAGTGGCCCATTTCAAAAGCAAAACCGTTGGTGCTGCTGCTAGTAAGATTTATGGCCACCAAACGAGTACAGTACTACTGCACGACCAAACGAGTAGTAGCACTGGATCTGCACATTGATGAGAGCGTCTGCTATTCCCTCCCAAAAATTATCTGAACTTTGTAGTAGTACGGTGGGTGGGGTCAATAAATGAACCAAACCCGCCTGGAGATTTTGAAATGGACTGTAATAAATGAAGTCCCGGCTGTATGGCAATATCTCGGCAGAAAGAACCAAAGGAAGAAATGAAACGGCCGTAGCTACAGCAGTAGTGAGCGCTGGGATGCTTCACCGTTTTGGATTGATTCAAGATTTGTTTTAGGGTTTGTTCATACAACTTTTTCCCCAATGTTCAAATCTAAGCAAGGCTAACAGCACAAACCACTAATCTAACAAGAAAATTAGCAGAAACTCTAGAAGAAACAGTAGAAAGAATGGGCCGAAAAGAAATCCACCATTTATAGACAAGAAAAGAACCAACGAGATGCGGGTAAGATGCATCCTCTGAGGCCCTGAAAGAAAAAGCTCACCTTGGAGGTTTGCCATGGCGGCAATCTCGGCGGGCACGGGGCCGGAGAGGTGGTTGACGTCGAGGTAGAGGTCGGCGAGCTCGGAGAGGCCGCCAATCTCCCGGGGGATGGGGCCCTTGAGGCCGTTGTAGTGCAGGTAGAGCCCCCGGAGGCGGCGCAGCCCGGCGACGGCCGGCGGGAGCGTGCCGGAGAGGCCGCGGCCCTGCAGCGAGACGGCCGTGACGCGGCCCTCGCGGTCGCAGGCGACGCCGACGAAGCCGCCGCCGCAGGGGTCTGCCGCCCGGTCCCACGAGCCCAGCACCCGGCCCGCCGGGTCCAGCGCCGCCCTCAGCGCCGCCAGCGCCCTCGCCTCCCCCTCGTCCCTCGCCGCCGCGGCAAGAACCGTCAGGAGGAGGAGGACCAGGGGCGGCAGGAACCCGGACAGCCCTCGCGCGGCGGCGGCGGCGGCGGCCATAGGAACGGCAGTGGTGAGTGGGGAGTGGGAGAGTGGAGTGGGGTGTGGGCACTGTGGAGTGAGGCTCGGACGGTGTGGGATGGGGCCAAAGTTTAGGACTTTAGCTAGTGGCGGAGGGTAAAGTGGTAAATGGACCCGGCGATTCTTTCTTTCCATGGGGTTTCCGGCTTTTGGTGGGCAATTTCTCCGCTTCGTTTTGCGAGGTGGGAAATGTGGGCTTTTGAGATGTGTTGGCGCTTTGCTTTTGGCTCTTGGGTTTTTGCGCTCGTTGTGCGGAGGTGTGCCGCCTGCTTGCTTTGCTTTGCTGGCTGGCTGGATTGACCGCTCTGTGGTGAAATGTGTGCGTGTGTCAGCGGTGGGAGTGCAGAGCACTGTGGCGCGTGCTGTCCAGTCTCACTGTGCATACACTCCTCTCTCTCTCTCTCTCTCTGCCGGCTTAATTGATGGCCAAAGTTCTGGAAAATATTTCAGGGCTGGGAGGGAGCATTTTCATCCAGGGGTTGGTGATGGATGTGGGGAAACAGGGCAGGTTTGACCTTTGTGAAAATCTGAAGAAATTTGGTGGGTCGGAGGGAAAATGTTGTGTGTCCCTCGGTTTAAACGGAAGAAGAATTAGGAGTATGTATCCCTGTGGATGGAACGGGAATCCTTTTGGTGAAATCGAGACAGGGTGGGAGCTGGGTGGGGGCGCGCAGCTAGGAGTAGAACCTAGGATTTGTTTTTGAATGGACTAGGAGTAGAAGCTAGAAGATGCTCCACGGTCACGAGCAGACAGACCGTGCTTGCACGTACCAGGTTTTGCTCCCACGCTCCCCTACCCGGTCCTTGAACTTGCATCAAATGTGCAAATTTGGTCCTGACCAATCACGATTCACAGAGCGACATGTGGACGTGTGGGTGTCGACCAGGTCAGCACGCGGCATTTTGCAAAGAGGCCCCTGCCTTTGGTTTGAATCTGTCCGGCGTCGTGCCGCCCGAGCTGGCCCGGCTCAACCGGCTGATCACGCTCAGGCTTGACTCCAACAGGCTCACCGGCGGGGTCGACGGCATTGCCCTGCCAAGCGTGCAGGATCTCAACGTGTCCAACAATCTCTTGTCTGGGAGGATTCCGGTGGCAATGGCGGGGTTTCCGGCCGAGGCATTCGGCGGGGACATCGGCCTGTGCGACGCGCCGCTCCAGCCGTGCAAGAGGAGATGCAGAACGCGTCCCCGTGCCCTCCTGCCGCTACCATGGCGCTTCGCCCTCGTCGAACCCGCCGGAAGGCAAGGGGAAGATGAGCCACGGGGTCGTAGCCGCAATTGTAGCCGTGGACTTCGCCGTGGTCGGGCTCGTGGCCGCGCTGCTCTTCTGCTACTTCTGGCCGCGCCTCTCCGGGCGGCGCAGCGACAGGCGCCACCACGAGGGGGAGAAGATCGTCTACTCCTCCAGCCCGTACGGCGCTGCCGGAGTGGTCGCGGCGGCCGGTGGCACGTACGAGTGTGGAAAGATGGTGTTTCTGGAGGACGCCGTTGGGAGGCGGTTCGAGCTGGAGGAGCTGCTCCGCGCGTCTGCTGAGATGCTCGGCAAAGGCGGCTGCGGCACGGCATACAAGGCGGTGCTCGATGATGGCAGCGTCGTGGCCGTGAAGCGGCTGCGCGACGCGGCGCCCGTGGCGGCGTCGACCAAGAAGGTCTTCGAGCACCACATGGTCGTGCTCGGCCGCCTTCGCCACCCCAACATCGTGCCGCTCAACGCCTACTACTACGCCCGCGACGAGAAGCTCCTCGTCTACGAGTTCATGCCCAACGGCAGCCTCTTCTCCCTCCTCCACGGCAAGTCCTCTCCTCCGCTTAATTCTCCAGAGCCTGACGCCATTAATTTCGTCGAACACTTGCTGCTTCTGTTGCTGAATTGAAGGTGGAAACGTCCGTCTGTCGTCGCAGGTAACCGAGGGCTGGGCCGGACGCCGTTGGACTGGGAGGCGCGCATGCGCATCGCGGTGGGGGCTGCGCGCGGCCTCGCCTACATCCACCACGCGAGCTGGTGCGGCGGGATGACGCCCAAGCTGGTGCACAACAACTTCAAGAGCACCAACCTCCTGCTCGACAGGTCGGGCGAGGCCCGCCTCACTGACTGCAGACTAGCGCAGTTGGGCACGTCGTCGGCGGCGGCGAGCTCGACGGGGGCTGATACGTCTCCGTCGTATCTATAATTTTTTATTGTTTCATACCAATATTCTTCAACTTTCATATACTTTTGGCAACTTTTTATATTAATTTTGGGACTAACATATTGATCTAGTGCCCACTGCCAGTTCATGTCTGTTGCATGTTTTTTGTTTCGCAGAAACCCAATATCAAACGGAGTCCAAACAGGATAAAAACGGACGGAGATTTTTTCTGGAATATTTATGATTTTTGGGAAGTGAAATCAACGCGAAACGGTGTCCGGGGTGGTCACGAGGTAGGGGGCGCGCCCTACCCCCCCCCCCCCCCCAGGCGCGCCCCTGACCCTCGTGGTCCACCCGTAAGGAGGTTGACGCTCTTCTTTTGGCGCAAAAAAGCTAATTTTATGAGACAGATTCACCCCAATCGGAGTTACGAATGTCCGGATATTTAAAAAACGGTGAAGGGGTTGAATCAGGAAATGCAGAAACAGAGAGATAGATCCAATCTCGGAGGGGCTCTCGCCCCTCCCAAGCCATGGGAGCCAAGGACCAGAGGGGAAACCCTTCTCCCATCTAGGGAGGAGGTCAAGGAAGAAGAAGAAGAAGAAGAAGAAGAAGAAGAAGAAGGGGCCCTCTCTCCCCTTGCTTCCGGTGGTGCCGGAGCGCTGCCGGGGGCCATCATCATCACCGTGATCTTCACCAACACCGCCGTCATCTTCACCAACATCTCCATCACCTTCCCCCTTCTATATCCAGCGGTCCACTCTCCCGCAACCCATTGTACCCTCTACTTGAACATGGTGCTTTATGCTTCATATTATTATCCAATGATGTGTTGCCATCCTATGATGTCTGAGTAGATTTCTATTGTCCTATCGGTGATTGATAAATTGCTATGATTGGTTTGAGTTGCGTGTTTTATTATTGGTGCTGTCCTATGGTGCTCTCCGTGTCATGCAAGCGTGAGGGATTCCCGCTGTAGGGTTGGCAATATGTTTATGATTTGCTTATGGTGGGTGGCGTGAGTGATAGAAGCACAGACCCGAGTAAGTAGGTTGTTTACGTATGGGATAAAAGGGGACTTGATGCCTTAATGCTATGGTTGGGTTTTACCTTAATGAATCTTTAGTAGTTGCGGATGCTTGCTAGAGTTCCAATCATAAGTGCATATGATCCAAGTAGAGAAAAGTATGTTAGCTTATGCCTCTCCCTCAAATAGAATTGCAATAGTGATTATCGGTCTAGTAACGTAGTCAATCGCTTAGGGACAATTTCACAACTCCTACCACCACTTTTCCACACTCGCTATATTTACTTTCTTGCATCTTTATTTAAACAGCCCTAGTTTATGTTTACGTGCTCCTTATTACCTTGCAAACCTATCCTATCACACCTACAAAGTACTTCTAGTTTCATACTTGTTTCCGATAAAGCGAACGTCAAGCATGCGTAGAGTTGTATCGGTGGTCGATAGAACTTTAGGGAATATTTGTTCTACCTTTAGCTCCTCGTTGGGTTCGACACTCTTACTTATCGAAAGAGGCTACAACTATCCCCTATACTTGTGGGTTATCAGGTACCGCGCGCTCGAGGCGCCGGCGCCGGCGTCCCGGCCGTGGGCGTCGCAGAAGGGTGACATGTACGCGCTCGGGGTGGTGCTGCTGGAGTTGCTGAAGGGGCGGTGCCCGGACAGCGAGCTGCCCAATGGTGGCGTGGTGGCGAAGCTGCCGCGGTGGGTGCAGTCGGTGGTGCGGGAGGAGTGGACGTCGAAGGTGTTCGACCTGGAGCTGATGAAGGACAAGGGCATCGAGGAGGACATGGTGGCGATGCTACACTTGGCCCTGAGTTGCACGCTGGGCGCGCCCGACGAGCGGCCCAAGGTCGGGTACATGGTGCAGACGATCGACGAGGTCCGAGCGTGCAGGGACCCACAGGCGTCCTCGCCGTCGCACGGGTCGTCCATGGACGATTCCTCCAGTGTCTCCGACTCGCCTGCCGTGTCGGATGGCGGCGCCGCTGATACTTCTCCAACGTATCTATAATTTTTATTGCTCCATACTATTATATTACCTGTTTTGGATGTTTATGGGCTTTACTCTACACTTTTATATCATTTTTGGGACTAACCTACTAACTGGAGGCCCCGCCCGAATTGCTGTTTCTTTTGCATATTTCAGTGTTTTGAAGAAAAGGAATATTAAACAGAGTCCAAACGGGATGAAACCTTCGAGAACGATCTTTTTGGAACAAATGCCAACCTGGAGACTTGGAGTGGACATCAAGAAACAAACGAGGCGGCCACAAGGGTGCCCGGCGCGCCCCTTAGGGCTGGGCGCGCCCCCACCCTCGTGGGCCCCTCGATCATCCACCAATGTACTTCTTCCTCCTATATATACACCTGTACACTGAAACCATCAGAAGCGACCACGAAAACCTAATTCCACCGCCGCAACCTTCTGTATCCGCGAGATCCCATCTTGGAGCCGTCACCGGTGCTCCGCCGGAGGGGGAATCCACCACGGAGGGCCTCTACATCATCTCCAAGGACTCTCCAATGAGTTGTGAGTAGTTTACCACAGACCTTCGGGTCCATAGTTATTAGCTAGATGGCTTCTTCTCTCTCTTTGAATCTCAATATAAAGTTCTCCTTGATCTTCTTGGAGATCTATTCGCTATAACTCTTTTTGCGGTGTGTTTGTCGAGATCCGATGAATTGTGGGTTTATGATCAAGTTTATCTATGAGAAATATTTGAATCTCCTCTGAATTCTTTTATGTATGATTAAGTTATCTTTGCAAGTCTCTCCGAATTATCAGTTTGGTTTGGCCTACTAGATTGATCTTTCTTGCAATGGGAGAAGTGCTTAGCTTTGGGTTCAATCTTGCGGTGTCCTTTCCCAGTGAGAGCAGGGGCAGCAACGCACATATTGCATTGTTGCCATCGAGGATAAAAAGATGGGGTTTATATCATATTGCATGAGTCTATCCCTCTACATCATGTCATCTTTCTTAATGTGTTACTTAATTCTTCATGAACTTGATACTCTAGATGCAGGCAGGAGTCGGTCGATGTGTGGAGTAATAGTAGTAGATGCAGAATCGTTTCGATCTACTTGTCACGGACGTGATTCCTATATACATGATCATGCCTAGTTAATCTCATAACTATGCGCTTTTCTATCAATTGCTCGACAGTAATTTGTTCACCCACCATAATACTTATGCTATCTTGAGAGAAGCCACTAGTGAAACCTATGGCCCCCGGGTCTATCTTTTATTATATAAGTTTGCCATCTACTTTTATTTGCATCTTT
>LR880972.1:65405336-65420546 GCA_904067115.1 Aegilops sharonensis | reverse complement strand
GTGGAGTAATAGTAGTAGATGCAGAATCGTTTCGATCTACTTGTCACGGACGTGATTCCTATATACATGATCATGCCTAGTTAATCTCATAACTATGCGCTTTTCTATCAATTGCTCGACAGTAATTTGTTCACCCACCATAATACTTATGCTATCTTGAGAGAAGCCACTAGTGAAACCTATGGCCCCCGGGTCTATCTTTTATTATATAAGTTTGCCATCTACTTTTATTTGCATCTTTTACTTTCCAATCTATATCATAAAAATACCAAAAATATTAATCTTATCATATTATCTCTATTAGATCTCACTTTCGCAAGTTTCCGTGAAGGGATTGACAACCCCTTTATCACGTTGGTTGTGAGGTTTTGTTTGTTTGTGTAGGTGCGTGGGACTTTTGAGGAGCCTCCTACTGGATTGATACCTTGGTTCTCAAAAACTGAGGGAAATACTTACGCTACTGTGCTGCATCACCCTTTCCTCTTCAAGGAAAACCAACGCAAGCTCAAGAAGTAGCAGCTGCCAGCCAGTGATTAGAATTGCAGAGAGTTTTTAGGTATTGTACTTGGGGGTAGATTCAAACCAAAGGCAGGGGCCTCTTTGTAAAATGTCGCGCGCTGACCGGGTCGGCACCCACGCATCCACATGTTGCTCTGTGATTGGTCAGGACAAATTTTGCACATTTGATGCAAGTTCAAGGACTGGGTAGGGTCAATATGCAAGTTCTAGGACCAAACTATCACATTCAGCACAAGTTGTAGGACTCCCAGTGCTTTTAACTCTTATTTGAACATGACCCAGTTTTTTCTTTACAGCAACTCTAACCAATTCCCTATTATGTGTTAGAGCATCTACAACCACAGATTGCTAATCCGAGCACTTATACCCACGGACGCGTCCGTGAATAGTGACCAAACGGACATCAAATCTTGACATTTGCAACCATGGTTTCTATTTTCAAAACACCAAATCACTGCAAACACATGCACGTCGAACATTTTAGACAAACATAGTTTAGTGCACAACTAAAAAATTAGTTCATATTTAATAGTACATAATCCAAATATAGTTTAAACATAAATATCAATGTTTTAAATAGCGGGTTATGAAAAATAGCAGCGGGCCTCCAAATCAGCTATAGGGGGCTATTTGTGAAGGCGACCATTTAGCGGCACCCTACTGAAAAGGCTATAGCGGGCTATAGCGGGTTATTCAAAAATATGATAAATATTGGTCATAATGCATAATTGATAAAATAAAAGACAATTTTACTTATTTCTATATGCTCAACAAGATTTTCCAGAAGTTGCATATGCACTTGTTGATCTTGCAGTTGTACATGCATCTCCAGAAAGTTGGCAATGCTCTCTGCCTCTTCTTCCGGGAGGAGGACCTGAACACCGAGCTTCTCGAAATCATGCGTGTGGGCTGCCCATTCACCCTCATCCTTGATAATCATGTTGTGCGAGATAGCACAACATGTCATGAGCTGCCAAAGTGTCTCCGGTTCCCACTTCATCATAGCTTCAAGAACAATACCCCAACGAGCTTAGAGCACTCCAAATGCCCTCTCCACATCCTTCCTAACTGCCTCTTGCATTGTTGCAAAGCAGGTTTGTGTGTTGCCTTGGGGATCATATATGGTCTTCACAAACACCGCCCACTGAGAATAGATGCCATCGACAAGGTAGTACCCCCATGGTGTAGTTGTGCCCGTTGATGGTATAGTTGCACGGTGGAGCTTCCCCATCACAGAGTCTCTTGAACAAAGGAGATCATTGGAGCACACATTGATGTCATTGCACGAACCTGGCGTGCAAAGAAAACATGCCAAATTCACAAGTCCTGCGGTGCCAAATATGATGGTGGGTTATTTGACTTGATCTTGGTATTGCACACGCAAACATTTTGGGAAATTCTTCCACTGCCAGTGCATTCAATCAACTGAACCTAACATACCTGGCAATCGTCTTGCTGCTCCAATTGCAAACATTTTTTGTGCCCTCAACGGTTGGCTCTCTCAGGTTCTCTGGTCCGAAGATCTTCACCACTGTGAGTGCAAATTGCATAGTGGTATTTGATACGTCTCCAACGTATCTATAATTTTTTATTATTCCATGCTATTATAGTATCAATCTTGGATGTTTTATATACACTTACAAGCAATTATATATCATTTTTTGGACTAACCTATTAACTTAGTGCCCAGTGCCAGTTATTGTTTTTTGTCTGTTTTTAGTTTTTCAGAATATCAGTACCAAACGAAGTCCAGATGTCACGAAACTTTTTGGAGATTTTTTTCTAGACATAAGAGACCCTGGAAGCTTGGGAGGGGACGGGAAGATGGAGTAGTGGCCCAGGAGGCACCAGGGCACCCACAGGCTGGTAGGGCGCGCCATGGTGGCTTGTGGGGCTCACATAGCTCTATTTGACCTAACTTTGGATCTATAAATTCTCTAAAAGTCGGGAAACCAACAAAGGATTCCACGAAATATTTTTTCCGCCGCCGCAAGTTCCTGTTCTTGTGAGATCCCATCTGGAGGCCTTTTCCGGCACTCTGCCGGAGGGGGAAATGATCACGGAGGGGCTCTACATTATCCTTGTTGCCCTTCCCATGATGCATGAGTAGTTTACCACAGACCTGCGGGTGCATACACTACAAAAAAATACACTTCTGTGATGATATGTGTTTGTCACAGCAGGTCGCGTTTTTTTGTCATGCATGTACATCCATGGCGATTTTATGACAGAATCAAGATAGTCATACCTGTGCTGTCATAGAAGTGTTCCATGACATTACCAAAATTATCATCACGGAAGTGTCCACCGCGTCAGAGAAGTGCTTTCGTCAAGGGTGACCGACACGTGGCATCCACCATAACGGAACGCCGTTAAGCTATCGGGTCAGGTTTTGGATCCGATAACCCGTTAACACCTCGGACCAATGGGAAATTTCCACGTGTAAAATTCTGATTGGCCGGAGGGAACACCTGTCAGCTCGTTAGTGGGCCAGATGTCGCCCGTCCATTGGAGGAGACATGCCCATGATACGTCGACTTGTGGCTGGGCCCAACAGAGGCCCATATAGGTTAAAAAGGCCGGCCCATTCAAAGGCCCGTAGTACTTACTCAGGTACTAGTGGGCCAGCCCAATAACAGCATGCTTAATAAAGGCCCATTTACGGCCCGAAGCCAGATCTGGCCCGTTAATTGTTCGTTGAATATTTGGGCCCATTTACGGTCCGAAGCCAGATCTGGCCCGTTAATTGTTCGCCGAATATTTGGGCCCAATTACATCCCAGTGACTTTCGCCTGTTAGAGGCCCGATGTAGACATGGGCACATTTCAGCCCGGTGTGACTTTCGGCCTGAGAATGGCCCGTGCTGACCATGGGCCATATATGGTCCGACGAGACATCGGGCCCACTAATGGCCCGTGATAAAGGTGGCAACAGTTAAGCCCAACGTGACTTTGGGCCTATTAAAGGCCCGTCGCATAATTCGGCCCGTTGATGCCTGTACTAAGCTTTGGGCCTCTTAAAGGCCCATGATATCAATGGGCCAACTAAGGCCCGAGATATGTTTCGGCCTGGTAATGGCCTGTGAGCTAACTGGGCCCAAGAAGGCCCGGTCTACATTTTAGCCTGCTGAAGGCCCGTCCACGACTAGTGAAAATTGAGGCCCAGCATGCATTTCGGCCTGCTAAAGGCCCATGGTTTCATCTGGGCCGTAATAGGCCAGTATAATATTCAGCCTGTTAATGGCCCAACGCTACCTGGGCCAAACTAAGCGCTGGGTCCACAAAAGGCCCAACTAAAATATAGGCCGGTGTAAGTTGTGGGCCTGGCGCAAAGTGTGAAGGCCCTAATCATTCGGACCCAAGAAAGACGCATGCCGGCCCAATTGTGGCCCGCTAAAAACCAGGCCCGTTAGAGTCGAATGTTTCGGCCCGGTCGACTACATCTGAGTTTTTTTTAGATAGCGAATGATGGCAGTAACTAGTACACCCTCCGTCCCACAATGTAAGACGTTTTTTGACACTACACTGGTGTTAGAAAACATCTTACATTGTGGGATGGAGGGAGTAGGAATTAAGAAGAAACCTACTCTATACAATAAAGAAATTACGGCATAGTAACTAAGAATAAACCTACACTATACAATAAAGCATTTAAGGTATAATTACATCCACTGGGCATCGAAGTTCGCCACCAGTGATCATAAAGCGCAACGAAGAAGCAGATTACAAAAACTGGGCACCATTGTAGCTTAACAAAATATATAATACTGAACCGAGACCACTTCCAAGACAGTTCAAGAAAGGTTAGCCTTGCGGGGGAACTGCTGCGCAAGCTGCTGAGCAAGGCTGTGAGACCGGCCTAGCATGTCGGTCATAGCTTCCAGGTGTAGCTGTTTAGCGATGAGGTTCTCATTGGTGTTCTCCGCAATCTTTCTTAGATATAGGACTTCAAGTCGAAGTTGAGTTGCAGAATGCCTTTCTGCTAGAACTTGGGACTGAAGAAGTCGAACTGATTCAGACAACGAATTCTGTGAGCTTGTCTGACTGCTAGTCTCAAGTAACTTGAACACTGCATCAAGACAAGACTTTGGGGTTGTCTCGCTATCTTCAAGATGTTTTGCCTTCTTTGCTGCAATATATGTTGGGTTTGTCTCACAGCCTTCGGCAGACTTGTGCATGCCATCAGGCATATCACCCTGAAACAAAGCAAAGAGATGACAGGTTTTGCACGTGTATAAACAAAGATGATAACTGTGTTGTCAATTCCATCCAATTTCAAATTAGAAAATAAAGAGTAAGTTCAAAATATCAATAGCATAATTTGGCATTGTTCATAATGCGGGGAGCGTCACCACACTACTGGATTACCATGTCAACATAACAAGCATAGATGAAGGGCAAAGAAAATCATTGTATCTATTTTGGTTAATGTGCATGGCATGTTGGTCATATCATCAGCCACATCAGTAAGATAATACAGGAGATGACAAGGTGCAAATGTGGGTTGCTTCACCACACACTGGATTATAGATCCACAAAACAAGCATACATATAGGGAGTATTGAGTAATGTTCATGGTATGAATAAGGAATTTGGTTTTACAAGTAAAACTTCGAACTTACGGTTCTTGCGAACATGCATTTTGGTAGAAACAACAAACTAAACAGCAGTAAATGATAGGGAGTATGAGCAAATTAAACAGCAGTTGAGGATAAAGGCTTTATAAGGACTGACTTACATTAACAGTTAACACCGGCTTTATAATGCCCTTCCCCATGTCAAGGGAAGGATAACTCAAGAATTTCGGCACATAATCTTCTTCATAAGCATTTCCTGTACTCTACATTTTGTAGAGAGTAATTATAGATATGATAATACTGGAAGGGATAGAGGATAATGAAGATAAGATGCAAATTGATGCTACATAATCAACTAGCAATCCCTGGAAGTACAAGCGTTACAGGACAAAATGTACTGACAAGAGCAATGGGCTACACTTCTGCACTGGCATTGTCTGTGTATTCTACTTGTTGGTAAGATTAAATATAGATCTGATCTTTTTTAGTAAATGGTGGGCGAGGGAGATAAGATGCAGAATGCTACACAATGAACCAATCCCTCTTCACATAATACAAGAGTGTTTTGAACACTGGTGTACTATACAAAACGTTCTTATATTATGGGACGGAGGGAGTAGCTGTTAATGTAAGTACAGTGATAGACGACGTTTAGTCCTTACAAGAGGACTGCAGAGCTAAACCTCTTCAAAAGCATTGGGTTGATTCTAAATTTATGTAAGAGTCCATACAGATCTTATAATGTCCACCAAATGGACGATTACGAGGCTAACATGTGCAGTGATGCTACACAGTCAAACAGCTATGAAAGCAAGTATGGTCATACAGGGCAAGAGGTACTCACAAGAGCAATGAAGTGTGCAGTATAGTTGCGAGATTCTATGGTCCCTTGAGAACGAATGTTCTTCTGCTAACAGTTTTCGTACAAGTGGGAAATTAAGGCAAATGCAGAAATGTAGTTCAAATTGTGATGTGATATCATAGACAGTACCTTACGCTACAGCCGAGACCAATGTGTAACAAGATTATTCCAGTCACCGTTAGATTAATGTAGCACCGGAGAATTCACCGAAATTTCGTTTAGAGGCTTGCCATCGAAGTGCGCTTGCCTCAGGTAGGAACATTACTTCATCAATGAGTGCTTGAAAAGCGCAACCAACCCTTGCTCGTCTTCACTATCCATTTTGGTCCTCTCCTATTTAAAAAAAATGAAATCTTGTGTCTTCTGTTAGCAGAAACATATGCCGTAATGACCATGAATAACATCACTACATTACTTACGTGTAAGTTGCGGAGGAAGACAGGAAATTGTTCTGTGTCTGTGGTATAATCTTTCCATGAAGGAAAGATGCGCACAAAGTTCCTGACAACAATATAAGCTTCGTCTTCTAAACTGGGAAGAAATGGAACAGGGGTCCTATTTGCTGCAATAGGGGCTCTCTCTGGTTCAAAAAGGGATTTGGCAAATGGATTTGGTGTACTCTTTACTGGAATGGAGGTTTTGCATCGTAGAGCTGGTGCTATGTCAACTGGCATAATCATACTGTTTGCTGCAGTTGGGGTCTGCTGAGTTGGGGCATCAGAAATGACCAGTGTAGTAGGGCAAGAGTCTGCTAGAGTTGGGGTGTTTTGTGGGTCAGGTGATATTGCAACTACTCCTAATGGGCTATTTGATTTATCAGGTGCCACTTCCTTTTCCAAATACTTTGCTTGTGATCCTCCAAGATCAGCAATCACCCTCTTCCTTTTGAACGTCTGATACACAAGAACAACATTTAAATGGATAAAGATGGTATGATGACAGATGGAATATGTACTGAAAATGGATAGGCAGGGCGTATTCACATACACGATGTGTAAACTAAGCTAATGGCAGTTCAACAAAGTAGAAGCAATGCAAAGCATTAGTTACAAGATATGTGCGACCAATGTAACCTTGGAAAGTTAGAGCAAGCACCTTGATGGGTAAATAAGATAGGGCATCTTCCTCTGTCTCCTCCACTAGGGAGCTACATTGACTTAGGTCTCCCTCTAGATCAGAATCATAGTTAGGATCATATTCTGAGCATGAATCTGTAGGTGGAGAGCGTTTTCGTTGCATTGCATCCAGACTTGATTTTAGTCCCTTAATGCCAAGTTTGACAGCCATGGCATTGTTCTGCTTTATTCTTTTCATGCGCGCAAGCTCATAATCATTATGATCCTGTTCAGAATTTGAGATTCATGAAAACACAAAAGGTAGTGAGATTATCTATGGAATGCATTGCGGATTCAACTTGAAGAGTGTCTCCCTATAAACCCCTGCATATGCAAAGTTCACCCCCAACCGTGCTGACCAGACCACACACAGAAATACAAACCCCTTATGTCACTATAACAGGCAGACACACATTTCAGAACTGAAGTAGGAACATTAGAATCATATGAAATTCGTATTTGAACAAATAAACTAAGGAATTATGAGTGGCATAATGTTTAGCTTCAAGGGTGGGGTGTTGGTAGTGCGACACAAAGCAAGTAGGCAGATTGTATTCCATGTAAAAGATTGAAACCTGTGTAAAAGCTGGAAATGACACTTTCTTTCTATACAATGCAGTGTTCGTTGCCCACACATGATGGAAGAGATCACATAGAGAAATACTATTCAATCATGTCTACGGTTCCAGCATTTAGAAAGAGGGTGGTCCACCCTATAAGAATATTGACAACAAATATGACAAGGCAAGCATAAATGTAGTGAATCAATCATTTACTTGTGAGCTTACTAGGACAAGTATGCAGAATTGTAACTGCAGTAAGAGACCGTCCAAAATCTGAATCAAGAAGTTTGTCTAGTACTTATTGTTTGCAACTAATCGACGTGAATAATTGGATATTATATTGAATGAGTAAGAAAGACAAGTAAAATTGTCAACAAACCTGGCTTGCAGTAGTAATCTAGGTCAATGTCACTACGACCAACAATCCAAAATGACTAGTGTCTGTTCCGAGGGCCGGAATTTTGAAAACCCTTTGAACTTTACAGGTACTAAAGATTACCGAAATACATCTGAACCATTAAGTGTAGGTAGCACTGAGCACACAACAAACCCTAATGTCAGTCATGCCTAATGAGTAATGAATCAATTAGAAAATGGGTGATGAGGAGTGGCTGCCGAGTGTTGAGGACGTATCTCAGGATAAATCGGGTTGGCTTGGTGGTTGCTACACGCCTGAGCCCTGAACGGACTGGGAAGGTAGGCATGGCGGCGCGCCCGGGTAGCGGTGACGCTGTTGGGCGAGCGGATCCTGACCTCTTGTTAGTCCGGCGTCTCCTCCTAGAGTCATGCCGTCTGGGGATGGCAAGTCGCCGGCGAGGCAGGCGGCTGGGGGCGAGTAGAGATCGGGAGCGCGCAGCAGAACATAGGGGAATTGGGCCTGGGACGACCCAAGATCCCAGGGTGGGCTAGCCCACCGTGGGCACCCTGTAGAGATACACACCCGAGTGGAGAACATGCATTTTCGAAACTAATTTAGGAACATTTAGCTGACCAATTAAACGACTCTGTTTTAATAATATCAGATTCGTATTTGAACAACTAAGCTTGTTTAGCTTGATGGGTGGAGCAGTGCTATTATGACACGTAGCACGTATTCTGATCTTACAGTGATCATAAAAGGGGGAAACTCTAAGCATATTTTTTTAGCAAAAGAGGGTTTCCCCTCCGATTTCTATTAAAGAAACCACCACGGAGCCAACATGATCAATTAAACCCTAAGCATGATCAATTAAACCGTATTATGTCTGTGCCATGGCAGATTTGAAGCTGCAAACCGGAGAAATGATATTTAGCATCCATTGTTTGCTTCAAACAAAGAACTAAATTCTAAGAGCTGAAAAGAAAGTAGAGTAACCAAGTTAAGATCTATTTTATGGTTGAGATCAAAAAGTTGAGGAGATATGAAGTACCACCTCTCTTGCAGCGCCATGTAGGCATCGGGGGTGCGATGGCTGTCGGTGGTGCTGAAGCAGATCTGCGACGGTAGACGGGTGCATCAGGGGATAAGTCCCGTTGCGGTGGAAGAGAAGGTCGTGTGAGCGGCCCCGGCAAAGAGGACGACGGTGCCGATGAAGAGAGAGGACGCGATGCAAGGCTATTGGTCCGTCACCGTGGATGAGAAACGTCCATCTCTAGCAGTACGAAGTGGTGTTGGTAGGTGCTCCGACATGGTGGAGGACGGTGGTGATGGATGTGGTGGAGGACGGCGACGATGGATGGGGTGGAGGACGGCGGCGATGAATGGGGTGGCGGACGGAGGCTGGTGTGGGGATGGTGTTCTAGCGCGGATGGTGTATGAATGGGAAAATGGAGGGAGAGGTACGGGGAACCATGTTTTTGGGACGCACCTGTCTGAAATATGGGAAAGTTACAAACTTAGCCCCCGTTTAAAATTTGGACATCTCGTCGGTTGGGGATAGGACGGTAATCTTGCATCTCGCCAATATTTGCCCAGAGTGATTTCGTGCGAGGAGAGAGTGGTTGGGGCCTATGGTTGGCGCCCACGGTGTATGAACAAGGCTGACAGGTAGGGCGGTTGTGTCACGTCCGAGTGAAGTTACAAACCTGCCCCTATTGAAAATATTTGCCTACATCGATTTCGGTCGAGTCCAGTTTGTTTTGCCACCCACCTTGTATGAATGGGGAAATGGAGGGAGAAACAGAGGTCTTTCGGACGAGCTTGAATCAAATGTGTTTTGCCACCCATGTTTGGCGCCCACCGTGTCGGAATGGGCTCAGAGGCGGTCGTGTCACGTCTAATTGAAGTTACTAGCCTACCCCTATTGAGAGCAGTGGAAATCGGGCCAATGGATTGTCCGTGTAATGGGTAGACAGTAGTTTCCATCTCCCAAACACTTGGCTTCGGGCAGCCGACGTGGGAGTGGACATTTTGCCGCTTCTTTCGAATTTTGGGACAATAAGCATCCACGTTTACCCTGGAAACTAAATTTGAATCCATTTTGTATTCCTATATGAATCTTTATAAATCATTCTATGTGTTTTTATATATCTTCAAAAGGACGACAAAGATGTATTCCACTGTCATATATGAATATGGTTTACAAATGCCGATACTCAAATTCAGAAGCTAGAATCCAGTTTAAGGTGAATTCGAATATTTGGAACACTTCGTGTCCAAGTCAAATGTCAAATGCAACATAATGTGTACTCCCATTTAGATATGTACACAAGCGATGTATGAAGATTCAAATACCGAGTCAATCAACCAAGAATGTACAGAACTAACAGACATATAAACACTTATAGAGTATATGGATCAATAATATCAACTAACATACATAAGCCAGGCTGCTGTACTTTTTTTGCTGCAACAACATCCTTTTTTAGCCAAGCTACTACAGCATCTTGGCCCTTTCAGATGCGTGCCACTTATGGTCCATCTATACTACTATTATTGCTGAATGCATATTCAGCCCGATTGGCATATTTGTAGGTCTAGCACAACAATCAAAATGAAATGTCTCCGAGTCTTATCAATTAATACAGACTTGTGCTCAAATAAAATTACAAACCAAAAAACAAAAAACAAAAACATTTACATGATCTCTAAAACAAATGGTTTGATTGATTATATGAACAAACAACACAAAGGTTATTCAACGATGGAAAGAACATTTCAACTATGATTTACCAAGTGGGAATTTAATTTCGTTTTTTCCTTCAGGAACTCAACAATGTGGTCAGTCTCAACTTGCTTCTTTTTGAAATCCACCAAATATTTAATGGTTGTCTTGAGTACTCCTTGTGATTATGTTGTTTGCTTCCTCAACATGTCAACTTCATCTCTAAGTGCAGAAGCAGAATCTCTTTCTACCACTAGTTTAGCCTCTAGAGCATCAGCAGTTGGTAATTCATAATGCACGATTGGCCCGGTGCCACTGCTGTGGGGTGATACAACGTCCATGGGGACCTCACTCTTTGATCTTGGGATAACCTGTTTTGCCATTAAAGTTCCGATTGGATTTAGAAAAGTTGAAGTTAGCAAAACATCTCAATTGGGAGTTATAACAGCAAACCAGTTAAACAAACAAGGAATTAAAGAGTTTCAATTGGATGCTGAAAAGTAGTTATTAACATCATTGTAACCCGTTGTTGCAGCAGCAAAGCAGTTAAACAAACAAGTAGCTATTTAAGTTCAGGCAAACAGGTAATTCTTAACAGTAATTATCAAACACATAGATAGGCGCAGTCTGTAATAGGAGTAACATGCTTTGACATTATGTAATCAGTAGCAAACTAAACTAAGCCAAGCAACGTAATTGAACAATTTTACAATAAGTGGCTAACTAAAATTCCGGTAAGCAGGTAACTGAACTTACGCTAGTTCTTTGTACAGGCACACTGCAACTTCTTTTTCGCTTACAAGGTTGTACGAAGGAGTCCGTGGCATCAATTGCTTGGATACGCAGTCCTAATACTTCTTTCTTCCCACACTGCATTGGTAAGTCGAATGGTTAATCTGGTAAGATGGTGCGTCCTTGATATGTTATATGAGGACGTGTAGTCAGACTAGTTGTAGCCACACACATCACACTGGATTTTACTTTATATTTCATGTGATTACTTTTGGCATATCGAGATCTAAGCAATCTACAATAGGATGAAAAGACTGGCATCCTTCACATTATTGGCGAACTCAGTTCATAGAAACAAGCAATTCAACCATTCTGTGGGTAAATCAAAAGTGCCACATGAATATTTTTTCACTACCCCAATCATACACGCAAAAAGGGGCGACGCCACCATAGGGGCTGGTATGGGCGGCCGCCTCGGGTGGCTGGAAAGTGTGCACCTAGTTTGAGTCGTCCAGGTTTGCCCAGGCTAGTTTTGTTCGTCCCAACGCAAAGCAGGCAATGTAAAAAATGAAGAAAAATGTTTCAATTTGGATGGGCCAATAACATAAGTGCAAGGCAGGCCCTATAGCAGGCTCACGGCCCAAACGAGCGCCTGCCATATCGATTGACAGCAGGAAAAATCCCAATTCATTCGCTCCAGCCTCCAGTCTGGTTCGCTCCTAACCTAGCCGCCGCTGGACAGACCGACACAACACTTCCTCGCGCCCTTGTTGGAGGGCGGTCGCCGGGCTTCAAGCGAATGGAAGGACAAGAAGATGAAGATCCAACCTTGGGTGTAGCCTGCGCGGGAGGCAGCGGCGGCAGCATGGGCATGGCATCGAGCTTGCACAAACGGACAGTCGCAGCTTGCAAGAGTAGCATGCGTAATGAGCAGGTACATCACATCCCTGAGTATATCTAATTCAAATCTTCAATTTATGTCCAACAGTTAAACCTGACGGTGTTGTAAAACTGCTTGTATGTAGGGAATCTATGAGAAAATGAAACCAATTTCTACTTATTTTATAACTCCCCCAATCAATACTGAACTGACTGAATATCTGATGTATCTAATCAAGTTTCCGGTGCAAACATACAAGCTCATGTTATTCTTGAGCCTGAAGTGTCTAATGAACAGACTGCTAATGAAGGATTTGATGCAAACATTTTACATGCTCCTGGTGATGAACATATAGTTTCTAATGAGGGATCTAATGTAAGCATTTTGCAAGCTCATTGAAGGATTTAGTGTCTAATGATGATCTGCTATGTTGAGAGAGACATAGAGATTTGCAGGCATTGATGACAAGCAAATTATAGTGCATTTTAATAGCTGGAGGAAACGTCAAGGCTATCTACCAGAAAGTCCCCGTATCATGACAACATAGTACATACTTTTCTAATCTGTTGTTTGAAACTATTGGCATACTTGTGCAAGATAGATATATTGTTATGCAGTTTGCGCACTCGTTATAGGTGCAATTACATTTCGATATTTCCAGCCAGAGAACGAATATTTCAAGCAGGTAAAGACCATGTTTGTAGTCCTTGTACACCATGTTGCATTTTGTGTTTTTTGGTGCTTGCATCAGTTAGTGTTTATAATCTGAACTACTTTGGATCATTAGCTGGTTTTCAAAGTGCATGCAGCTTCACATTTCTCAAGTTATGTTGATTTTCGGAGTGCAAGTGCCTTCGTATTTTTTAAGTTAAATGTTCGCCCCTGGTAACTTGAATTCGTGGATCTGCCACTGCACACGAATCATACACGAATGCTAGTATGAATTAAATGAAATGCAGAGACATACGCTAGCTCGTTGTACAGGCTCACTGCAGCTCTGCTTGCGCTTGGGATGTTCCATGTACAAGTCCATGTTACCACTTGCTTGGATGTGCAGGCCTTGTGCTCCTTGCATCCCCCTCTGCATTTTTGACACGACGAATGGTTGATCAAATAAGAGGAATCGACCTTAATGTTGTACCGGAGGACAGATACTTACAAGGTTATATGGGTGTGCAGGATGTGTACCAGATCCCGTAGCGCCATCATGCTTCGCTAAAAAATGGATTTGCTTGTTTCAGATGATATCTCCAGAAGAAATAAGAGTTAAAGTCGGGGTTGCATAGGCGTGTAAGCTAAGAGAGCGGTGAAAGGATATCCAAACATCGTCGAAACAGTGCACAAGGGAGTGATGTGTGGATACCTAGTTTGGGCCGGCGTTTGGGCATGCTTGCCTAGCTAGAGTGAGGGTCACTTCAGAGCCGTTGAGGGTGATGCGCTGGCGTTGGCTGGCCGCGCACGGATGCAGAGCTTGAGTGGCAGCGGAGCGCTATGATGCGGTGGACGAGACCGTTGGTGAAGCCCCAACGGCCTCGGGGGGCGGAGGTGTGACGATGTGCTCGATGAAGTAGCCCGGTGAGCTGGGAGACGGCGTCGGTGAAGCGCACCTGATGTGGTGGAAGTCGGTGTTTGTGAGGCACGTCGGTTACGGCGGCCGACGTTGTCGGTGGACCACCCGGTGCGGTGGACGATGGCGTAGATGAGGTAGCTCCGGTGCGGTGGTGAAGCGCGACCGTCATCTTCGTTGTCGTCGTCCGGCACAGAGGTGGGGAAAGAGACGAGACGAGGGGCGATTCGAACTTTGCTTGGGTTGGCGGCGAATTAGGGATTTGAGCAATCTGGGCGCGGAAGGCAACGGTGGAGAAGGGAGATTTTGCAGGGCTGGAATTGCGGCCGCCAGATATTTCAATCCAAAACGTGGAAGCGCGAACTTATTTTGTCGTCGTCCTTTTTTTGGGGGGGAGGGGAGGGTGGAGGGAGTGAGGGGGAGGGGGGGGGGGTGGGTGGCTGGGTGCTACGCGTCCGTCCGACACACGCGACCACCACGACACGACCCTGGTCTGCCTGGTGCTCTTACATTTGAGAATGCAAACGAATCTTCTTTCATTTGCAAACGAATCTGTATGTATTACCATGCCCGTGTTTTCCTTGCAATAATTAGTCATTCGAAACGAGATACTCCCTCCATTCACTTTTGTAAGTCGTTTTAGACAACTTAAAATGAACTGTTTTGCATATTGTCTGAAATGTCTTCAAGGTCTTATAAAAGTGAACAGAGGGAGTACTATAAATTAATTAATGAGGAGTTATTTGAAAAAAAATTGAAACGGTATCCACGGTATCCACGCTAACGTGGATTAGGGTGTGTGTCACATAATTAGTTATTTGAATTAGAGTGTGTGTCACGTAGCGATCTCCAATTCTAACGTGGATTTCGCATTTCACTGTATTCACGCTACTTTTTTAATACAAATTCATATGTATATGATGAACACCATGGTAGTGAGAATTTTTTTGGATGGATTCAAACATATGACCTACAAAATTGCACAACAAATCGAGTCAATGTCAACTTTTCGAAACCTAGTATGGCACTGATTCAAAATAATTAACCATATGCATGGTCCTCAGTTCAAATCTTACAATGTACACCGAATTGAAACATCGATATTAAGTCTACATTCAAATGTTGTTTTTAGGCCCCCCCCCCCCTCTCCATGTTTCGATCTCTAACTCTCTCAACTACACAACCCCCTTTTTCCACTCTGTTACCAAATGTATTTACCTCACACACCCGCCATTGCACCCCATGCCGAGCTCTCTCTCTCCCCATCTCCCTCTCACCCTCTCGCGCTTAATACATGCATTGCCTATCTAGCC
>LR880972.1:65387357-65403993 GCA_904067115.1 Aegilops sharonensis | reverse complement strand
CTTTGTATGTCTCGATTGACCTCGCTCTTTCTCGGACAAAAACGATATATCACCATGTTTGAGCCCAATTCGACCTATTCACATTGTATACTCTCTCATGCACATTATCTATCTAGGTCACTCTCTCCAACCCGTCTCACTCTTTCGATTGCACGACGACCCTATGTGATCGATTGACCTTGCTTCCTCCCACGCACAAAATATATCTACACGTCTGTGACTGGATTATCTCTCAAGCTCTATCTTACAGTCCTCACCCTTGCCAAAATCTCAATCGGACAATATCTCTACAGAGCATATATATTTCTTCAATGAATGTCGGACCACACTCACTTTGTCTCTCTATCTATATGTCTCTCGATTGACCTCGCTTTCTCACGCGTATCTTCCACGCATTGAAGCTACCTCTCCATCCTACGCAAGCCGGAGCTATTTACATTCCGAGGGGCACTCCAACCTTGGATTAATTTGTGTAGGCATTTATTCCGGTCGGTTTATATTATATTTTCATAGTATTCGGCCCACAACTACTCCAAACACTGTTGCAACCCCCACAACTCCCCTAGTTGATTTCCCTCTAGCTCGGTCATCGCTCTCCCGCACGTCCTTTCTCGCCTTCAACATCGCACCATGGTATTATTGCAAAAAAACTCTGTTGTTCTCTTTAATTATTATAAATAATCTACAAAACTACACACCGATAGTCCACTTGGAATGGAACAAATTTTGACCCGCAAATTACACACCGAGGGGCCCACATGTCATGAAACAAATTTGGATCCATATATAAATTAAAAATTAAAGGACGAGGATCGAACATGCGACCAGGGCCTTCAAGCCGCACGTCAATAGGCAACATAAGTAGAACATCAATGTTTGTTGTAACCCCCTTTGTTCACATAATGTTTTTATATTACCACAACCTATTTAATGGATAACATGTAATATTATTTTTAGTACTATTCGCCTTCACTTACTGGTGGGTTCCATGTGTGCTCTCTCTCTCTCTCTCCTCCCCTTCTGCGTTTAGTCGCACGGGCAAACACGAAGAACTCGCGGGTGATGTTGCCGTTGACCATATCTGGACGCATTCACAAGTTACGGGCAAACACGAAGAACTCGCGGGCGATGTTGCCGTTGATCATATCTGGACGCCTTCACAAGTTACGGCACCAGTTTCACGTACTAGCAGCACTAGTCAGTGTGTAGGTGCAATGCACGTTAATTTGGAAGTATAATTAGTGCATGCGGATGTTAAGTAGGATATTATTTGCGTGTTATTATGTGATTAGCACTATATTTGGCATGAAATTAACTGCACGCTAAACGTGTTGAGCGCTCGACATTGAAGCAGTCTAGGTTGTTGGATGACAAGGAATACATGTGGCTTGATGATGTTTTATATTTAATTTGATACGGCTCTAGCAGAACATTTAATCGATCAAACTATAGATTTCTTTCAGTCTGACTCCGACTTTAAATTATACGACGACCGATATAAAATAAACGGAAATGATAAACGTTCGGATTTTAAGCATGGCGGTCCGGACGTTTTTCATGGCAAATTTAGATTACACGGCGGCGGCGGGGGCGTCTTGCGGTGGGAAGCGGCTCCTCTGCCGTGCTCTGTTTGTTGTCGGGCCACTTACCGACGGTGACGGTGGCGTCTTGCGTTGTTGGCGTACTCTTGGACGTTGTCCTAGCTTCAAGGAAGGCCAAAATGTTCTGGACTTCGGAGCGAGTCAACTGGCGGGAGGAGGCGACTGGCATTGGGAAGCGGTCGACGACAGCCATCCATGCCGCTGAGGGGGGCACTGGCACCCGCGCGGGGACAGACGCTGTCAACGGCGCGGCGGAGACATTCGTGTGCACGGGCACGGGCGCACACGTCAGTGCACACGCTGGCAGGTGCACGGGCGCGTGAAAGTCGGCAGGGACCTCGTGGAACCCCGTGGCATCAAGCTCGGCGACAATGTGCGGCTCCCAGCCCATCAATGCCACGGGGATGGGTGCTGGCGCTGTCGGGGCGACGGGAGCCGGAACAGGAGCGGGGACAGGCGCGGCGTCTTCCCGCAAGGCCAGTTCAAGCTCGTCCCAAAGCGCCTTATGTTCTTGAGACTCCGGCTGGGTGTCTTCCTCAGGAAACTGGAACACTAAGGGCAGACCATCGTGATGCGGCATGGCGTACGTTTAGGTCAGGCTAGTTGAAGGTAGACGACATGAGAATTGGAGAGGAAGAGAGAAGATTGTTGCGATACCGGGTAGTGCGGGGTTGATTTTAAACTGCCGCGCCGACAACATTAAAAGTGGGAGTAGTTGGGACGAAGGTGGGTGGCAGAGCCTGGTCAAAGGGCTCGCCTCCCGGTGAGCCTGCACAGTGGTCTGCTCGCACGCCTCCCTGTCAGCCGGCGCAGCGGTCTAGTCGCACGCCTCCCGTCGACTCACACGCTAGCTCGAACGGCACCTGCCGGTGAGAAGCGGGACTCGTGGCGGCACGTAAGCGCCCATGGTTTCAATAGTGAAAGCGTTCTCCTTAACGTGACAGGTCTTTGTTCCAAAATACCATGGCTCTTCATTTGTGCAACTTGTCATAAGCAGCTTCTCTCAAATTGAAGAAAAAAATTACGAAGTAATATTTGTGCCATATCATGTGACCATGCTCAGTTTCAAGAATTTATGGTCACTTTCGGATTTTCTGAAATTTAAGATCCAGGATTCGAAACAATATCATAACCTACATCATGCAATAA
Organism: Aegilops sharonensis; assembly: GCA_904067115.1. Taxonomy (NCBI): domain Eukaryota; kingdom Viridiplantae; phylum Streptophyta; class Magnoliopsida; order Poales; family Poaceae; genus Aegilops; species Aegilops sharonensis. Next base: position 65,401,243 of record LR880972.1, on the reverse strand, counting down.
ATTTTCAAGCCATACATCTGTCCTGTTGTATTTCTTAAGAAAGGATTTGGTGAAACATTTTGCTTAGTTAGACTTCAGACAAGTTATATATGCAGAGTAAAAGGATAATCCCTCCGTACGAGTGCATTGCCTGATATATTAACTCAAGTACTGGGCACGAACAAATGGGCTCAATTCTGTGCTCATCCTGATGTAGTAGTAGTAGTACTAGGCAATGCAGTTGACGGGTGACCTTGGCGAGTGGCGACCGAGGGAATTGAACTGTGCTCGGCACGGTAGGTAACGTTGTCTAGTTACTAAAGCATCCCTCCGTTGTTCATCGGCAGTCATTATGGACCGGGGACATGAGGGGAATTTCCTAGGGCTGGAATTCTGGCCGCCAGATATTTCGACTCAAAACGCTGAGGCTCGACTGCTTGGGGTTGCATAATGTGCGTACCACGCACGCCACCAGAAGGACACGAGCCCGGTTTTTTTAGGATCAACACGAGCCAAGGCCTGGCTGGTACGCCGTTGGGTCCTACCATTCGAAAATATGAACGGAACCTTTTAAATTGCTGAACGAATCTATGTGTATTACAATGCCCGTATTTTCCTTGCAAATACTAATCTCAATGTGATAATTGATTTATGATGAGTTATTGAATTAGAGTGAGTTTGTGATATAAAGATCTCAATGTGGATTTCACATTTCATGGTATCCCTAGTAAGTTTTTCAATGCAAATTCAAATTTAAAAGACAAACAATATGGAGGTGAGAAAACTTTGTATGTATCAAGCATATGACCACAGACACACACACAGACACACACGCGCGAACACAACAACAATCCAATAAGTATAGTGCATCTATTTTTCCAAACCATGCATGTATGACACGAATTCAAAAATACTCCTTCTATTCTAAATATTAGTCTTTTAGAGATTTCAACAAGTGACTACATACGGAGCAAAATGAGTGAATCTACACTCTAAAATATGTCTATATACATCCGTATGTGCCAGTCCACTTGAAATCTCTAAAAAGACTAATATTTAGGAACGAAGAGAGTAAAATGTAAGACATGCATGGTCCTCAGTTCAATATTTAAAATGAACATGAAACTGAAACATGAATATTAAGTCTAGTACTGCAGTACATGCAAATGTTGTTTTTAGGCGGAGCTATGATTGCCGGGGGTCAACCCCTCGACCTTAGATAAAATTGTGAAGCTCTGCTTAGGGTTGTTTAGATTATATTTGTCCCCACCCTCCCAACCACCGATTGGTTGTGCACCCCCACCCCTCCTCACCGGGAGAATATCATGTGCCCCCATACCTTAGATGCTATATGCTGATATGAGTTGCTTGGCGCTTGTAGATCTGAGATATAGCAGCTCACATGATGTCTTAATATTTTTACAAGAAACCTTGATGAGTTTGAGAATTACACACAATTTGTACAAAAACTACTGAGATGCCCTTGGATCCCATATCCAACGACCTCGAAGCTTGTATCACCGTAGCATCTAAGATGAAGGAGTACATCATATTCTCCTGTATGTAAGAATATCATGTGCTACCACACCTTAGATGCTTTGGTGATACAAGCTCTTCGGAGCTGTTGGATTTGTGACCCAACACCTCCTCGGTGGTTCGAATGTTTTTTTTGCAGAAAAGCCCCCAAAGAGTTTGGCCACTTCTTACAAGCACAAAGACTGCTCAGATGCCATTGGATCTCAGATCAAACGACCTCGAAGCTTGTATCACTGTAGCATCCAAGCTGCGATAGCACCTTATGTTTTCTCGCACGGGAGAATATGAGGTGCTCCGCACCGTAGATTCTATGGTGATACGAGTTCACGGAGATCTGACGGCTCACAGTAGGAGGTTTGAATGTTTTCGCAATATACGGCTGAGAGAGTTTGGGAAATGCCCGGAAAGTACAAGTACTACGCATGTGCCATCTGATCACTGATCATACGACCTAGATGCTCATATCACCGTAGTGGGTAATTAAGCTACGGGGAGCACCTAATATGAGAAACGGGGAGACGTTGGATCCAAGATGCAGCAGCACACACGAGCCCTGGATGTTTTATTTGCAAAAAACCTTTGGAGAGTTTGGAAATTGCGCATAATTACAAAGACTACTCCCAAGCCATTGGATCTCACTTCCAACAGTGTAAAAACTCGCATCACCATAGCATTTAAGATGCGGGGTGGATGTGATATTCTATGCCGCTGTCATTTTTGTTTGTAAACTTGCAAAATATGTGTAACTCGTGCCGTTACTTGTCTAACCATGCAAAGTGTTTGTTCAGAAAAACCATCCTACACTGAAATATCGGAACAACACGCGGGGGTCCCACTTGTCATTAATCAAATTTGGACCTAAAACGAACAAATCTGAAAGACGAGATTCAAATTGGCAACCTGGACTACAAAGCGTAAGTCGATAGCCTGAAACAACAACGGTTGTTGGCTTTGTCCCATAACTTGATGTTATACAGTATTACGTTGAGTAGAGTAGAGGGAGTGCCTCGTGAACATGTGCATGACCGTTAACTCACTTAGTGGTGGGTCCCAGGTCTGCGATCTCTCTCTTCTCTCCATCGTCTAACCTTTGCACGGGCACACACGAAGAGCGGCACTAGCTTGTCATGGTGTTATTACAACTAAAAAAAGCTTGGAAAATAGAAGAATCGCCTAGAACAAGAGACGTTGTGGCTGGTCGAGACGGAGCTAACCACACCTATCCTCCGTGCCACGTTAGCATGATGAAGCTGTGTGGCTAGTGGGGTGTTTTCGACCGACTGGCTAGGTCCCGAGGTCGAACCATAGGTACTACGTCTGATACAGTATATTTTTACACACACATTTTTCCTCCGTGCCGAGACGTGGCACGCCCTACCGCGCGGTTTCGGGGTCCTCCCGGGTGGTGCACGCATATATTCTTCCTGACGTGGGACGCCCTACTGCGCGTTTTCTGGGTCCTCCTCGGTCGTAGCGTCGAAGCAAGTAAATGAATCATCAAATCACGAAAGACCACCTTTCCCGCCGAGTACATCAGTGAAGCACGGTGGCTAGCTAGTTGCGCTAGTTCGACCGATTAGCTAGGCCGCCGCCACATTTGTTTTTTCACCCCTTTTTCTGTCTACTTGGCGGCAGGTAAATTTAAATATTCACCGCGGCATTGCTCTAGTGTTTGGGTGCGGCAGGATTTTTAATTTTTTGATTAACGGGAGCAGGCGCGGCAGGATTTTTAATTTTTTGATTGACGGGAGTAGGAGCAACATCAATTAGTCATGATGACTCCGCCTGCAAAACCCACTGCTCCTTGATGTGAGAAGTCGTCGACTGGTGTTTTACCATGGTGAAAACCAAAAGATTCCCCGCTCCTCGGCTGGCACCCTCCGCTTTCCTGTAGATTGCATTGCCTTTCAGCTATTTCCCCCCCTTTGCTTCCTCTCCCCATTGCTTCTACCTGGTGCCATGGCGGCGCAGCAGATCTCGGAGTCCGAGGTGAGGCGCCTGACACAGGAGCTCCAGGCCAAGGATGCGGAGCTCAGGGTCAAGGACGTGGAGCTCCATGAGCTCAAGAAGGAGAGGAGTGCCATGCTCCTGCGTTATGTGCGGGAGTTCACAAAGCTTCAAAAGCGGCAGGAGTCCACCAAAAAGATGCTCGAGGCGTTGGCGGCATTGCTGCAGAAAGCGGGAGATATGATAGGCCGTCAGGGGAGCCGGCTGGAGCGCGAGCGGGCCGATCGTGACGAGGTCCAGGATTGCCTCAGTCAGTTGGTAAACCAAGTTGCCACGCACGTGTTGCGGCTGCGCGATGCCTACCGTCATGCCAGCACGACCATGCCGGCAGTCGGGCTAAACCCGTTCGACCACCCGGTCGACTTCGACGAGCCGCAGCTTCCTGACCTGGTCTCTTTCTTCACCTACATCTTCGAGGAGCTGAGCCATCTCTGTGTGATGGTGGGGGCGGAGCTGGACAAGGAGGGGTTGCGGGTTGCCGTCGCCGTTGCCTGGCGAATCCTTTTAGGGCTCCGTCACTGGAATCCATTCGTGCCATTGGACGCCGTCTTTGACGAGCTGGCTCTCATCGACCGGGAGCGGGCTCTGCGGGCGGTTGCACCCTGCATCACCAACGTCATGCATCTCAAGAAGCAGAGGGACTTCGGTGGTGTTTAGGCGCCCTCTGCATGGGCATGTCCATGTCTTGGTGCAACATGACCGTTGAATCAAACTCAGACGGTGCAGATCAGTCACTGTAGCACAAAGCGTGTGGGTGTGTTTGGTTGCATTCTCATCTCAATATAGTTGTTTCCTCTTCGTGTATTTGTGTTAACCTACTAGTGTGGACTCATGCACCCTTCATGCACTCTGCCAAACACCCAAAAGTGGGTCGAGAAGGGAACTTTTGCTCCCATCCCGTGCACCCTTCATACACCCTGCCTAACACTATTCGTGCTTCATATGGTTCATGTTCCGTGCAGTACTGTAGCACCATACTCTCCGTGCGCTATAGACCTAGTTCTGTTAACATTGATCTCACCGTTCATTCTCGAGCGGATAGTCAAAAAAGTGGTACTATGTTACTACATTACTGTTCAAATAGTTGACATGTGCACAACATCATTTGTTATCGTCATATCTTACTACACTAGCAACAAGATTATGTAGTACTGACGTATGAACCACTGCACATGCCTAGTAGTAGGAGCACTGTGTATGTTCAAGTGGCTGCTGTGTTTCACACTCCTCCATCGTAAGAGTGGAAACGCTTGTTGTAATCATTTTTTCTTTAGAAAAATAGTGGACACGCTCTACCGTGCGGATCCTCATCCAGCCATGCACTAAATTACTCACTTTCACCGATGTGAGGGACAACCAGCATCTGGGTCCACCAGCCATGCACTAAATCACTCCGTAGTAGAGTGACGGTAGACTACCCCGATCGAAGCATCGCAGTAGTGCCCTCTGAGCCGTCAAATCACAAAACCCCCTCCTTTCCAGCAGTAAGTTGGACGGACGAAGCAACCATCATTTCACTCTTCTCTCTCAGCTTCCTCTCTTGAAGAAAACCCCCACTCGCTTCGCTTCTCCCTCATCTCGTTCCTCATTTCACTCTTCTCTCTCAGCTTCCTCTCTTGGATGGACGCTGGAGTACCGGCCGATGTGATGTCTATGGCTCTAGCCAAAACCGTCGAGGCTCATGGTAAGTAGAAGCGCAAGCACCCAGCCGAGACTACCGCAAACAAGCTCAAAGCCATCGCCCTATCCAAGCCCCCCTCTCCGGGATCCCTCATTAAGCAAGTCTAGGTAAGACCTCTTCTTGACGATCTTTTTCTCGATCTTGATCGTGTTTTTTCATCTAACACGCAATACTAGTACTAGTAGTACAACTTTCTGGGTGATCTTGCATGTGATTTTAGTGTGCCAAATGACGGTTCTAAATTCCTCTTTTGACCAAAACATGCGAGAGGTTGACACTGATTTCTTATAGATTACTTTCAACTACTCCCTCTGTCCCAAATTTCTTGTCTTAGATTTGTCTAGATAAAGATGAATCTAATACTAAAATGTGACTTGATACATTCGTATCTAGACAAATCTAAGACAAGAATTTTGGGATGGAGGGAGTACTTTATGAACATCAATGCTACCTTTGAAGATGGTATATTTGCCTCAGTAACTTGTATTATGGATATTGCAAGAAATCCCTCTGCTCTCATGCCTTTGAAGACATGTTCTAGTGTCTTTGTTCACTCATTTCTGTGCGTATATGTAGTCATATATGGAGTATAATATCGAAACGAAAATCATCTTATATTTCTGAACGGAGGTAGTAATAAAATATGGTTTTTGTTCGAATTAGAACCAGGTCCGCGGTGGAGATGATGTTCTCAAAGTCATGCCATGTGAACTGGAAGACCTGAGGATGAGTTCTACTGCTAAACTATCCAGCTGTTGTGTCCTTGTCGCTACGTGTCCTGAAGTAGTGTTTTCCTATAGCATTGTTGTCAGGCGTGTTCTCGAGGCTGTACTTGACCATAACAATTTCCTGGTTGTGCCTTCGATTACGAAGGGTGTGATTCTTGTAAAGCTTCCCAACAAATCTGATGCGGTCTGTCTTCATCATCATGTTTATGAGTGGAAAGACCACTCTGTTAGGTTCTCCAAGGTTGACGAGATGGTGATGGTGCATGTAGACATCTCTCACGAATGCCATGCCCTAGTCATTTATGCGGGGTTCATCTCGTAGCTCGGTGGCAAGAAATAGTCTGCAGAGTTTAATTAGTGCAACTTTGCTTGTCTGTAGTACACTACTAGGAAAATGGCTATAGATAATATGGACATTAAGGGCGCACCACATATGTGGTGCGCCACTACTATATAGCAGTGGCGCACCACATATAGGTACGCCATTAAACTCCAAATACTAATGGCGCACCACACCCTCGCTGCGTCAAAACTAGTAATGGCGCACCAGGGGATAGAAACCTCGGTGCGCCACTACTAACAATTTTTTTTTCAAAACTAGTAATGACACACGAGGGGATAGTGCGCCATTACTAGTTTTAACTAGTAATGGTGCACCACCCCCTCGATGCTTGTTAGTAATGGCGCACCGTGGGTGTGGTGCGCCATTACTAGTAATGGCGCACAACACCCACGGTGCGCCATTACTAACTTTGACGAAAAATTCCACCGAATGCACCCCCCCTGGACCTCCCTTTCAGTTTTTAAAAAATAAAAGAAAATTATGGAAATGTCAAAAAAATAAAAGAAAATAAGTTTCCCATGTGATATATGGTCTACTTGTTAGGAAAATTTACAAATATGAATTTCGACTTTATTTGCAAAATCTCTCGAGAATTTGTAAAATGGGCATAACTTTTGCATACGAACTCGGATTAAAAAGTTTTTTATATGAAAAATCATCTACTTGAAAAGTTACATCCGAATTCAACTGGGGCAAGCCCCGTTGAAGATTTTTAGAATCCCAAAAAATCTAACAGAAAAAAAGATACGGGCTTTTAAGATCTAGAGGGGAAAAATGGAAAAAAATTCAAACTTAGTAGTGGCGCACCATTTGCTAAGTGCGCCACTAGTAACAGAAAAAAAATAGTTTCAAAGATGTTTTTTGGAAAAAAAATATTCAAAATATGTTACGTAATATGAACGGAAGTTTGAAATATTTTTTCAAAATTTCATCACACTCATGAACATGAACAAAGTCCTAGACATCAACAAGGTTTAATAGGATTGATATGCTAGATATATCAACAAGTGCGTGTTAAGTGAGCTAGTGCTAGGGTTGGATAGAACTCTGAAGTTAAGCGTGCTTGGGCTGGAGTAGTGTGAGGATGGGTGACCTTTCGAGAAGTTTGACCATGGAGTGTGATTTGACTTGAGATTAAGCATATTGACCCGAGATTAATCCATAGTGACCCGAGATTAAGAAAAAAATGAAAAAAATTCTGAAAAAAATTTGAAAAAAATTGTTAGTAATGGCACACTTCTATGTGGTGCGCCATTACTAAGTCAGTTAGTAATGGCGCACCTCTAGGCATAGTAATGATGCACTATAGGTGCGCCATTAATGGCCAAAATAGGTGCGCTACAAATTAGCCTTTTCCTAGTAGTCATAAGTACTATTGTTCAGTACTTGATTTGTGTTTGTGAACCCTGTATTGTTTATTAGTACTGCCAGTTTTGGTGTGTGGTCAGTCCTGAGAACGGTCTATGTTAATGTCTGTCCACTCAATTCAGTCTGTATATTTTGAAGTATCCAGATCATCTTTTTTGTGAGGACGGTTTATTAATAATGGTTACACTCCAATATCTGTATGCATTGCAGGGTTTATCGCACCCACCAGGATTTCCAGTCCCATGGATGTTCGGTCCATACGATTTGTCACGACCTTTGGACTGTCCTGCATGTGGGAGTAGGCGGGGCCCCTGCATGCCACCCATAGTTGGACGATCAATCTTCTATTTAGTACTTCAACATAGTGATTTCCTAGTAAGGCCGGATTCACTCATGTCACATCAACTAAATCTTATTGATTTACTGTCTAAATCTTATTGATTTAATGTCATGTTTTCTTTCTTTTCCTGCAATTTTACGATGCAGGTTTTGCCATGTGACATTCATCACAGAATAAACCGTTTAGTTTGCTCTAAGATGGCTATTTTTGCAGGTTTCACTTCTTATGTCGTGTCAGTAACGAAGGCACTGTCCATCACTTATATTACTGGAAAAAATTGGATCAGTCTGTTGTGTGAGTACAAGTTGAATCCCTATGATGAACTGCAGTTTGGTTTAATGAAAATGCCACAATTAGTCCTTCTCGCATTTAAAAGAAATGAAGAAGAAAATGGATAACGGTCATTGACGGTGTCCGGACTAGGGGGTACTCACCACGTCGTCTCCCGATCAGTTGGATTGGGCCGAGGATCCCCATGGCCGTATACTCATGGGCCAGTCCGGACAGTTGCCGCATACAAGGAAGATTCCACAAGACTTGGCGATCAAGACAAGGACCCCTCCCCCACCGGCGTATTCGGCTAGGACTCTTGTTATCCTAGGCCTCTGGTGCATTATATAAACCGAGGCCAGGCTAGTCGATAGATAGACAACGACAATCATACCATAGGCTAGCTTTTAGGGTTTAGCCTCTACGATCTCGTGGTAGATCTACTCTTGTAAACATCCACAATATCAATATCAATCAAGCAGGACGTAGGGTTTTACCTCCATCAAGAGGGCCCGAACCTGGGTAAAACATCGTGTCCCTTGTCTCCTGTTACCATCCGCCTAGACGCACAGTTCGGGACCCCCTACCCGAGATCCGCCGGTTTTGACACCGACATTGGTGCTTTCATTGAGAGTTCCGCTGTGTGATCGACAAAAGGATCGATGGCTCGCCTGCAGATCAACTGCGACTTCGGCATCTTCGTCACCAGCTCGACTGGTCACCTTGGTTCAACCAAGAATTGCGCCCCGTGTTCGGATCACCATGTTCGGACGAGGGCCTTCATCAAACATCAACTCCGATCTCTATCAAGATCACGGAGGAATCATCCATGGAGCTCGGGGGCTCAACGTCAACATTGCCCTCAAGCGATCGTGCTGTTTTTCTGGACAGCGAACTCGTATCTGCTGCCACCACCTCCTCGAGTATCGCTTTGACGATCGCTTTGGTGGAATTGTGCGGAATTGAGTCTACAACAACCCTGGAAAATTTCGTCGAATTCCGATGGAGGAATCTCTCGCAATCCACGATATACCGGAGCCCTGTCAAATCTGGACGGGAATCTGGACGAGTTTAGGGCGTGGTGTCCAGCTTCTAGCTCGGACGTCCTTTGGAAGATCCAACTGTTGATCGGCTGCGGAATTCCTATATCTACCACCCCTCCAAATTTCAGCTCGATCCGACCGTCATAACTCCGGGAACCTTCCGATTAGTGCATGACTTTTCGGATCTGTTTTCTGCGCGAGAACGAATCCGACCCGAATTCATCTTTTTTATGAACGGGATTTCGGACATCCTTTTTTAAGGAAGTTTTGTATGGGATATTGTGTATTGTTCCCAAACACATCCCACTAACCTTAAGATCTTTTGAACATGATCTTCAACATCATTGCTGGTGTCAAACCAGTCCAGCAATATTGCTCCACGGCGGCCGACCTGCGCTAGACACGTCGTGACTTTGTTGAGCCAAGCTCAACTTCTTCGGATCATCATCTTGGCAAGCCGAACAAGAGTCCAGCATCGCGAAGGATAAATCATCACCAACATCGCCGCCCCACGGATTACATGGAGCGGGCATACCGGCATCGCCGCACGGTCGCTTCATCAAGCCGGCATCGACCATGTCACGACCTGCATCGGCAGGGCCGCACTATTGCTTCTTCAAGCTGGTGTCCATCACGCCGACCTACTTCGACATCTCGGCTGGACCGGGGGCTTCGCCATCTCTTCATCAACCTACTCCGGACACTTCGGCGTCACTAGCCGACCAGACATGGGTGCGCGGATCGAGTCCCAATTTTGGGAATCACCTTCCTTCGGATTGCTACAACAAATAAACCAGGTGCTATTAATCCTAGTATTTCTTTTTGCTCGTTTGGGTTAAATTTTTCCAAGGAATTATTACTCTGGTTAGTCCTGCATACGTACACAGGTCTATCAAATGGTGGCCGCATTATCGACGGTCGCATGATGGTTCGATCAGTTTCCGTACACAGTTCGGCGAATGCCGCACCCGGAACTCGGACCGACCAGTGAATCCAGGCTTTGCCACGCCTTTATTGCATTACGCCGACGACCTGCATCGACATCAACTCCGGCGCCAGGCCATATTTCTTTTACTACTCACTTTGCATAAATTATTTATTATGCAACATTTTTTTAATTCCTATTATTACTATTATCCCCGGTCCGCACTATTTTTTGTGCACAGGAAAATGATCCAGCCGGACTATATCCTTTGACGTCACCTCGGCTGGACAGGGGGCTTCGTCAACACTTCATTACCCTATGCCAGGGACTTCGGCATCACTCTGCCGTCCTGCATTGACCATGCTATGTCACCACTTCACAGTACCGAGCTCTTTGCTCCGCCACCTCGGGACGGGCTTGGGGGATGGAACCTTGTCCCGCATCAAGCTCGGACCGCATCGTCAATACTGAACACATTAACCAGCTAAGTTGCCTTCATGTTCAAAGTTTTAAAATTTCTAACTTGTGTTCGGTTCTACCAAGCATTATACTTTCTCGGAAAAAAGTTGCTTGTAAAAATCTTCCTCGTCGAAACTTTGTTCGCACACACTTGACGCGCTACCCGCGCTCATTATACCTGGGGGCTTCTTTAACAGAAGCTTATTAATTCGGGCTTTATGCCCAACACACGTGTCACACTTCCGCATGTACCTTTTATTCACCATTATATGCATCGATATGACTTAAGTTTTGGCCAAGCTGGGTTGCCTGGCTCCTGTGCTTACCCCTACGTTCCCGATTGTTCGGCTAGGTGGTAAAGGGAGCACCTCTGCGATTGTTGCCGGGTCAGCCGGATGTGTACCTCAGACTGGGTGAAGCCGAAAGCTAGCGTTCTTAAGGGAATACTCGGTCGGTGAACTAAAAGATGATTTCTTACCCATTTATTTACCTGCCCCCAGATGTTTTTCTGCTCTTTTCGCAGTCCGGACATGCACTTTAGGGCATGCCTCCCAGGGAAAGGAACCCCTAACGGAACTATTCTCCCTGGAAGATGTTTCTTACTAACCATGTAATATAACATAACTAGTTGGGCACTTGTCTGATAAAGCACTAATGACCCCTATGCCTGGTCTCCACGCATGCCCCGGTTTTTATAACCGCGAGGGTATTCGGACACACTCCGGACTATTGGGTCCAGAGGTTGAAGCGAAAAGGTCCGCTACGACAAACAATCTACAATCCGGCTAGAAGGCATTCTACATGTCACCTTACATTATCAACTTTTACCCAAGTCACTTGGGGGCTCTTAAATTTACATGAGCCGTTTTATGATAAGTGTTTTTCTTCTTAGTCGTTGCAAAGTTTTTATTATTATTTATCACTCCTTCGACACAAGTGTGCGGTCACTAGCCGGGGAGCCTAATTTCTCTCTCAAAGAAGCCGTAGGCTGACCCGCTTGAAGTTTTGAGATAGGATGTGTCATGTTAAAGCACGACAAAAGCACCTTTTTTTTCTAAAGTCCAATTTTCGGATTGGCACCGAACACTTGATCTAGTTCGGACATTAATCTTTTGAATAAGTTTTTTGGCTTTTCGAGCCCATGGCACTTTTTAAACTATTTGTGTGTTTTCAGCACAAGTCTCGCAGTGCAACGACGGACACCTTTTGAGATTCGGCAAAAACATTCTCGGATATTGCTATATATGCATCAGTTTCGAATTCTGTCTTTGGTCAATAGTTGGGTTGCCCGGCTCCCGCGCTTGCCTCCTACGTTCCGCTTTGTTCGGCTAGGTGTGCAAAGGGAGAACCACTGCGACTGTGCTTCCAGCTCGCATGGTCAAGCACCTCAGTGGAGAAAGCCGAAAACTGACTATCACAATAGGTGTAAACTGGTCAGCGATCTGATGACTATATTAAATGACGGGCCATTCATTGGCCGAAGTGTTCCCGGCTTGACCTCGACTGTCGCCGAACACTATCGAGGGCTATTAACTAGCCTCCCAAACTAAATCCTCGATATTTTGCTCTTACATTGGAGCAGAGGTTTCATGATCATGCTTAGCATGACAACCCAAAGAAAGGAACCGATAGCGGGACTATTTTCTCTGGAAGACATTTCTTCTGTTAAACAGTAATATAACATGTCTCTCCGCATACCTTTGTTTATAAAACCGTATGGCCAGATTGCCTTGTTTGTTGTAAATCTTTGCCCTCATAAAGGCTTTATAAAGTAGGACAAACACTCCTCGGCTATTGGCTGAGGAGGTGGAAGCCGATGGTCGGTCAACAAAGTTTTGTACAATGCGGATCCGAGCATTAATGACGTAAAGTACTTGGATACATAGAGTCATTACACATAATTTGTGATTTTACTATGGATATCGATCCTCAATTCGGCCTCCCGTGCCCGCATTAAGGCTCGGGGGCTACTGGGCTTCGGGCTTATTATTTACAAATATTAAAGGGGCACATCAATCCCCTGATCTGGTGTTGCCACCCGACCAGTGTCTCGGGGGCTACTGCATTGCATGTTCTATGCAGAAAATTTTAAGTGCAATACAGTTTCCGAGGAGATTTTGATCCTCAGGTTGGTCGGCCGCACCTAACCTGAGTCTCGAGGACTGAGCACGCCGCTTTTTGTGTCCCAAAGTATTCTGCCGAGCTAGGACTTGATCCTTAGACCGATTTTGCAAATCAACCTGAGTCTCAGCGGCTACGGAGATCAGTGGTCTTATGTCATCCTTCATGTGCATCTCGGGTTTTAGACCGATACCCACCTTGAGGGCTACTGGCACCAATCAAAAATATTGACAAAAATCGGCCCACATTCGGGGTGGTGCACCACCTCAGAAGCAGTCCTGCGTAAAGCTCGGGCGCTAGTGGCTGGCTCCATAGAGGGCACTTCCGGCATTAAGCTCGGCTAAACTCCTTCAAACTTCTTTGAACCAAGGTGATTTACGACACCTCGGATACAGTCCGACGTTGGAGCTCGGATACATAGTCCAACGTTGGAGCTCGGATACATAGTCCGGCGTTGGAGCTCGGATACCGTCCGGCGTTGGAGCTCGGATACATAGTCCGGTGTTAGAGCTGGGAAGCAGTCCAGCATTGGTGCTCGGCTACAAAAGATACCTCGAATGCAGTCCGGCGTTGGAGCTCGGACGCAAGAGGACGTTGCCACCCGGGAACAACTTCAAACCCGAGGTGTGGCATAAAAATAACAAGGCATTGATAAAGGCCGGAAACTTAAAGGGGCTCCTCGGATACCCGACGTATAAACTCGTCAAATGCATTTCGACGATCCTCAAGATCGAAGATGAGAAGATTTGTTGAACCAGTTTTCAAGACCGACGACCGAAGATGAAGAACAGTTCGGAAGAATCGAGGAGCGTCCCCAACTTGAAGACCGGTTCAGGGGGCTACTGACGGTGTCCGGGACTAGGGGGTACTCACCACGTCGTCTCCCGATCAGTTGGATTGGGCCGAGGATCCCCATGGCCGTATACTCATGGGCCAGTCCGGACAGTTGCCGCATACAAGGAAGATTCCACAAGACTTGGCGATCAAGACAAGGACCCCTCCCCCACCGGCGTATTCGGCTAGGACTCTTGTTATCCTAGGCCTCTGGTGCATTATATAAATCGAGGCCAGGCTAGTCAATAGATA
>LR880972.1:65308349-65342937 GCA_904067115.1 Aegilops sharonensis | reverse complement strand
TCTCATTTGACTCCTAAGTCAATATACTCATATATAGATGACCTAGTCATCGCCAATTGTTTGATAGATGCTAGAATTGGTTGTGCATGCTTTGCCACATATTTCATTTGCCATTTTATTGTGTGAGCATGTTGGTTGCATATTTAACTCATTCGAGGACATCCACTTGTTGCTTTGATTGATTGGCTTCTTTTTCTTTTGCCAAGTGGATGAAAAAGAATGCCTAAGAACCTTCTCTAGCTATCTATGCTTTTCTTGTCTCAAACTCTATTCATGCTATATCACAAAATTTGATAAAGTCAGATTCGAACCACTCCGTGTGAGGAGCACTCGGAGTCCCCAATTCGTCATAGACTTAAACTTCCAAAACTTCTTTGTGCGTTTCGGTCTGACCGATTCTTCCATTTCGGTCATACCGAGATCACTAAGTCGATCTAAGTTTTTAATCTCGGTGCAACCAATTTGAACATTTCGGTCACACCGAGTTGCTGTAACTGTCAACAGTTATGCATCTCGGTGCCACCGAGTTGTTCCAGTCGGTCACACCGACAGGGTCGGGCTATATATACTCACGGGCAAAAATTTGGAAACTTTCTACAAACCTCTTCGCCCGCGCATAGCTCGCTCTGCCTCCAGGGTCTCCGGATCGTCCTCTTCATCGCCAGCCGCCTCCAGTCGCTGGTCTCCGCCGCCGTCAACGGAATTCAACCCCGCCGTTGCCGCCGTAGCGAGTTCATCGCCAAGCTAGGGTATGGACTCAATCACAGTGCTATCCCCGTCCGATTCCTAGCACATTCTGTTCATCATGATCTTGCCACGATTGAAACGATTCTATCCAGTCAAAACAATCCATAGATTAGAAGTGAATTGGAAATTTAGGGTTAGGTTTCCGCCGAAACCATCTCGGACCCACCGAGTTGTAGAACTCGGTTCCACCGATTCGGCTAAGGCCATTGCACAAGTGATTCTTGGTCTGAACGAGAATTGCAAATCGGTGTGACCGAGTTCAGGACTTTGTGAAACCCTAGCAGTCTCGGTGCCACCAAACTATGACTCTATCTGACCAAGTTCACTAGTTTAGGTTCCAAAAGCTGCTTCGGTATCACCGAGTTCACAAATCGGTTGATCTGAAATGCTTTCTGTGGAAAACTAAAACTAAGTTTTTAACTCATTCTTTTGCAAAAACCTCTGTATTTTGTGATGCTCTTCCAATCTATCTCATCTACATCTATTCACAGGGTCAACAGTCAGTGTTTGTAGCATGTCTGATCAAAGTGACAGCCAGAACCAGCCAGAGGAGCAAATTCACATGAGTGAGGGCACTAGTCCCTCTAGCACCTCAGATGATGGCAGCAGGAGCACCCCAAGCAACTTGCCCAAAGCTGCCACCAGGGCCAGAAAGAAGAGAACCTCAGACTCTGAGGATGAAGACTATGTGGCAGTTGAGGATGAGGCCACTTCCAAGAAGAAAGTGCTCAAAAAGGAATATGGCACAGCTGCAGCCACCAAGCCAGGTCTAAACAGGAAAGTCCCTGCCAAGAAGTCACCTATGCTGAAAGTCAGAGTATCAACTCAAGTACCTGAGAAATCTGATCCCAAAGAGGCTGTTGCAGAACATGAAGCTGAGGAAGGATGCAGGACTCACACAGTGGAGGTTGTCTGATCCTTATGCTATCAGGAGAAGGACTGCTGTTGACTACAGGTTCCACACTAAAGAACGGCAGGATTTCTATGAGACTGTGCTGCTGGACAAGAAACCTATTGTATGTGACATGAGGTGGGTGGACTGGAAATACATCAAGGAGAATGAGGATCACTATCCTGGAGTATTTAACAGTTTTAGTGGTTGTGGAGTTGCAGACTTTGTTGGACAGAAGTTCACAAAGTGGAATGATGAGCTCATAATGCAATTCTACTCCATAGCACACTTCTATCCAGATGGCAGGATAGTATGGATGTCTGAAGGTACTAGATACCAATCAACTATTGAAGAATGGGCAAATCTGATCAATGCACCTAAGGAGAAAGAAGATGACTTGAATGTCTATGCCAAGAAGAAGAAGGATCACAATTCTATGGCACACATGTACAAGGAGATCCCAGATAAAGCTCTTAAAACTCATAAGTTTGGATTTGTACATTATCTTTTGTCAGGACTGCCAACCATCAACTGGATCCTCAGGCATACTCTCTTGCCCAAGTCAGGTGACCTCAAGATGATCAGAGGCCATGCAATAAACTTGCTACACATATTTGATGTGCCACAGAAGTTCAAGGTCATGAGCCTCATAGTTGAGACTATCAAGAGGACAGCAGCTGACCAGAAGAGAAGCTGTTGGTATGCCCCACAGATCTAGGAGCTGATTAACTCCAAGATGGGCACAGTCACATACTTGCTGGACAAGGATCACATTGCTATCTATCCAGATTTTGAGGACAACCAAGTGGTTATGAATGAAGATGAACCATCTTCTGTGCATGCTCAAGCAAAGAAGGAGAAGGCAAGGACAGAGAAGGCTACCAAGATGCCAACAATGGAAGAGGCATCTCAGTACTTTTTGAAGAGCAAACAAGATCAACTAGGCTACTTGATTGCATCCACTCTTAGGATTGAGAAGGGGCTGGCCACCTTGACTCAAAACCAGGAGAGCCTGGAGAGGATCATGGAGCAGAAGTTCTATGACTTGGATGTGAAGGTAACTGAGATCCAGTCTGTTGTTGAGCAGCTTCAGGATGATATGCAGGAGAGGAAGGGCAAGACCACCACTGATGCATTTGCTAGAGTGCCTAGAGCTCAGAGATCAGTTGCAGTGCCAGTGACAAACACCAGAGCCACTTCATCTGCACCAGCTACAACTCCTACAGCTCCAGTGCAACCAGCTCCAGCACCTACACCTCTAGCTCCATCCACATCAACTGAAGTCTTCGTCCAAGGAGCCATCTCTACACCACCGCCTGAAGATCAAGCCTGAGAGTCGATTTAGTACTATGCATTTTCTATGAACTTTTTGGTAACTTGTCGCCAAAGGGGGAGAAAAATGTATAGATCATAGGCTTCGAGAGAGAGTGTTGCTTTTTGTTCTCTCTTGCTTTCGTGGTTGAACTTTATTTGCTTGTTTGAGATACTTTACGTCTGTGTGATACCTGGATGATCATGTGTTTGATCATATGCTACATTTATGCTTGTTGGATGACATTATCCCATTTATCTCTATATGATCATTCACTTTGCTTGGTGATGAGTGCATGTATTCAATCTTTATTATTTTGAGCGCTCCACCAAGATGTATGTGACATGGAAGAGTAACCCATGAGCCTAACTCCTTGTGCATTTGCAGTCCAAAGCAAATCTTAAAGTATGCACAAATTTAGGGGGAGCTCTTGCTTATCACATACTTCTCAAAGCGATAATGTTTTTTCACTCTTATTATTATTTGTCGAAGCTTTGATCTATATGTCATCATCAATTACCAACAAGGGGGATATTGAAAGTGCAACTATCCCTAGGTGGTTTTGATAATTCCTAACAACATATAGCTCATTGAGCTAACATCATTCCAAGACGAACATTTCAGGAAAAGCTCAATGAATGGCATGGCATGGATGAGGAAAGTGGATCCCTCAAAATACTAAGGATAAAAGGACTGGCTCAAGCTCAAAAGCTCAAGACTCTACATTTTATGTTTTAGTGATCCAAGATCATACTGAGTCTATAGGAAAAGCCAATACTATCAAGGAGGGATGAGGTGTTGTTTAATGAGTTTCTTCCTCCACAGTGCTTACTGATATGCTCAAAAACCCTCAACTACTTTCTCATATCCACGTATGACCCAAACCAAAAGTCACACTCGGACGCACCGATTCTTTCTATCCAGCGCCACCGAGTTCAGATGTCATAGCCACTGCCACAAACCCTAGGCAAATCGGTCTCACCGATAGGGATCTCGGTCTCACCGAGATGGGATTGTAATCTCTCTGTTTCCCTTCGTAACGTTTTGGTACCACCGAGATGAGCGATCGGTCCCACCGAGATTGCAATGTAAACTCTCTGTTTCCTTTTCGTAACATTTCGGTTCCACCGAAATGAGCGAACCGGTCCCACCGAGTTTACCTGACCAACTCTCTGGTTAGCTTATTACCAAAATCGTCTCACCGAGTTTGTGTAATCGGTCTCACCGAGATTACGTTATGCCCTAACCCTAACCATATCGGTCCTACCGAGTTGCATGTCGGTCCCACCGAAAATCCTAACGGTCACTAGGTTTACTAAATCGGTCTGACCAAGTTTGTTGATCCGGTCCCATCGAGATTGGTAAATTGTGTGTAACGGATAGATTTTGTGTGGAGGCTATATATACCCCTCCACCTCCTCTTCATTCGGGGAGAGAGCCATCAGAACGAACCTACACTTCCAACTTACCGTTTCTGAGAGAGAACCACCTACTCATGTGTTGAGGCCAAGGTATTCCATTCCTACCATATGAATCTTGATCTCTAGCCTTCCCCAAGTTGCTTCCCACTCAAATCTTCTTTCCACCAAATCCAAATCCTGTGAGAGAGAGCTGAGTGTTGGGGAGACTATCATTTGAAGCACAAGAGCAAGGAGTTCATCATCAACACACCATTTGTTACTTCTTGGAGAGTGGTGTCTACTAGATTGGCTAGGTGTCACTTGGGAGCCTCCGACAAGACTGTGGAGTTGAACCAAGGAGTTTGTAAGGGCAAGGAGATCGCCTACTTCGTGAAGATCTACCGCTAGTGAGGCAAGTCCTTCGTGGGCGACGGCCATGGTGGGATAGACAAGGTTGCTTCTTCGTGGAAGCTTCGTGGGTGGAGCCCTCCGTGGACTCGCGCAACTGTTACCCTTCGTGGGTTGAAGTCTCCATCAACGTGGATGTACGATAGCACCACCTATCGGAACCACGACAAAAACATCCGTGTCTCCAATTGCGTTTGAATTCTCCAAACCCTTCCCCTTTACATTCTTGCAAGTTGCATGCTTTACTTTCCGCTGCTCATATACTCTTTGCATGCTTGCTTGAATTGTGTGAAGATTGGTTGACTTGTACTAAGATAGCTAAAATCTACCAAAGACTAAAATTGGGAAAAGGATAAGTTTTTAATTGGTCAAGTAGTCTAATCACCCCCCCCCCCCTCTAGACATACTTCCGATCCTACAGATACATACAACAGGCAAACAATGCCACATGAATACATGAATACATCAACCACAAGATCAACATCCTACTACGGATGAAACACAAACAGAAGCTCAATCGACATCCACCCTGCTAGCCCAGGCTGCCGACCTGAAACCTATCCCCTGATCGAAGAAGAAGCAGAAAAAGAACTCCAAAACAAGTAAACATCGCTCTCGCGTCATGATCATCGCATAACCTGTACCTGCAACTGTTGTGGTAGTAATCTGTGAGCCACAAGGACACAGCAATCCCATTACCATGGGTATCAAGACTAGCAAAGATTAATGGGTAAAGGAATGGATAAGTGGTGAGGTTGCAGCAGCGACTAAGCATATATGGTGGCTAACATACGCAAATAAGAGAGAGAAGAGAAGCAAACGGAACGGTCGTGAAGCTAGCAATGATCAAGAAGTGATCCTGAACTCCTACTTACGTCAAACATAACCCAAAACCGTGTTCACTTCTCGGACTCCGCCGAGAAGAGACCATCAATGCTACACACGCGATTGATGCGTTTTAATTCAAATCTGGTGTCAAGTTCTCTACAACCGGACATTAACAAATTCCCATCTGCCACATAACCGCGGGCACGGCTCTCGAAAGTTTAAACCCTGCAGGGGTGTCCAAACTTAGCCCATCACAAGCTCTCATGGTCAACGAAGGATATTCCTTCTCCCATGAAGACCTGATCAGTCTCGGAATCCCGGTTTACAAGACATTTCGACAATGGTAAAACAAGACCAGCAAAGCCGCCAGATGTGCCGACAAATCGCGATAGGAGTTGCACGTACCTCGTTCTCAGGGCACACCAGATAAGTCAAGCTACGAGTAAAACCAGCCCTCAAGTTTCCCCGAGGTGGCCCCGTAGGCTGCTTGGTTCGGACCAACACTCGAAGGAGCACTGGCCCGGGGGGTTAAATAAAGATGACCCTCGGGCTCCGGAAACCCAAGGGAAAAAGGCATAGGTAGGCAAATGGTAAAACCAATGTTGGGCCTTGCTGGAGGAGTTTTATTCAAAGCGAACTATCAAGGGGGTCCCATAAATCACCCAACCGCGTAAGGAACGCAAAATCAAGGAACATAACACCGGTATGACGGAAACTAGGGCGGCAAGAGTGGAACAAAACACCAGGCATAAGGCCGAGCCTTCCATCCTTTACCAAGTATATAGGTGCATTAATTAAATAAGAGATATTGTGATATCCCAACATAATCATGTCCATCATGGAGCAATCTTCAACTTCACCTGCAACTAACAACGCTATAAGAGGGGCTGAGCAAAGCGGTAACATAGCCAAGCAACGGTTTGCTAGGAAGGGTGAAAAGGTTAGGGGCTGACATGGTAGTTTGGGAGGCTTGAAGAGCAAGTGATAGGTAGCGCAACATAGTGATAGAACGAAGCAACTAGCATAGCAATGATAGTAATGAGATCCAAGGTGACGGTCATCTTGCCTGAAATCCCGCTAGGAAGAAGAACGAGTCCATGAAGAAGATGAAGCCACGAAGACGAACCAAGCATAGACGAACGAATCCTCACGATCGCAACGAAACAGGAACTAACGAGAAGGAGCACAACCGGAAAGAAGCAAACACCAAGGTAAAAACACCACACATAGACATGGCATGATGCTCAACCAAGTAAGATGCATGTCAAGGCTAGATGAGGCTTCTCATGGCAATAGATGATGCAAACAAGAACAACACATCAAAGCAAGTTTAAATGAGGCCGGAAACAACATATACCAATTCCGGTAAGTCCTCATATGTAAATTTAGAAATTGGTCCAGATCTGAATAAACCTTATGTTCAAGTTGTTAAACAGCAAGTTAAGATGCACCAAGAAGATCTACATGAAATTCTAGTCAAGTTACATATACAGTTCATTTAGTTCGGAGCTACGGCCTAGAAGATATGAGCAAAACAAGTTAAACATGACATTGACGCAAAAAACATTCAAACATCAAGCAAACACATTCAAAACAAGGATGCAACAAGATAAGATGAAACTACATGCAATTCTAAGAAAGTTTCATATAAAGCATGCTCAAAACGGAGCAACGGTGCCACACATACACATGAAACAAGTTTAAACGACAAGCTGTCCAAAACAGCAAGTAGGCATCTAGAAAGCATGAAAACAATATGGTACATCACCTCAACATGAATACAGAAGGAATGGACGTGATGTACAGATGAAGTATAACAAAACATGAAAACTGAGCTATCTCCAGAAATCACTAGAACATGCTTGAAAGGACATGGCAAGATTGCAAATAATAACAGTTCACAGACTTAGCAAAAAATCACTGAGCATGACAGAAATAACATCAGGTTGTAATTTTTAGAGCTATCAAACAACATGCTACAGGAACTTATCATGGCAAACAAAGGCGTGGGATGCTAGTACTAAAAGCACTTAACAATACTTCCTTACTGAACTGATTCCAAAGATCAACAGAAAAGATGGTAGGATCCATGCAAACATGGCAAGTGATATGACAGATTCAGAATAACAGTGCATGGCAGGAACAACGATAAGTAGGCATGTTAGTGAGCTTGTACAACTCACCACAGAGCATTTCATGGCATCACAAGGTGACCAACAGTAATAAGACAAATTTATGAAGCTAAGCATGGCAAGATCAAGTTCATGGGGTGCATGGATCACTAGAAAAACACATGGCAAAACTGAACTTCATGTTAACAGGCTGACAGCAACATTATTTAGCAAGTTGAGAGCAATATTACAACAAGCTACAGCAGGCCATAAGTGAAACCAAGGGCATGGATGGATATAGCATAACATGTATAACAAAACATCCTTAGTGAATATCTCCAGGCTATGCATAGAATGACTTGTAGCAACAGGTTTACATAGCATCATGATATAACAGATTCAGTCTAGCAAAACAGTAACAACAAGTACCCTACTTCATGAGCTTGATGCACTTAACACGAGGCACACAAAAATACATGGATTACACCACTGTAATGATGGCATTATGTATCACCAAACTCATGTAGACATCAAGCTCAAAGGATGCACACACAAAATGCAACGAAAAAGAAAAATCACCAAGTTCTGTTAACATACAGCAGCTTAACATCATTTAGCACTCTTGCAACGATGATTTGGGCCTCAAGATGTACTCAAACAAGCATGGCACAATGGAATAAAATGAATAACATCTCATGATGAACATTTTGATATATCATACACGCAAAACGGAGCAGTATGCAACACGTTATGGCATGATGAACATGGGTACATAATGCAGAAAACTTAGGGACTGGGAAAATCGAGGTCAACCTCCGGATCTAGGGTTTCGGGCGCGGATTACGAGGTTCGCCGGGGTTTCGCCGGAGTCATTGCCGGACTTGGAGGAGAGATGGCCGGTGTTGAAGGGGGGCTCGCCGGAGCGCGGGGGAGCCGGATCCGGTCGCTCCTCGACCGGATCTGGCCACAGTCGACGAGGGGCGGCGGGCGAGGAGTGGGGCGGCGCGGTGGTGCGGCGGCACGACGACAGTGACCGGGCGGCGGCGTGGACGAGCAAGGGCGATGGCCGCGAGCTCGGCGGCGGGGACATGAGGAGCCGCGGGGCTCGGGCGCGGGGCTCCTGCTGTCGGCGGCGGCGGCAGCGGAGCCGGTGGTCAAGTCCGGTGACGGTGAGGCGGCGAAAGGCGCGCCGGGGGGCTGCAGCGGTGCACGCCAGTGAGGGCGCGGCGGCGGAGAGGACGGGCGGGGGCGGCGGCGCGCGCTCGGGCCCCGGATGGGTTCCGCGGGCCGCAGCACGGTGGGGAGCTGGCGGGGACATGTGGCGCGCCGAGATTGGGCGAGGAGGCGGCGGAGGACGCGTCCGGCACGGAGGCGGACATGTCCGGCGGCGGGGAGGAGTTTGGCTAGGGTTTGGACCCGAAAATGGAGGGGGAGAGGGGGTTTATATAGGTAGAGGGAGATAAGTGTTTCCAAATGAGGAGCAGTTTTCGCCCACACGATCATGATCGAACGACCGAGAGCATGAAGGGGGGTTAGCTGCGCTAGGTGGGCTGTGTGAAAGGGTGCTGGGCTGCAAGAGAAAAGGGGTTTCGGGCTACTCGGTTAACCGTTGGGGCATCAAACGACCTCCAAATGGAACGAAATTTGGCGGGCGGTCTACCGGTGATATACCAAGGCCACTTGGCAAATCTCGGCCCATTCTGAGAACGCTTTTCTCCCGCTCGCGAAACAAGGTCTGAGAGGGGCGACGGGTGCATGTGAGTGTGGTTGGGCTCAGAACGGACAACGGAGAGAATCGAGAGGATCCGGACGGATGCAAGTTTTGAAAGACATGCAGATGAAATGCAGATGATGACATGTCAAAATGCAACACGCAAGCAACTGACATGGGAACTACAGCGAATAACTGGTGGACACCTTGCGCATCGGATCCGGGGCGTTACAATTTGTAAATGGGGAACGAGCAGGAGGGGTTGCAGGAGCGCGGTGTAAAAAAATAAAAATGGAGGGCCTTTCTGCAAAATTACTAGAGCCAATGTGGCATGCCAAATGTCGCGTCCACAGTGTTTTGGGTGATTTTGTTACATAGGTAGAGTTTAGGGACCAATTTTGTGGGGTTTTTTAGTTTTTGTATGAATCCGTTTCCACCCCTACAAGTTTATGTACCAATTGTGGTATTAACTCAAAGTTACAAGTAACACCATCTATTTTTGTTGTTATATTGTGCGTGTGAATTATTAAGCATTTAGGCTATCACTTGATTATGTTTGCTTTTTGTCCAGTTCTGACTGATTCCTTGCCATCTGACTTACTTATTGCTTCATGATAGCTCAAGATCTCCATCCATTTCCCCATATATTAATACCAAGTTCCTCCTCTCAACTTGCTGGTCTACCATGCCATCATGAGTATTTCGTGGCATATCACCATTCGCTTTGTGTCCAGTTCTGACTGAGTCCTTGCAATCTGACTTACTTATTGCTTCATGATAGCTCAAGATCTCGATCCATTTCCCCAGATATTAATACCAAGTTCCTCCTCTTGACCTGCTGGTCTACCATGTCATCATGAATATTTCGTGGCATATCACCATTCGCTTTGTACCTATTTGATTACTTGTAGGCATGGAAGACATTGGGAAGTTTATAGTGACATGACTTGTCGTTCAAACCATGCATTGTTCACGAGCTCTTGGGGAGAGACCAACACACGGGAGGAACAGCTGAGATCCATGACATCATGCGGGTCTCTCAAAAATCAGTTCAATGCAAAAAATATTTCATGGATTGCCATAAATGCCGACTGTGTCGGGAGCAAGGGGTGACAATCCAACGATTCGTTGCGTCGGCAGTAGTTGATCTAGATGCTAAAGACAACTTAGGTTTCCCTTGTGCTAACCCTGACAGCCAAATCAACATGGGATGAGCCATGCGACTATTCCTTCTCTGTGTGATAGAGCCACTGAGTAGACGCTGCCCTCAAGTACCCACAATACAAAATGCAGAATAAACTCAAATTAAATTTAGAAGTTGATGTGTGCGCCCGCTCGCTTCTTGGACCCTGCCTCTCATTTTATCGTGAAGTGGTTTTTCTTAGACTCATCAAGAATTGATTTCGTTTGTCTAGAATCCATTAGGAAGCGAGCAATCATACAATATCCAGGATAGCGTGCTGGTAGACCAAACACGGTGGATCCAATTCGCCGCCATGGCGAGTTGGGCCAGCCCAGTTCTTGGTTTTGTCCATGGTTCACTTTTGTTTTCTACTACAGGATCGCTTGTCGTTTTTTGCATCTATGGTTTTGTGTTTTGCTTTACTATTTGTTTCTTATATATTTGAAGTCCTAAAAAAGTTCAAACAACCCCATTTTTAAACAAAACCAGCTGGAAAATAGAACAAACAAACAAAAACTGCTCAATAGAGCATGCCGCGTATTGCCAAAGTGGGCGGCATCCCATTAACCATGTACTTATTCGAGGTCATGCACCCCACCCATGTCGTAAAGGCTATATCACGCTAATAGCGAGTGTTTCCTCGCTCTCGCCAGAAGCATTTTCACCCCTGATGGGCCTGCTCATTTTCTTTTATTTTTTCTTTAACTATTTCCGAGTGAGAAGATTGCTCGTGGTAGTTGTACTGGTTTCCTCCATATTTTTTATTTCTTTTTCATTTTTAATTCTCTTTTATTTTTCTCTATTTCTTCACCTATGTTTTTGCCAGCCTTATATTTTTATTTGTTTTTGACTGTTTTTTGTTTCTTTTTTAATTTTCACTGGTTTTTCTTTTCTTTTCTTTTTTCTTTCTCGGTTTTCATGGGTTTTTTTGCTTTTCCATTTTGGATTTCGTTCATCATGTTTCTTCTGTTTCTTACTTTGTTTCATCGGCTTTATTCTTCTTTGTTCCTTTCTCGGTTTTTGAACACAAGGCCAACATTTTTATACAAGTTTTAAACATTTTTCAAATGTTTGATTACAAATTTTCAAGGGACATTTACACCTGTGCCCCTAACTCGAACCCACTACTCAGATTTGGCCCTAATTTTCAGGTATGCTCAGTTTTGCCCCTCTGCCGTTAGTGTCACTTATAGAAATGCCCTTCCGAGCCGTTACCGTCCAGTCAAAGGGCATTGACCGCTATCTGGGCGTTTGTCGGACATTTTGCCCCTGACTACGTGTGTCACTTACGGGTGGGGCCCACTGAAGAAAAATAAAAATAAAAACCATATCCACTCTCACTCACTTACACGTAGACCCATCGTAGAAAAAAGAAAAAAAACTCTCTCTCTCACTTACATGTGGGACCCCACATGTAAGTGTCTAGTTATTTTTCTAAATGATTAGTAGTTTTGTTAACTGTTAGGGCACATGGATTAGTCTCACTAATAAGCATACTGGTATTTTTACTAATTAGGATTAGGGTTAAACTAATTACTTATTAGTCTCACTAATAAGCGCATTAATCCTAGTCAAACCATCGGCGTTAAGCCGCCGGCGAGCCACGGCAAAGGGCGTGGGAGCTCTGTCCGGTGACCAAAACGGCGATGATTTCATCCTGCACGCACGCCTGGGCTTGCTCGGACTCGAACTGAAGTGGCGGGGCGAGCAGGGACGGCCGGAGTGTCGGCCATGGCCGAGGCCAGCGGTGGCACCAGTCGAAGCATGGTGGCAGAAAGGCTGGAAGGCACGGGGGAGAGGGGATAGAAGGCATGGGGAACAGGGCCTCACCGCGTGCATGCCAGAGTGGTAGAAAGGACTCCCGAGGCCGGATGGCGAGCACATGTACCCCGTCTACGGCCGCCGGAGCGAGGTAACGTGAGGAGGGGGCTGTACGAAGAGTAGCTCATCGGCGAGTTGTCTGGAAGATCCACGACGACATATGGATCTCAAGGACGGTAATTTAGCGTTAGGGGATCTCGGACGACGGCGAATCAAAGATGGCGGCCGATGGACAGATGCGGCGGAGATGGCCTCGGTTGAGAAGTTGAAGGGCACCCGACGTCTCTATCGCCGGCGAGGTGATTCACAGCTTGACGGCGGGCATCGGGGACATGGCGGCGCGGCCTCTCGACGGCATTGGCCACGGGAGCGGCGGCGCTCAGGTGAGCACATGGGCGACATGCCCTCGGCCTCGGCAGAGGGGAAGGATGACCAACCAGTGGGCTAGGCTGGCTGGGCCATCCTGGGCCAAAAGGTAAGCATGTCCTTTCTCTTTTATTTTTTAATTTCTGTTTTATTTTTTTCCAGGGGCAAAAATGTCCAGTAGACGCCTAGAAAACGGTCAACGCCCTTTGACTTGACGGTAACGGCTCAGAGGGGCATTTCTATAAGTGGCACTAACGGCAGAGGGGCAAAACTAAGCATACCCGAAAATTAGGGGCAAAACTGAGTAGTGGGTTCGAGTTAGGGGCATAACTGGAATTGGCCCAATTTTCAAATACAAGATTAGTAATTTCTGAATTAATTGTCAACACATTTTCTATACATATTTTTAACATTTCAAATCCATGATGTATAATTTTTAACGTAAAATATTATGCATGTTTAACAATTTTTCTATAAAATTTTAACATTTTTCAGCTACAAGATTAATGTTCTTTTAATGCATGGTCAACATTTTTTGATGTGCACATTAACATGTTTCTAATGCTTGATAAACATTTTATAGATTTTGAATATATGGTCCATATTTTTTCCATACATTTATAATTTTTGAAATGCTTGATTAAATTTTCACAAGTTTAACATTTTTAATACAATATAAGATTACATTTTTTAATGCACGGTCAGTATTTTCTCTATGCACATTTTAACATTTTCAAATACAAGATTTACATTTTTTGAGTACATTGTCAACTTTTTTCTATACACATATCAGCATTTTCACTTTCTTGATTAACATTTTTCAAATACAGGTTTGAAATTTTTTGAATACATGGTAAACATTTTTCTATACACATTTAACATTTTATCAAAGGGAAAATTTTGTTTTTTCCACTTTTGATTTTGCCAATTTTCTTTATACACTCTAGATTTTGACATTTCACTTTTTCCACTCTTAGCTTTTGACAATTATCACAATTGCCATTTTGTGGAAAAGGCAAAATAATTTTATTTCACTTTTGGCACTCTTAGCATTTGAAAATGTATCACAATTGTCACTCTAAAATTTTGAATTTGCCACGAAATGGCAATTTTGATAATCGTCAAAAGCTAATAGTGGCAAAAGAGAAATGTTAGAATCTAGATTGGCATATGGAAAATTGGCAAAACCTAGAGTGGCAAAAACAAAATTTCTCCTTTTTCAAATGCTTGATTAACATTTTCAAATACTTGGTTAACATGTTTTTCAAATGCTTGATTAACTTTTTGAAATACATGATCAATTGATTTCACAAAACTTTATATTTTTTGTGTAATAAGAAACACTTTCTTTATACACATTTAACATTTTTCAAATGCGTGGTTAACATTTTTTTTCAAATGTTTTATGTAAAGTGTTTTTTGTAATGTATTTATTAAATATTTTGAAGTATAAACAACAGTAAAAAGTTTAAAACAAAGAAATGTGAAGAAACAAAAAAAGAGGATGTGGTCTCCCGTGCTCCAGGGCAGGCCCATTTAAGTACACGCGAGATGTGAGAGCACGCTAGGTCTGGCTATAAACGAGATATAACGCTGCGCCACCGATGTTCTCCCGTGGTGCTCCTTTCGGCTGGACCAATTGACGATAGACGAACTACAGTTTAGCAATTGTTTCTATTTCTCTCAATAAAATAGAATAATTTCTCAGTTTCTTCTCCAGTTTGCTGGTGGTTTTTTCCTTACATGTTTTTCGTTTACCCAATGAGGGGTGAGGCGCTGGTGTTTTTCTATTCCTTTCTTCTTTTATGGTTTTCTTTTTATTCTTTGAAATTTCTACTAGTTTCTTTCTTTTTATTTTATCATTTACTATTTTATTTTTGAAATCATGAATATATTATGGTTTTTTCTATTTTAATTAAATTTATAATTTTCAATAAATATTAAAAATTCATGAACATTTCCTGAAAAAACTAGGAGAATTTTGAAGCTAATTCTTGAACATTTTTCAAAATTATGATCATGTTTTCAAATACGTGCGTATTAAAATTCATTACCATTTATAATTTCCAATCTCTTATTTAACTTTTGTTAACATTTTCAAAAAAAAACAACAACATTATCTAGATATTCAGAATATTATTGGAATTCATGAATATTTTAAAATTTCAATAATATTTTTAAAATCCCTCAAACATTTTTTAAATTCACAAACATTTTTTAAAACAGTCATTATATTTGAAGGTGTTGGTTCAACTATTGTTTTGGTATAAGTAGCAACAAAACAATTTTTGCTAGTTTGAAATTGTGGTTACGTTTTTTTAATGTGCGATTACAATTTTCAAGGTGTTGGTTCAAATAAATATTTTTATGAAATAGGTTTAGCACGTACCCTTTATATCCCTCTCAAGAGAAAGCAATTGGATTCCTGCCTCCCGTCGGCGCCAACAGCAGTTTCCGAAGGGCGACCATCATCCATCACTGAGACAAATGAACTGGGCTAGCTGCTAACGATTGGGCCCAGTGGGCGTTCGACCAGTAAGGCCCGATTACTCACCGAACGCCTTACTCATTCCGAGGAGCAGCGGCCCGGGTAACGGTGCCCCGAGCGGTCAACGTCCGTAAGTGATTTTTGAGACGGC
Source organism: Aegilops sharonensis (assembly GCA_904067115.1). Lineage (NCBI taxonomy): Eukaryota > Viridiplantae > Streptophyta > Magnoliopsida > Poales > Poaceae > Aegilops > Aegilops sharonensis. The sequence goes on along the minus strand of LR880972.1, from coordinate 65,327,519 downwards.
CAAACTAATCCGGAGCGTACATGATGGGATCCGACGACTGATAACATCAAATTGTTGTGGAAGGGCATAGCTGGCTCTGTTTTACTGTTTCTCAATAGCATATGCATATAGTGAAACAATCTGGAATTAATTTAGTGCTTTCGCTGAAAATATAATAGCACGCAGTTGTATCAACTTTAAATTTTGTTATCTCCTCCTTGGCTTCAGTTGATATGCACGGGAGGGAAGTCTTAAGTGGATGTTGTATTAGTTCTTTGATAATACTTAAATGCGTTTTTGAAACATTTCACATGCTATCCCGACGACCTAAGTACTTCATGGTTTTGTGTATTCTTCTGTTTTGTAGATTAAGAAGAATTCCGACAACATTATTGCGTGACAATTTTTGATACATTGATTTAGGGCCATTTTAGGAACACGTGATATTCTGCAAGAGTTGTTGGATTACAAAAAAAAGTGTAATATGACAAGTTTTCTTTTTACCCTATTGATCGAATTGCCACTTTTCATGTAAAAGCAATATTACTAAGAGGAATCCACTCATTTTCTACTTGTATACGAAGTTTCCTCCGTAATTCATATCCTTACAGTTATTAATACAACAGATGCCTTTCAATATTTTTTGCTATCAGTTTTTTTTCTAATGCTAGCCCCTGCAGCTGCACGGGTTGACGATTAGTACATACTAATGAGCATGTCCCTCTATCCGATGCCGTTCCAGATGCTAAAACGTGTGATAAAATTATTATCAATATTCTCATTAATGGTTTCCAATTTCCGAACAAGATACATTATATGGGGGCATTGTGGACGTGAAGAACCCACCTAAACGTCTTCCATTCGGTTTTATTTTATGCTATTTGGAAAACCATGAATATTTCTTTGTTTTCTTAAAAAATGAACAAATTTTAATTTGTGTGTTCTTGTCAGAACTGAAACATATTTTGAAGACGAACATTTTGAACAAATGATTTTTTTGGAACACAATTAATATGGATCAGGGGAGTATTAAGATTTTAAATTCTTTGAACAATTTTGAATGTATTTTTAGAAATAGACTATCTTTTGGAAATTTTGAGATTTTTTTAAAGCATGAACATGTTGAAAATTGTGAATATGTTTTGAAAGCAAGAACAAAGTGAAACACTATTTTTTTTTAAATGCACTCTGGGTGTCCGTATTAAAAAGGATTTTTGGTGTCCACTTGATCACAAACCATCCCGAAGATGGCAACCAAAGACAATGAGCTCGGCGAGAAAAATGTAAAACTAATTTGTAATTCCACATAAATGACCCTTGCAGAATCCATACAAAACGCAATCCAGCCAACCATTTTATAATGATATATTTAAAAGAAAATGAATGACGCTGCATGTTGTTTCAGAATCACGTTTATATTCTCTCCCATAGAAGAATTACTTCAGTTCTTTCAAGACAGAACCATACAACAAAATGTTTCAGATGTCAGAATACTCTGAATCAGTTTATACACTCTGAAATATAAATTCAGGCCATATACGTCCCACTTCTGCAGCTAACCTAGCAAGTATTACACTTCTAGAACCAAACTTGAAAGTGGAATAGCACATAATTAGTAAAGAAGTAACCTCCATTTGAAGGCAATTGCATGCATTTGTGAATCCAAGCATAGTTATCTTGAAGAAATAATTCTGCAAATACAATATGGATCAAAAATTCAGAGATCTCATGAGAGGTGGACTGATGCCCAATATATCAGGAAACAATATGCATGTTTCACCTAGAACTGAAGCAAATTATCTAGAAGGAATAGAAAGAGAAATTAGTTCGTGATCAAGGGATCAAATTGGTAAACAATACTATTATATTGAAAATAAACATCAACATCCGTAAATTTCACAATTCCACAACTACAGTCTTGTGCCATATTCGGTTACATGCCATGAAATGGAAGAGAACCGCACATAGTGGTGAACAGTTGGCTTTGCCTGACCGAGCAGCCGGAAACAAAATTTGCAAATTTTTGCAAATTTCTATATTTTTTTTTGAAGTAAACATCGGAGCTTCAAAAACATAGTACAATGAAATGGATAGAAGAAGATTGCCAGCTAAGTTTAAGGATCTTGTCAACTGCAGCATAAAACCACAGTTGCAATAAGCTAAATTACGTAAAATAAAGATAAAAGTAACCAAAGTAACATGTTCCTTTCTGATCCCTATTTATAAGTTTAGTCACATCTTGCTACTGGCAAGGAGGGTGGGATTTCCAGAACTCAGCTGCACTACTGCTTATAAGACAATTAAGCAGAGACCATATGTGGCTTCGGTCCAGGATTTGGTTTAGCGCCAAAACAACGCCTGGATCCGTGAAACAAACAATTCATCTCAGCAAAAGCAGCTACAAATATTTTATTGGGTCATGTAAAGAGAATGGGCAGATAACACCAATCAGTTCAGGATTGATCCAAGACCACACTGAACTGTCCCGAGATTCACTGCTGCCAGAATGGAGCAGATGCATTTAGTTAAGCATGAATATTTGCCGTGTGATTCCACAGTATGCAGTGTACGTACTTTAGTTAAGTATGGATATATATCTGAACTTGCAAAATATACATTGGTCAGTGCTATTCTTTTTTATTCAAATTTTGTGTTCCACCATGATATAGAAATTGCATACAAAATACATTTCAAAACAGGTGATGTAAATGAAATTACATATATTTATCACCGTTGTATGTTTAGTAAGTGTTCATAAATATATTTTATTTACCATATATTTTTACACAAACACAGCACGACAACATCCGGTTGGTGCCGCTCGGTGGCGAGGAGGCAGCGTTTTCGTTAGCACCAATAACTGGAGATGCACACTACGGCGTGGATTGAGCTACAATGGGTGTGGGATCCAGGAGAGAGGATGAATGGGAGCAGCAAGGAGGGAGCGTGTGGGAGTGGGGGACCCGTGAGGGGCGATGGAATAGAGGAAGAAAATCCTTTTAATATAACCACTGCTGCTCCTTATATAGGTGCAGCTATGACCCATGCACACCTAACGCTAGGCTACAGACAAAATCATGGTATAAGCACAGGGGTTCTTATAGAGCAGACATGTCCAGTTCCTAAAGATTGCTTCTATTTTATCCTGAAGATGTTTAGTGCCATTGGAATTTAGAGCATATCGGTTCTGTGACATAAAGAAAAGCATGATCTTTGGTATACTATAGAACAAACATAATCACTATTCAGAGCTTGAAAGACATCATCTTGAAGAATGATTTTTTTTCTTCAAGAATTCGCCACAAGAATCCTGTAGAAAACACTCCGATCCAATATGAGGTCAGTGGAACTACATACATGACATGACAAAGAACAGATCACTCACCTAGGATTGCTTTTAAGTAGCCTCGCTCATGAGCAGGATAAGCGGTCTTCAGCAGGATGTAGTCCAATTCGTCACCAAAGAATCTAAAATCGACACAACACAGGTTTTTATCGTGGTGGACGGCAACAACACCCTCTCTAACGTAGATATCGCCGCAAGGTGCATTGGTCTGCCCGCTGCCGCCGCCCATCGTGGCAACACATCAGGATGATGGTGACTCGGGCCTGGTTGCCCCTTGACTGGAAGAGCCTGATGGCGTGCGCCTAGAAAAATATCAAACTACATCTTAAGCAATGTCTACATTCCACCAAAATGGAAAAAGGACGCAAACAGAAATTTAGTATAATTGCAAGGAAATATGTGCTAACGAATTTTATGCAGACTAAGTGCAAAATTAGGAAATAAAAAATACAAGCAGTCAAATACATGACCAAATAGCCGTCAAGTTCATTGACAAGAAAACTTGTAGAAATGAAGATAAATTTTAGACAATCTAAGCAGCGTGGACCCCATATGTAATACATGAAAGAAGAGCAAGCCCATGTAAGTTCCTGACCCCTGAACCACAGAGGCAAGCTATTGTTGTAGCAAGACAAAATGGAGCTACAAAGCAGGTTAAATTGCAACTCCACATCCATACTTATCATGGCACTACATCTTTCTTGTTCAGAAGTAACTGAAAGATATCCAAACATTGGCTAACATACATTCGGAAAAGCGCAGTCCCGATCATACTCACAAATAGATTCCAACTGGCAGTGATTTCCCCCTACCACAAGCCTCTTCCTACAGCTTTAAACTGAACCAACAAGTTATCATGTCATATATTTACAAAGTAATGCTTAGAAGACTAATTTCCCGAGGGCAAGAGTCCAATATACTTTCAGAATGTGCAGTTCAGATTATCTTTTCTAGTACCAATTCTGAACATAGCACGACAATTTAGCTCCTGTTATTTAAGCTCACAGTATTTAAACCGAGAATTGCTTGCATGTCATGAATTTTTTTTGTAGTCATAATCCCAGTAGTATTTACTTGCGCATTTAGGAATATCATAGTTAAAGCTAAAGAGGAATTGTCCTAGCATAAGTTACATTTCAGAAGCTTACAGTAGTAATGTAAATACAGATGGTTGAGAAGGAAGGAAGGAGCAGATGCTGCTGCTCCAGACCGAATCAAATCAAAGTGGTGCATTGTAGACCCTGCAATCTATCCATCCATTCAATTCATATACAATCAAGTATTTGCACAGAAGGTGCAAACAGTCCACTGTAGACACTGCAGCAGAGAATAGATAGAGCTTCACCTGCAGAGCAGAGAATCGAATGGAATCCAACAGAGAGGGGAAGAAAAGAAGGAAGACCTGCAGATGGTGGAGGCCTCAAGGATGACGACCTGAAGATGGTGAGGGAACCCCATCACCATCAGGAAGAAGAATGCTTGAGCTACTGGTCCATGGCGATGTTGGGTGTGTGCCTGCGTGAGGGAGAGAATATTATCAGGGAAGGGGAGGAAAGAAGAGCAGAACCCTGGCGTCGTCACTCCCCTCGCCTCACGGGATTCAAGTGGTCGCGGTGGGAGAAGGGAAGGGGCAGAGGGGTTTCTAAGTCATACCGCCGTCGTCGAGGTAGCCACCACCGTCATCATAGCCGTCGGTCACCATAGCCCGGCGGCTAGGTTATCCAGCGCGAGGAATGAGGGAGGGAGGGCAGATCTGACCGCTGCCTGAGCTGCCGCGGCCACGGAGAGAAGGGAAGGGGTCGCCGCGGCCATGGAGGCCCGCCTCCAACTAGAAGGACTTCGCGCTGCAATGCCGGATCCTTCCATCTCCCGCGTCCGTCTGCCAATCACCCGGCTCCGGCGAGCATGCCTGGGTCGCCGCACCGCCCTCTTTTCTCCCATCTTCTCTTCCTCACCACCCTGTCTCTTTTCTACCATGGATACGCCCGGGAAGCCGCGCTCCGGCCTTCCTCGTCGTCACCGGCCACCCCTGCCTCGCCGCCCGCCACCGGATCCGCCTCCCCAGCACCTGCCGTGCATAGATCCGCCCCCTGCAAGCTCCAGCCGCCGTGCCCCCAGCCGCCGTGCCCCCAGCCGCTCGAGCCACCGCGTTGACGTAAAAAAGACATAGGGTCCTTTTTGTAAAATGAAACGTTTTCCCAAATTAGCCACTTAAAACGGGACTGCGGGTTGAATAAGCAAAACTACAGGGACTTTTTTGCAAAACTGATGGAGCTGGTTTATTAGTAGGTAAAGATTTAGTTTCAAAGAAAAATACATGTTAGTTTGATTTGCCAGAAAATTCGTTGGATGGGCTGAGGCCCATGCTAGCCGGTTGAGGCATACTGGGCTTCGTTGGGACAACAAGGGATGGTTTTTTTCTCAAATTAGTATCACCTCGTTTATATTACGGTTCTGTCTATATAAATCGTAAAAGCGTATTTTGACATGAGAAAAAAGCGTATTGTGACGGGGAACCCAAGGAGTCAATCCGTGCTTTATTATTACTAGCAAAAGGGCCCGTGCGTTGCAACGGGAGAAAAAAATTTCATAATTTCCAATGGTCATGATCACATTTTGCTGCATCATCGAGATACAATATCTCTCTCAATTTCTCAAAATCATGAACATTTTGAAATTATGAACAATTTGTTAAACTCATGCACATATTTGAAATCACAAACAACATACTATTACAAATTTCTGAACATTTTCTACAATCAAGAACATTTTTTCAGTTTATGAATATTTTTTGCTATTTACAAACAGTTTTTAAAAATTGTGAACATTTTTCAGCAATTTTCCTGAACTGGCAAACATTCTATAATCGATGAACTTTTTTTGAAATTGAGTGGAATAGTTATTGAATTTGACGAACTTTTTTTGATTTAACGAACATTTTTGGAAATGCGCGTGCGTTGCAACGGAAAAAAAACTATCAAGTTATACATGTGTGGTAGATATAAAAAAGTATGAATCAAATTCACAAAGTATATACAGATGATGTCATGATGAGATAAGACACTTTTAAAATGTAATTTCAAAACGAACAATATGATGCTCATCAAGACTTGATTTTTTAGGGCGTCACAACAAAATATTTTGTGGCTGAGCAAACTGCATTGACGGACCTGCCTGAGCTGTACTGATAAATAAAGTGTCTCGCCCGGACTTAGCGTAGCGGTGTTTACCATAACCACTATTGTGATATGAGAATAAGCATAACTGTGTATGGAAGCAAAATAGACATTTAGTCATTTTAATATAGCTTACAAAAACAAACCCTTAGAAAGTTATGTCAATTTTGTTGGGTTCAGTGTTGTACAAAACACGGAAACCCTTTTTTACCCAACGCGAAGGACTAAATAAAATCATAAAACGAGCTATATAGATCTCCTTATAAAACCTTTATGGAAGCTACAATTAGTTTCGTTCATTATTTATGGATGTGTTTTAATTTTTGTGAACATTTTCTAAAAGCTGATGGACATGTTTCTTAAATTCCTGAATATGCTTTGAATATTGGCTCATTTAAAAAAGTCATGAACATTTTTTATTTCATGAAAATTCATTTGAAATCGTGATTTGTTTATAATATGTGAGCAATTTTTTAAGACATGAACATTTTATGATTTTTCGAATATTTTTTAAATTCACAAACAATTTACCATTTTACTATTTTTTTTCAAAACTCGCAACTGTTTGATATTTTGGAAATCCGAAATTAATTTTGACAAAAAAAACCAAAATAGAAATAAAAAAGTAAAAAGAAATAAAAAATAGGGGGTGCCACAAATCCGAAATTAATTTTTAGAGAAAAAAACAAAATAGAAATAAAAAAAGATATAGAAAACAGGGGGCGCCACGACCCGCACATGGGCTGACCCATTACTGCGCTTAAGATGGGTAAAAAGAAAGAGAAAAAGCGTGAGAACCAGGGACCGAACCCAGGTATCCTTGTAGCCTCAGCCATCGCACTACTCATGCATTGGTGATATTATATCGTATCCACAATTAATAACAGAACCCGAGAGCGATATTTGAAATTAAAAACGAATCGTTTTTGCCACTTACGGGTGGCATTGGTGGGTAATTATTACCAACTTCGAGGGTTGTTTTTATGACGTACAGGAAGAAACCCAATTCTCTTTATTATTAGGTAAAGATATATATATAGGAAAGACTAGGAGAATTCCAAGCCATTTTGCCTCCCGAAAACGTCGTCCAGAGGTTATTTGTTCTCCCGAAAAACTTTATCCTTTAAAGGGCTTCTTCAGATACCCACTTAATCCGTCTGATCCGAATTACTAGGCGTCTTCCAATTCGTTTGGCGGTTTATCAACCACTCAACTGCCTCCCCTTAAAACCGTCCCTGGGTAAGTATATTGTCCTTCATGTTTTCCTTCATAGTTCGGTTTACCGTGCTAATCTTTGTTGTGATGTCATAGTGCCAAAGCCCGCTTGAGCAAGAAGGCTAAAACCAGTACCCCTATTGGTGAAGTTGAACCGGAGAGGACTGCTGAGGAGACCGGTAGAAATACCGATGCTATGGATGATTCCACCCCGCAAGGTGAGAACACTGAAGCTAATCCGCCGGAAGCTGACCCGGCCATTCATATTGACCCGTCAAGCCCTCATGCTACTCCTCCATGCCCAACTGCTGATCCGCCGAGCCCAGCTGCTAATCCGCCAAGCCCAGCCAGGGGTACCGTCAATCCGCCAAGTCCACCAAAAGGAGATGATGATGATGTTGTCATTACTGGCACAACTCACACCAGCCCTGGTAATCCGGTTGTCTTGGCCAAACATATTGCCAAGGAGGAATTCACTGCTATGGGCAAGGGGAAAGGGAAGACGGATTTATCCAACTTCGTCAACCTTAGCGCTGAGGAACTTCATTCCGGTTTTTTAAACCGTCTTTACACCAGCCGTGACTTTGAAGCCGGTTTGGTGAACCTGATGAAGGAGCGTTATGAGGTATTCTTAATGAACACTTTGAAACTTTTCTCTTTCTGTATATCTTTTTCATTGTAGCCCCCAAGGGCCGGTTTATCTCTTGAAGATAAACCGGGGCTTCAATATAAAGAATATTTCAACATAGTAGCCCCCAAGGGCCGGTTTGTCTTCTTGAAGACAAACCGGGACTGTGTGTCCTTTGTTAATTGCCTTATGACTGATCAATTGTGCATTATCCCCCAAGTGCCAAGCTTAATACCTGGATTGAGCCTTGGGACTTGAAAAATACTTACTTTAAAAAGTAATCCACATTAGCCCCCAAGTGCCAAGTGTATAACCTGTTATGTGCTTGGGACTTTAAGAGATTTTAACTGCTATACCCTCTGAATTTGTAGGCTGATATAAAGACCAAAGAGTCCCAAACCGCCGATCTTCAAGAAATCATTAAGTCCCAGCAAGAAGAGACCTCTAAAGCCAAAGAGGGTCTTAAAAACGCTTTGACTGACCTAGAACAGCTGAAAGAGAGCTTCAAAACTGAACGCGCCAATTGGGAAACATAAAGAGCTGCTTTGTTAAAACGGGCTGAAGACGCCGAAGCAGCCCTTAAGCCGGTGGAGGAGGAGCTGACGGGTCTGAAACATCAAGTGAATTCTATTACAGCTGCAGTTTTTGGTAAGGATTTTATAGTAACTTGCTTCTGTAGTACTATCAACTTCCGCCGGTTTAACATTGAATTCTTAAACCGTCGCAGGCAATCGCATTGCTCATCTTGGAGCGGATATGCGGATGAAATTAAAGGCGGCTTGTACGCTGATTGAGCAGCTGTATACTGGTGCACAACGGGTTATCTCTGCTGACTCATATAACAGACCGGCCCCCACCTTGATCAAGGATACCTTGGCCAGGCTCTCAATGACTCCTGCTCAGATAGAGGAGGTGAAGCGATCGGCTGCTAGGGCAGGCGCTTTACTAGCACTGACTCGGGCTAAAGCATGGATATCTGTCTTGGATCCAGTTGATATCGCCAAGGGATTTCCGGATGAACAAGCAGACGGATCAGCATTTGACAATGAAACCCTCAAAGCTCTGACAAAGGAGATGCGTCCGCTATCCAGTCAACTTGCTGCAGAGGCTAACCTGACGGTTAATCGGTCTTTTTATGATGAAAGGAATCAGCGGGTTGATACAACTGTGACAGAAGCGCAAAATCTTATCCCGCCAATCTGTAAGCACACTTACGCCCCTGATGTTGACCCGTCCAATCTGATAAGTGAGGAAGCTATCTTTCAGGATCTAACCCGGATTGACTGGACCACCCTTGACTTCCAGCCTCTGGGTGGAGAGGAGGAGGTTGAACCGGCGCCTGAAGATCCTTCAACTTCACGTCGTCCTGGCAATGAGTCTTAATCCGGCATTCGTGTTTCTTTGACAAACTTTGTTGTGTAAGAACAACCAGCATTTTGGGCCTCAAAGCGCCTTGTAATAGGCTAGTTAAAACTCTTTGATCTGTTGGGCTGATGCACGACGTTGTTGAACCGTCATGATACATGCTATGTTTGATTATACTTTTGATAATGTCATGCGATCCTGAAGCCTGCGTATAGAAAATTTGTCCTGGCGGTTTACCGCCGGACGGGTCATAATGCCCAAGATAAAGCCTGATTGATAATCAACCCTTAATAAATATGAAATAACTCATAACTGTGATGTGACATCACTTAGTTGGTTTACCAACTTTGATTGTAATAAGGGTGAAGACCCAAATCTTGAGTTTGTATAACTCCCACCATATAATGATGGCGTATAATAAGTCATGTCGGGTTACAATTAACACCAGATGATCAAAACTGGCGACATGTAGTCAAAGCCAGGCCAGGTTAACAAACTCCGATTTTGATAATAAGGTCTGTCAACTTATAGTTGAAAACCAAGCCGGGTTAAGAAACACCGGGTTAATATGATGACCGAAAAGCCATACCGGATCAAAGATACCGGTTCAACATAGAATTCGTCAAAACAAAATAAATATTGACAAAGGCAAATAAAACCGTGTAGTCGAGGCTTTTCGAGGGCTGCCAGGCCCAAATTCGAGGCTTTTCGTGGGCTGCCAGGCCGCCGAGTTAAACCATTTGAGAAAGCCTTTTAAGATGGGCCTCCAACTAACCAATCACCGTTTTTACTTTGACAAGTTCAGGGTCTCAATGAGAGTAACTGTCAAACATTCGGCGGGTCATGCTAGGATTACCTGGATAGGAATGGCTTACTTGATGAAGACAGTGGGCGCCAACTGTCGTGGAAATGTCACGTCAGATGTCCTCATGGAAGGACTTAGTCATGGAGCCATCGCGACGGGTTAGCTTAAAGGGGTTAAACCGGACAAAGGACACGAGGGATTTTATACTAGTTCGGCCCCTTCGAGGAAGGTAAAGGCCTACGTCTAGTTGTGATGGGATTATTGGGGTCTCGATAACCAGGGAGCTAAACACGCTATGCTTGGCTCTCGAGTTGTTGTTTCTTGTCCCTGAACCGCCGCCGGGTCGTCCCCTTATATACACGGGTTGACGCCCGGCCGGTTTACAGAGTCCCGAGGCCGACTCATACAACTGTCAGGCTCGGTCTCTCCTTTCCTTATCTTACAATACAAGTTACATGACTATGGCGGTTTACTACTATGGTCCCTAATCCGCCCTTGGGCTCCTGGCCTCTAAGCTTCACAGTAAAGCGCCATCTTCTGGGTCTTCATGGGCTTCAATATAGTTGAGTGTGAACCGGCCCCTCCTGGGCGGTTTACACTCAATAGTTCTATCCCCAACAGTTATTGTTTGGAAATTTGTGCTATGTTATAGTAAGAGAATACTCTTGTTTTTGTGTGACCATTTGTGTTGTTGTGATTTATTTCTAGAATATAATTATTTTTAACTGCTATATATTCATTCAATTATAGTCACATGTTAGCAGATTTCATTTTTGAGTCATGTAGAACAAGGTATTATCTTCTTGGTAATGTAGCTATGCAATTCCAAAGTTTGTCATCCAAAACAGGATTTGGTATTGAAACTTCAGAGCTATTTCAAGGGCCAATTCAGTGAACAACCAAAGAGGCGAATGAGTATTCGTGCCATTTCAGTTTCCTCACTGAATTGGAATCCAGTCCAATTCAGTAAGGAGCTCTCCATACGGACATCCAAACAAAGCATAATTTGGTCCAACACGAAGGCTAACTATGTAAGTCACGAGTTAAGGGTGTATGAAAATAAGATGTCGCCATGTCGTGAAGGGCTATCAGATAATTCGAGCACGCCTTACTGCCCTGCTTTTCCTTTCAAAGGGAATTCTGTGTTGTACTCACCTTGCTTGAGCCACCTTATACTAGAGCATTGATCCCAAAGCATTTTCTCTATATGCACAAGTTTTTTTTAATACTCTCTACAAGTAAGTTCGTTCATCTCACATCTTTTTTTATGGTGGTCATCTAACATCTGAGAAGGGACAGGCTGCAGGGGAGCAACAGATTGAGGAAGAGCAAATGGGCAAGGAAGCCCACTAACAGAGGATGAATCGGAAACCGACCTACTAATGCTGCTGCGTGTTTCAAAAAAAAAAATTAACGCTGCTGCGCTGTCGTTAACGCGCGTGTGTGGCTAGATGCCGGCAGCGATATTTCCAAAGTTCTCTGTCAAACTACAAATGAATCTCGTATTTCGTTGGATGCGATGCTGAGAGATAGTGATTCACGCGGTGCTCTTCTCTTGGTATTTCCTGCCTATGTGCATTCGTTGTTGCAGGTTCCTCTAAACGTTGTACTTGATGTTAATTTCAAAGAGCACAAACCATAATTCCAAATATTTAAGGCTAGTACCATCTAAACTTATTTCCATTTGCTGTGTTGTGATAGCTTCTGCAGAGAGAATCGCAGTGCAGCGCAGAAGAGGTTGGGTCGCTTTACAGACTCAGATTCAGATTTGGTATTAATACAGTATGATTCTTGCAATGGGGAAATATATCTGGAATTCACTCCTCCATCATGACTCTCAGTTCCGAGAAGATAATAGCCACACTGTGAGCTGGGTCTGAAACTTTGAATACATTGGATGCGATGTGCAAAACGGCTGCATCCTTGCCCCTGGCAGCCAACCAAGCATCATCACTGGTGACTGCGTTGGGCATGTCATGCATATTTGCTCGAAGCAAAAAACTGATCTCACCTTTTGGGTACTTTTCATTTTTGTCTGTTCCAGCCGAATTACCGGAGCAAATTTTCACTCCTAGAATGGATTAGGCGACGCGTACCTAACCATATATCGAAACTACTGAATAAGAGGTGGCCTTCATGTATATATAAGATGTGAATTGCCTGACACGAATTCTAAATATACTAAACCTAGCTAGGTTTGATTTACCCTGATTTTTTGACTTTTTCTTATCAGTTAAAATAGGACCAATGGGTGAGTGGCACGTGCTTTACTGGGGGATATAGCCGGGTGCACTTCTTAGTGGGTTCAGCAATTTGGTCCTTGATTTGTTTTTCTTGGTCAAACTATTGTGTTGTGCGGCATGGGGTGGTGGTTTTCAATTTTGTCTCAGTGCATGCACTGGTTGGGCGTGGTTTCCGAGGATGAGTTGGCTGCGTGTGCATGCATGGAAGTAGGATGTGTAGGCCGTTAGCGGCTGAGGCTAGTCTTCTACCGAGTGTTTGAGTGATTGTCGAAACAAGGCTTTATGTAAACACGAGGTACCAAATGAGGCTATATGTAAAGATGGACATGTTACGGAAAGTTACAAGTAGCACCATCTATTTTTTTTTACTATAACCATCTAGTTTTGTTGTTATTGTGCATGGGAGTAATTTCAGCAGTGACATCGAGTCCAAGTCAACAAATTTGCTTATGTGTCAATGAGTTAATGAGAAGAGAGAGGTAGTTTCAGTAACTTAGCTAGTTACCGTAACATCACATGTCCCAATGTAGTATGAGTCTATAACCTAATAAATGAAGCTATGCATGACACCATACTTATGTTACTACCCACTATGAAGGCAGTAACATAGTCTAGGGATATGTGTATGTTACTCTCCACTGTGGCTAGTCTGATAGAAAACCGCTCCTCTCCTTACAGCTAGGTAAATGATTAAAAACGGCCGGCCCAACCTTATCCACCCCTTACCGTCTCCTGACCATCCACCTACTCGTGCCGATCTCCCACCATCCCTTCCACCCCCATGCCGAACGCGCCCCGCCCTCTCCGCTGCGCCACCTCCCTTCCTTCTGCGGTAACCACCCCGTAGCTCCCGCTGTTCCCCGCTGTGATCCCTCAACACACCCAGCTAACGAGCGTCGCCGTGCATCGATGTTGTAACCCTCATGCCGACGACCTGCAGTCTCAAGCACCGTAAGCGGTGATCTAGAATGCTATAACCGAGGCCCTGCAATGCTGGAAGCGAGGTGTGGTGAAGCTACATCCGGTGCACGGTGATGCTGCAAACCGGCGGGTGAATGGGTGTCGATGCTTCAACCGAACATGGGATAAGACTTCAACTGGCAGTGGAAGAAGCCTCAACCGCCATGAGGAAAAAGCTTCAGTCGTGGAAAAAGCTTCAAAAGATGGTGCAAAAGCCTCAACCAGCGGTGGAAAAAGCTTCAACCAACATGAGAAAAAAGTTCATCCGACATAGAAAAAAGCTTTAGGGGGGCGGGGGGGGGGGGGGGGGGGGGGGCGGGGGGGGGGGGGGGAGAGGGGGGGGGGGGGGGGCGGGGGGGGGGGGGGGAGAGGGGGGGGGGGGGGGGCGGGGGGGGGGGGGGGAGAGGGGGGGGGGGGGGGGCGGGGGGGGGGGGGGGAGAGGGGGGGGGGGGGGGGCGGGGGGGGGGGGGGGAGAGGGGGGGGGGGGGGGGCGGGGGGGGGGGGGGGAGAGGGGGGGGGGGGGGGGCGGGGGGGGGGGGGGGAGAGGGGGGGGGGGGGGGGCGGGGGGGGGGGGGGGAGAGGGGGGGGGGGGGGGGCGGGGGGGGGGGGGGGAGAGGGGGGGGGGGGGGGGCGGGGGGGGGGGGGGGAGAGGGGGGGGGGGGGGGGCGGGGGGGGGGGGGGGAGAGGGGGGGGGGGGGGGGCGGGGGGGGGGGGGGGAGAGGGGGGGGGGGGGGGGCGGGGGGGGGGGGGGGAGAGGGGGGGGGGGGGGGGCGGGGGGGGGGGGGGGAGAGGGGGGGGGGGGGGGGCGGGGGGGGGGGGGGGAGAGGGGGGGGGGGGGGGGCGGGGGGGTGAGAGCGGTGTGCCGATGGTACGAGTGGCGATGCCAAGAGCTGCGGCTGAAAACACGGTGGTGCTGCGACGGACAGGCTACGTTGGCGGAGGCTAGGTGCTGTAGCGACAGATGTGTCTGTCGTGATACAAGACGCTGCCTTTTGCTACGAGGGGCGACGGCCTCTTGCTGGAACTGGCAAGGACTACTATCGGCGACGAGCCGACGATGCTTCGGTAGTTGGGTATTTGTGTTTTGCTCAGCGGGGATTCAAAAGAAGGCAGAGAAAGATGATGCGGGGTATCCACTCATCCAATTTCCTAATTTTCCCATGCCATTTCTTTTGTACTATATGGTTGAGAAATTTTGAGCTAACTTTTTTTAGTGACTTGACAAAGCCAATATGCTAAGAATTAATATCAAAAACCTCAGTGTGTAATAACCCAAAATAAAGTACCAACCGATGCTTAAGGCGGTGTATACGCAGTTGGAGCAGGTGGCCAGGAAGGTTTTTACCCAACATGGGTGACATCATAATCTCTGAATCGGTCCACCACCTCCTTGGACGTAGGCATATTGTCGATCTTACATGACTAGTATTGCCGATATGTCGGCTTGTATATCTTTTGTTAGTTTGTTACTACCTCTGTCCTGGTTTATTGGTCCCCATTGTATTTAATGTCAAATTTTGACCGTAGGTTTAACCAATAAAATGTTCTTGCATGTCACAAAAAATTATATCATTAAAAATTATGTTCAAATACGAATCTAATGATATAATTTTTGTTGACATGCATTAACATTTTATTAGTTAAATCTTTAGTTAAATTTTGACACAAATCATAAAGTGAACTAATAAATCAGGACGGAGGTAGTAGTATTTGACTTTGTGCATCTTAGTTATGCAGAGATCGGATGTTGCTCATCATGCTTTGTATCCGCTTAATGCCACATTTATTTAATAAAAAACCCTCCATTGGAAAAAAGGTAGCACTACCCACATATTTAGTAATAACTTCAATTTTTTTGCGGTGGGAGGCAATGATCATCTTGATCCGGTCTCTTAATGCGTTGAGGTGGTCCATGTGGACGGTGATCAGCGACACCGGCAGGATCTAGTATTTTATTAGCTACTAATCACTTGATTTGGCGGTGTGCCAAGGATTGCAATCTTTATGACCACTAGGCAGATCGAGGTTTGATCCGGGAAAATTGTAAATACGAGGCAGATGAGCTATTGGGTCTCTAATTCGTTGCGCCAGGTTCGCATGGATGGCATATCTAATTAGAAAAGTTCTAACCATTAGCGTATGACCAGTACACTAGTATGATCTGCTGCAAAGTGTTAGAGGGGGCGAGCCATTAGCCCCTCATATGCTCACCCCCTTGGCTCGCCCCTTCTTTCCGGAGAACTGAATAATAAAGCGAAGAGTTATAAATAGATACCTACATCTTGTGTCTATTGCATCTATCTTCTCGTGTGGGCTGCACCAGTCTAGACACCTTGATGCTTAAGTTCTCAGTCGTCATACAGTCGAACAGGGTCAAGCACCCTAGCTTAGCCGTAACTTACACCAGCGTTAGAAACACAAAGGCTAGGAAACAATGCTCACGACGTGTGCGACGAGGCATGTATACACGAAAAGAAAAGAAAAGCTAAATTATGTTCTTGAGATTTTGAACAAGATACTGTTGGCGCTGCCTCTTGCAGGGCCACTTCTTCTTCTACCTCTCGTTGTCTCTCACAACTCTCTCTTCTCTCAAGAGCACAAGAACACACACACACAGGGACACACACTTCACCAAGGAGAAACTAGCTCCAACTGCGTATACACCGCATCATCTCGGAGAACATTACATAGGCTACATGTTGCCTCTAGCCCTCACGGCTCCTCTCCTTCTCATTGCCTCAGAGAACACATATATACACAGGAGAATGGACTCACGCACGCACACAACCCAGCGGCCACACACACCACTAACTCACGCATCACCCGGCCACTAACTCCATGCACTACCTAACCAGTAATTGCATGCGCGTCTATGTACATCACTGCGCCAACTTCTCAACGGCCACTCCGTATGACCCTATCCATTTGCATGCAACAGCTAACAAACCTGCATGCAGTAAACTGACTCACCAAGTTACTTGCCTAGCTAGCTCCCTACACAACGGTGGCTCCAGGACTTGTTCACACAGCGCCGTCTCACATAGCTGGACCGCTTCACGCAGCGTTCGGCATCTCGCCATCTAAGTCGCATCGCACGACCATCTTCGGCATCTCGCCTTGCACTACTGCTGAAACAAACTCCTACAGTCTACCTATATATAGTTCCTCGGCAAGCTACTCGGTCACCTAAACTACATGGAACCGAAAGTAAACATGCAGATACATCTTGACAAGATTAGTTCTAATAAGATGCTTCCCGGTTGATGCCCTAGCCACCAGTTAACACCCACGTGACATCTCTCGCGCCATGCATTCATGACGTACCCCGATCCATCAGCATCTCTCCCAAAGATTTCCTTGTAAAAAAATGCCTCGCGCGATGCATGCACTCATATAGTACTACATTAGGTAGCCTGTTTTTGGACCCACTAATGGATCCATTATCGATGGTGATCCCATCCCATGGGTTGGTGGTGTGCTTTGGTACACCATAAAAAGGCTAGAAGGGGATGGATCAATCATACTGCATACACGGACTCAACGACACACACGCTCAAAGCACCCACCACCTTGAGCATCAAATCCCTAGCCATGGCCACCGTGAAGTCATCCCGTGAAGGTGCGGCGGTGCCGCTGATGCTGGTGCTCGTAGCCCTGCTGGCACTGGGGCTGGTGGCTGAGGCATCATCCTGCGATGGCAACCTGAAGGGAGATATATGTAGCAGAATGATCAGCGACGGTGTCACCGATCGTTTTTTAATCCGGGAATGCTGCAGAGTTTTATCCCACGGCTCCGTGGACTGCCTGTGTGAGATCCGTGAGCAGTTCAAGCAGCTGAAGCCGGTCAAGCTCTTCGATAGTTTCTGCTCCGGGATCAAATACTCATGTGAAACCAGCAATGCTCGTCAATCCGGGTAACCATAGCGCGCTGTATCATTTCCTTGCAGTTTGGCTGGTTTAGTCAAGCATCGTTCGAGCGATCCATCGGTCTCGATCTAATCTCTCTCCTCTGTAATTTAAAATTTCCTACTTTAATTTAGTAGGATAAGCATCGTATGTACTTCTGTCGACCTTTGGTGGTTGGATCTAGCAACTGTTGAAATATGAGATGGGCCTAGAGCCCATATGACAATTTCAGATTTGATCTCCAAGGGCCCATGTAGGTAGCATGACAAGGTGGTGGGAAGTTTAGTCCCACCCCGGAAGTGGAAGGAGAGTTGGAGTGGTTTATAAGGGATTCTCTCCCTCATGCTATTGGAGCTTGAGAAGGAAAGAAGCCCTCGCACACTCCTCCTCCTCCACTCGCCTCGCCACGCCCGCGTACACGGTTGACAGGAGAGCAGGCCTTCGAAACCCCGCCTCTCCGGATCCTGTACGGGAGAGGGGCGATTAGGTTTTTGGGTAGCGACTACGCGACTGCTCGCTTGGATATGTATACCCCTCTCATGTTTCTTTTTGTTGTAGCAGTACTAGCGATATGCGTAGATGTTTCTACTATATGCGTAGTACATGCTCTGTTAGATCGTAATCAGTGTGTTATCAATGCTGCCCATGTCATGCTCATGATTTATTCATGGATTAATTTAGTCGAAAAACTGCCTATTTTCTTATCAATCCAAAAACCTAATCTGTGTAGGAGTTTTTCGAATTCTGGTTTTGCTGCTGCACTGAAACCGTCACCGTTTACGGGGACGTACTTTAAGCGTTGGCAGACTAAAACCACCTTATGGCTCACGGCCATGAACGTGTTCTGGGTCGCCAGTGTGACTCCCACAGGAACGATCGCTCCTGAACAGGAGAAGGCGTTCAAGGAGGCCACTGTCGTGTTCCTCGGGGCAGTTCTGAGCGTTATTGGAGATAAGCTGGTTGACACATATTTGCATGTGCGGTCTGCCAAGGACTTGTGGGAGGCACTCGAATCTAAGTTCGGGGCTGCCGACGCAGGGAGCGAGATGTATATTATAGAGCAGTTCCACGATTACAAGATGGTTGAAAACCGTCCTGTATTGGAGCGGGCTCATGAGATAATATGCATTGTTAAGGAGCTTGAGCTTCTTAAGTGCGAGTTGCCGGGCAAGTTTGTCGCGGGCTGCATAATCGCTAAGCTTCCCAATTCCTGGAGGAACTTTGCCACCACTCTGAAACATCAGAGGCGTGAATTCTCTGTGGAGGATGTCATTGGCCATCTGAGTGTTGAGCAGAATTCAAGGGCAAAGGACTCGCACGGAAAAGGGGTCGAAGGAACTTCTGTGGCCAATATGGTGCATCAGAAGAACTCCAATTCCCACAAGCCCAAGGGAAAGAACGGTGTCCAACAGAGTGCCGACTTTAAGAAGAAGGGTAAGAAGACCTTCAAGAAGAACAAGAAGGATGAGGGCTGCTTTACTTGTGGTTCGCTTGAACATTGGGCCAACAAGTGCCCAAACAAGTACAAGAAGCAAGGGCAGGACTCC
>LR880972.1:65241031-65255003 GCA_904067115.1 Aegilops sharonensis | reverse complement strand
ATGACAAAGAGAAAAATTAGCTATTAAAATATATTTATATACATATAAATTACTGCATCAAGAAAAGAATCTCAATGTATCATGCACCACAAAGATCTCATATAAACACATGGGTGTCTGTGTGATATTCTAGATATGTATAGTTTGGAAAGCAATTTGAAAATTTCAAGGCTCATGCAAATACATTGATTTGCAAAACTTTGTTGGTAGACACAATAATCTCTAATCTTAATAATCTTTGATGCTTATAGTATAAACCTTCTACTTTTTAAAATATGTATATTATTTGCTACAATATCATATATGTTGATAGAAAGTCGTGCATGCATGTGTGTCCAAATTGTGTTAGAAACATGGTCTATAATTCTACCGTGCTTCCATGGCAAAAGGAAAAATGTACGTATTTTTTTGATTGAGTAAGAAAGGAAGATATGTACTACAATAGGGCACTTGCTCTTTAATACCTTGAGAAATCAATAAGGGCAACAACTTTTGCGTTTGTAACAGTGTTTTCTACAAACATAACACATATACCCTTATACAATCTTTATAAAGTAGCACATCCATATTTCCACATACCTTCTGTAAATCTGAGGTGGTTCGCCATCACACATCGGTAGTATTTATACGGTTGTGACACAATTGGCCTTAACCAATCTAATCAAAAAATAGTCAAAGCATTGTAACTTCATTAGACCCTACGTGCATGAGTAATAATATATATATAAACATATTCAAATTATTGTTTGACATTTCTAATTTGTCAAAGCATTGTTATATCTTATACTATAATTTCTAGCCCGTGCAGGTGCACGGGTTGACGACTAGTTCCATCTAGTTCTATTCAACCTATTCATCTTTTGATCAGAGCTTCTACTTCTAATCCTTCATTTTTTAGCCATAATTCTGTTGTACTTAAGTGTCAGATTATTCCGATGTTTCCATAATCTGAGGCCGATACATTCTTTCTTCTTTTGGTTGAGTACCGCTACTCACGTCAGATCTTTTATCGTCTACCTGATCTTTTGTTGGATTAATATCCGGCAGTATCCTTCTTATTCAAAGATCATGCGAGCTCTTCCCTTGATACTTATTGCCGCTGGTAAATTGTATCCTCTATCTTGTCAACCTTGCTCTACTATCGAGCTTGTGTTATTTGCTCCTAAAGTTCGTGGTATAGGTGAGGGAGTCCTGGACTGTGGGGTCCTTGGAGAGCCAACCTATGTGGCATGGGCCGGACTTATGGGTCGTGAAGATACGAGATAGAAGGCCCTCCCTCGTGTCCGGATGGGACTCTCTACTTTGCATGGATGGCAAGCCTGGCATTCGGATGTTGCACCTTCCTTTCTCTGTAAACCGACCTTGTGCAACCCTAGGTTCCTCCGGTGTCTATATAAACCGGAGGGTTTAGTCCATAGGGAGGATCATAATCATACAGGCTAGACATCTAGGGTTTAGCCATTACGATCTCGAGGTAGATCAATTCTTGTAACCCCTATACTCATCAAAGTCAATCAAGCAGGACGTTGGGTATTACGTCCATCAAGAGGGCCCAAACCTGGGTAAAACATCGTGTCCCTTGCCTCCTATTACCTTCGATCCTTAGACGCACAGTTCGGGACCCCCTACCCGAGATCTGCCGGTTTTGACACCGACATTGGTGCTTTCATTAAGAGTTCCACTATGCTGTTGCTAGAAGGCTCGATGGCTCCCTCGATCATCCACAACAATACCGCCTTGAGGGAGACTTTCCTCCCCGGCCAAATCTTCGTATTCGGCGGCTTCGTAGTGCGGGCCAACTCGATTGTCCATCTGGAGCAGACCAACAGCTACGCCCCTGGTCATCATATCAGTTTTGATAATCTGAACTACGTCACTGATATCCGAGGAGACTTGATCTTCCAAGGGTTCGCGACCCCACCACCGCTCCGGCCTTAGATCCGGAGGGCATCACCAGGTCCGAAGACGGGAGCTTAGAGCCCGCCGGACTCTCTATGGCTATAGATCTAGACACCGGAGAACCGGAGGGGATCGCATCACTGGCAGGCCCAAGGTTACCGCAGGCTCCCTCTATCCTTATGCGACTGAACTCCTCTCCGGACACTAGTTCTGAAATCTCGAGATCCGCTTCATGTGAGCTCGGCTAGGGAACTTCTGTCCCGCCCAACTCTGCGGACTCTCGCTTCCCCGTCCAAACCTCGCTCTTAAATGAGGACCTGGACCTAATGAGATCTCTCGCCATTACAGAAGAGCCACTGCTGGACTATGCCCAGCCCATACTGTTGGGGAACGTAGTAATTTCAAAAATTTCCTACGCACACGCAAGATCATGGTGATGCATAGCAGCGAGAGGGGAGAGTGTGTCCACGTACCCTCGTAGACTGAAAGCGGAAGTTAGCACAATGCGGTTGATGTAGTCATACATCTTCACGGTCCGACCGATCAAGCACCAAAAGCGCGGCACCTCCGAGTTCTTGCACACGTTCAGCTCGATGACGTCCCTCGAACTCCGATCCAGCCGAGCTTTGAGGGAGAGTTCCGTCAGCACGACGGCGTGGTGACGATGATGATGTTCTACCGACGCAGGGCTTCGCCTAAGCACCGCTACGATATTATCGAGGTGAACTATGGTGGAGGGGGGCACCACACATGGCTAAAGATCTCAAGGATCAATTGTTGTGTCTCCAAGAGGTGCCCCCTCCCCGTATATAAAGGAGTGGAGGAGGGGGAGGGTCGGCCCTCTCTATGGCGCGCCCTAGGAGGAGTCCTACTCCCACCGGGAGTAGGATTCCCCCCGCCCCCCTTCCAAGTAGTAGGAGTAGGAGTCAAGGAAAGGGGAGAGAGAAGAGAAGGAAGGAGGGGGCGCAACCCCTCCCCCTAGTCCAATTCGGACTAGGCCTTGGGGGGGGGCGCCCAGCCTTATCTCTCTCTTTCCCCTAAAGCCCAATAAGGCTCATATACTCCCCGACGAATTCCCGTAACTCTCCGGTACTCCAAAAAAATACCCGAATCACTCAGAACCTTTCCGATGTCCGAATATAGTCGTCCAATATATCGATCTTTACATCTCGACCATTTCAAGACTCATCGTCATGTCCTCGATCTCATGCGGGACTCCCAACTACCTTCGATACATCAAAACACATAAACTCATAATATAACCGTCATCGAACTTTAAGCGTGCGGACCCTACGGGTTCGAGAACAATGTAGATATGACCGAGACACGTCTCCGGTCAATAACCAATAGCGGAACCTGGATGCTCATATTGGCTCCTACATATTGTACGAAAATCTTTATCGGTCAAACCGCATAACAACATACGTTGTTCCCTTTGTCAACGGTATGTCACTTGCACGAGATTTGATCGTCGGTATCTCAATACCTAGTTCAATCTTGTTACCGGCAAGTCTCTTTACTCATTCCGTAATACATCGTCCCGCAACTAACTCATTAGTTACAATGCTTGCAAGGCTTATAGTGATGTGCATTACTGAGTGGGCCTAGAGATACCTCTCCGACAATCGGAGTGACAAATCCTAATCTCGAAATACGCAAACCCAACAAGTACCTTCGGAGACACCTGTAGAGAACCTTTATAATCACCCAGTTACTTGTGATGTTTGGTAGCACACAAAGTGTTTCTCCGGTAATCGGGAGTTGCATAATCTCATAGTCATGGGAACATGTATAAGTCATGAAGAAAGCAATAGCAACATACTAAACGATCAAGTGCTAAGCTAACGGAATGGGTCAAGTCAATCACATCATTCTCCTAATGATGTGATCCCGTTAATCAAATGACAACTGATGTCTATGGTTAGGAAACATAACCATCTTTAATTAACGAGCTAGTCAAGTAGAGGCATACTAGTGACACTCTGTTTGTCTATGTATTCACACATGTATTATGTTTCCGGTTAATACAATTTTAGCATGAATAATAAACATTTATCATTATTTAAGGAAATAAATAATGACTTTATTATTGCCTCTAGGGCATATTTCCTTCAGTCTCCAACTTGCACTAGAGTCAATAATCTAGTTCACATCACCATGTGAATTAATACCAATAGCTCACATCACCATGTGATTAACACCCATAGTTCACATCGTCATGTGACCAACACCCAAAGGGTTTACTGGAGTCAATAATCTAGTTCACATCGCTATGTGATTAACACCCAAAGAGTACTAAGGTGTGATCATGTTTTTCTTGTGAGAGAAGTTTATTCAATGGGTCTGCCACATTCAGATCCGTATGTATTTCGCAAATTTCTATGTCAACAATGCCCTGCACGGAGCTACTCTAGCTAATTGCTCCCACTTTCAATATGTATCTAGATTGAAATTTGGAGGATGGGCAAGTCAACCCTGACGATCCTATCGGGAACGACGGCTCGGAGGACAGTAACTACTTAACGAACTCCGAAGAGGACGAGAGCCTCGGCGACGAAGAATTCATCGTGCCAGAGGGAGCCCTCGAACAAGAGTGATTTAAGCGTTGGCTAATAGCCACTGCAAGAAGCCTGAAAAAGAAGCAACAGCAGCTTCAAGCTGATCAGGACTTGCTCAATGACATATGAACTAATGTCCAGGCAGCTGAGGAATACGGCCTCGAATGACCAACTAAGAGTTACCGTGAGCGCAAGCTACTAACCCAATTCGACGATGAGGCTCCAAAGCCTATACCGCCGATGCATAACACTGCCAACGGACCTGAGCGACCGCCACGCGGCCAGGACAGAGCGGCGACTCAAGTCGAACACCAGCCTGCACCACCCCGCCATCAAGGCAGAGAGACAGCGGTTGTGGGATACACTTATGACCTATGATAGAACCTGGATAATAGAGACAGTCAAACCAAATCAATCTATGGATCATGGGGGCGTGCCCCAGCACGAGAAGACGACCATCAGGCCTGGTGCGACAAGCACACCTTCACCCGGGCCAAAAACCGCATACCGACTCCATCCAAACTGCGCCGTGACGTTGCCCGATATAGAGGCGCCGCACACCCCCTATGTGACGCCCGGATAATTAAGCTACAGTGAACCTCTGCTAATGATGCCACGTCACCTCGGTTACTGTTGATAAACCCGCATTGGTTCAATCCCGTTCGAATTCAAAATTCAAAATCAAGTCAAACGGCAAAGGTTTTCAAACATTAAAACTAAAATGTTCATCATGTGGCAAATAGTTCCTAACTAGTTTTGATGGTCGAAACAATCTTTTACAAAGTGTTTAAATGCCCTAAACTAATTAAAAACAGTGGCTAAAATAATAATTTAATTGCTTTTGAAAATATAAAAATATTAAAATAATTTATTTTGGGTCCAAACTAGGTTTGGCAGTGGCCTAATTTGATGATGCTAATTTAGGTGCTAACTTGATATTTTAAAGAAACTAATATAACAGAAAGTAAAATAAACAGAAAAGAGTAAATAAAAGAAAGAGAAAATGAAACAAAAGGAAAAGGAAACAAAGAGAGGAGACCCCCTGTGCACTTAGCCATTAGCTATCGAACCGACCCAGCCCAACTCCCCCCTCCACCATCTTCCTCTGTTCACCGAGCCGCGGTGGACGCCGCGCGAGCGTCAACGCCGCGGATTGCCACCCGTCACCCATCCGCCATCTCTGCCTGGTGGATAAGATCACCACCACTCCCCGGATGAACCCTAAATCCCCAATCCCCATTCTCCTCCATCTCTCTCCCTCACCTCGCTCCGCTCGATTTGAGCTCGTGCCCGGACGACCATCACCGTCGCCTCCTCCTTGCCGTGGCTGCTGGCACTCCGAGCCACCAGGAGCTTTCCAGGAGTTTCACCGTGACCTCCTCGACGTCATCAGCATCTGGAATCGCCAAGTGTCAGACTGCAGCATCGCCTTCATCCTCTTCTTCCCCGACATCGATGAGGCCGTCCACCCATCGATCTGCGCCTCTCCGACGAGCCCTGTCTTCGTCGGGCCTTCAGAAAGCACCGCTGTGAGCCGCCGCCTCGATTCCGCCTTCGTTTTGGACGTCATAAGCCGCTGCCTCCCACATTCATCAATGGATGCGCCCGCCGTGCTCCTTGACCGCGCTCGTGGGCCTCTGCCCGCGCCCAGCCCGCGTGCTGGCCGCGTCCCGCACGTGCGTGCGCGCGTGTCCGCCTCCCCGCTACTGCCTGGCTGCACCTGTCGCCGCGCCCATGCTCCCCTTCGGCTCTCCGGCTCCCTTCCGCAGTGCCGTCACGCCTGGAGCTCCGCTCCTCTGGCCGCACGCTCCACTCCGCTCCTCGGCCCCGCGTGCAGCCCAGCGCGCTGCTCCTACGGCTGCCTGCCGCGCCAGCGTGCCAGCACCTGACAGCGCTCGCCTGGGCCGCCCCTGCCGCTGGCCAGGTGCGTGCAGTGTGTGCGTAGAGTGTGCCCGTGCTACAGTAACCGAATGTTACTATAGCAGTATCTAGCTTTAGTGATATCATCCTGACTAGCCCTCTAAATAGCCCCTAGTCAGCAATAAGACAAATCCTAACATGGGTAAAAATTATATGAGAGGAAAGTAAACTTAACAATCTTCATTTTGTGCCATTGGACCTGCTTTAGATAATGCATAGATTAAATCCTATGAAAATCGCAAAAGGCTATGTTCTGTTAACAGAATAATCGAAAACAACTTTATTTAAATAGCTACTTTAGATCAGTTGTTGATCAAGAAACTAAACTCTATCATGGATGTAAATGATACTAACATGTAGATCACAGAGAAATGCTCACAATTGGTATAAGGCACTAATTCATAGGATGGGCAGAACACTAGTTATAGCCTCCGGAAAACAGCTAAGTGATGTTTAAAACTGTCGAATTCTCAGACTTAGCAAAATTTCAGGGATTTTTAGAATATTATTTAAAACTTTGAAATTTAATATAAAATAAACCGTAGCTCGGTTTAAAAAACTTTGTACATGAAAGTTGCTCAGAAGGACGAGACGAATCCGGATACGGAGCCCGTTCGTCCGCCACGCATCCCTAACCTATCGAACCTGCAACTTTTCACCTCCGGTTCATCTGTCCGAAAATACGAAACACCGGGAATACTTTCCCGGTTGTTTCCCCCCTTCACCGGTATCACCTCATACCGCGTTAGAACACGTCTAGCTCTGCTTGTTGTCCTGTTATGCACTTGCTTGCTATGACTGTTTCTCCCACCTCTTCTCTCCGGTAGACCCCGTGACGATGTTGATGCCCCTGTGGTCGACTACGTCACCGACGACCCCTCCTTCTTGTCTGAGCAACTAGGCAAGCCCCCCCCCCTTGATCACCAGATATCGCCTATTCTACTCTCTACTGCTTGCATTAGAGTGGTGTAGCATGTTACTGCTTTTCGTTATTCCTATCCTGATGCATAGCCTGTCCTTGCTACTACTGTTGTTACCTTTACCTGCAATCCTACATGCTTAGTATATGATGCTAGTATTCCATCTGTGGCCCTACATTCTTGTCCGTCTACCTTGCTATACTATCGGGCCGTGATCACTCGGGAGGTGATCACGGGTATATACTATATACTTTATACATGATACATGTGGTGACTAAAGTCGGGTCGGCTCGAGGGGCACCCGCGAGTGATTCACGGATTGGGGGCTGAAAGGACCTTTGTCCCAACGGCCCTCTGTGTGGATCTTTGTGGCGGAGCGATAGGGCAAGTTGAGACCGCCTAGGAGAGAGGTGGGCCTGGCCCTGTTTGGCGTTCGCGGATACTTAGCACGCTTAACGAGATCTTGGTATTTGATCTGAGTTGGGTCATTGACCTTATACGCACTAACCGCCATGTGGGACAAGATATGGGCAACCGGCGTCGTGGTATCAGCCGAAGCACTTCGTGACGTCAGCGACTGAGTGGCGCACGCCGGATTGGACTGGAACGCCTGCGAGGCTAGGTCTGCTTCCGGCCGCGTACGCAACGTGCAGGTGTGCTAAGGGCGATGGGCCCAGAACCCTGTACGCTTAGGTTTAGACCGGCGTGCTGACCTCTTTGTTGAGCCTAGGTGGGGCTGCGGCGTGTTGATCTTCCGCGGCCGGGCATGACCCAGAAAAGTGTGTCCGGCCAAATGGGATCGAGCGTGTCGGGTAATGTGGTGCACACCTGTAGGGAAGTTAATCTATTCGAATAGTCGTGATCTTCGGTAACAGGACGAGTTGGAGTTGTACCTTGACCTTATGACAACTAGAACCGGATACTTAATAAAACACACCCTTCCAAGTGCCAGATACAACTCGGTGATCGCTCTCTAACAGGGCGACGAGGAGGGGACTGCCGGGTAGGATTATTGCTATGCGATGCTACTTGAAGGACTTCAGTCTACTCTCTTCTACATGCTGCAAGACGGAGGCTGCCAGAAGTGTAGTCTTCGACAGGATTAACTATCCCCCTCTTATTCTGGCATTCTGCAGTTCAGTCCATTGTAATGGCCCTTTACACATATACCCATGAATATGTAGTGTAGCTCCTTGCTTGCGAGTACTTTGGATGAGTACTCACGGTTGCTTTTCTCCCTCTTTTCCCCCTTTCCATTCTACCTGGTTGTCGCAACCAGATGCTGGAGCCCAGGAGCCAGACGCCACCGTCGACGACGACTCCTACTACACCGGAGGTGCCTACTACTACGTGTTGCCCGCTGACGACGACCAGGAGTAGTTTAGGAGGATCCCAGGCAGGAGGTATGCACCTCTTTCGATCTGTATCCCCGTTTGTGCTAGCCATCTTATGGCAACTTGTTTAACTTATGTCTGTACTCAGATATTGTTGCTTCCGCTGACTCGTCTATGATCGAGCACTTGTATTCGAGCCCTCGAGGCCCCTGGCTTGTATCATGATGCTTGTATGACTTATTTATGTTTTAGAGTTGTGTTGTGATATCTTCCCGTGAGTCCCTGATCTTGATCATACACGTTTACGTGCATGATTAGTGTACGATTGAATCGGGGGCATCACACCCTATCACTACTAGGGAAAAGCCTAGCAGCAGCGCGGGTTTTGGGCCTCTCAGTAGCGCGGGGACAGGCGCTACTAATAAGGCGCTATAGCTAACGTATAGCAGTAGTGCCTGTTGTCCTACGCTACTGCTATACATGAATAGCTGTAGCGCTGTTTAGAAAAGGGCGCTGTTGATATTATCTGCAATGATGTTTACCGGGAAGCGCTACTGGTAATGCGGCGCTACTGCTAAATTTTCCCCCTCGCTACTACTAGTTTTATTAGTTTTTTTTCCTGCATATTTGTTTTTGTATTTGTTTTGTATTTGAATAGGCTTTATACAATAATATTTAGCATATCATATGCATACAAATGTAATCATAGCATATACATACAATTAGTTCCATCAAATCATGTCATCATCATAATCATCATCCAACACAAAGAGGTCTCTCGTCATCATCTCGAAAATAGCGATACAAGTCCTCGGTTACTTGCAAATACATCGTCATCCATCTAAACAATGGTATACGCGAGAAGAGCTACCACTTTGAGTACATGAGTTCTATCCCTCTCTCGCATTAGCGTGAACCTAAACTAACTACTGCCTGTTGCTCGGAAACCAGAAACCGGTACACCTGGGCCTAACACTCCGGCCACTCGTCGTATATATACTCCTGGCATAGCACTTCTTCGCCATCGATGATCTATGCACCTGCATCATCACATGAGTCGATGATATGCAACATATATAGTTGAGCAACAGAAAGAGACAGACTTGGCAAAAATAGAAACAACATATCATACGATGTCATCGTCCACCCCCGTATGATGCAGCCTATTTGATTGTCGTAGCATCGACGCGCTTCCTCGGGCGCCTTTGGCTCAAAAATGTCGTCATCCACCTCTGTGACCACCAGCCTAGTAGTCCTGAGTTTGTTAGGAAGTCGTTGCCTCTTTGCTTTCGGTTCTACACCGGCTCCGCTCCCCGAGGCAGCACCGGTCTCAGTCTCAGCGCCGATCTCGATGCCGGTCTGAGTCTCAGCGCCGGTCTCAGTCTCAGCACCGGTATGCGTGTCGGTCTCAGTCCCCGATGCAACCCGTGGGCCCAGCAACAACATCGGTTGATCGTCGGTAAGGCTAAAAAATTCGTCTGCCGCCCGGTAGACGTCGTCGCAATCACCAGAACCCTGTCCTTCAACGTTGCTAGCCATGTTTCCTACGATTAAATCTAGTCAATTAATTCTAGACCTAATAAAATGAATAATGACATAAAAAAGGCCTATTGTTTTGCAGGAATGTTGACTCCTTCCTGGTGCGGCAAATCCCGGGCACTCGATATGTCCTAGTTTGTAGCACAAGTCATGCCGAAATTCACAGAAAATTTCGGCATGACCTTTGCTAAAAAGTGGACAAATCGAGAACCTGAAATTTGCCGGAACAGAAATGAATCAACATTCCGGCAAAACATAGGCCACTCAGCATCATTCCCTGAAAACAGTGTTCAAATATCCCTCTTCGACACCTCAACACATGTCCAAATATACACGAGCAACCACATGTCCAAATTTCACAAGCTAATTCAAAAACAAAGTGTAGAAGAAAATTCATTTAACTACTAATAGAACAAAATTCAGTTAACTTTAGTGCTCTATAATGATGAAAGGAAAAAAATTCAGTTAACTACTAATTTCATTCATTTAGGTTATTCATTTAACATCACCTAATTAACCTACTGTACCACTACTACTAGCAACACTACCAACCTAATTAACCTAGCAAAACTCTAGTGCCCTAACTGAAAAACATCTAATTAACATCTACTAGTACCACTATTGCCCTAACCTAATTAACATCTACTAGTATCACTATATACTATACAAGCAGCATCTACCCTAATTAAACCCTACTGCCCTAACTAACTTTTGTTGTAAACCAATTTTGTTGCTCTAAACTAATTTTTGCTCTAACATCTACTACTTAACATCCTTTGCTCTAAACTAATTTTTTTGCTATAAACAAACTTTTTCTCTACTAATTTTTTCTCTAAAATGCAGAGAGAGAGGAGTCGGGGGGAGGGGTGGGGGACTTACAGAGAGTGGAGAGACGATGGCGGGGAGGTGCTCGGTGACGGAGGCAGGGGCGGAGAGGGCGGGCCCGGGCACGGGCAACGGCGGTCCTGGGCGGGCTCGGGCGACGGTGAGGTGGAGGGCGCCAACGGTGACGTTGAGGGCGGCCTCGGGCAGCGGCGGTGAGGTTGAGGGTGGCCTCCAGCGGCGGCGAGAGGATGACGGCGGCCTCGGGAGGAGACGGTGAGGTTGCGGGCGTCCACGCCGGCAGGTGACGGCGGGGAAGTGGGGCGACGGCGAATTGGGGAGACGGCGGCGAGGGCGAGGGATTCGGGGAAGAAGTGTGGTGCCCGGGGGGCGGGGGGGGGGGGGACCGCTGTTTAAGTGAAACGTAAGGGTAGCGCGTTTCCGAAACGCGCTCTAACTAAGTTAGCTACAGCGCGTTTCCAGAAACCCGCTAATGCTATTCATTTCTCCTTTTTTTCCTTTTTTCTTTTATTTTTCTTTACATTTTATTTTTTTTCCTTTCTCCTTTTTCTATTTCTTTCATTTTCATTTACTTTTCTACTTGTTTTTCACTTTATTTTATTTCCGTTAGCAGCAGCGCCTTACACGAAAGCGCGCTACAGCTAAGGAGAGTAGCAGTAGCGTTGGGCCAGTAAACGCGCTACTGCTTGGTTGGGCTAGCCATGTGCGCCCAGTTCAAACATAGCAGTAGCGCGGTTTATTTACGCGCGCTGCTACTAAGTAGCAGTAGCGTTTAATTTTGTACAGCGCTACTGGTAACATTCTGTGTATAAGGTTTTTCCTAGTAGTGTATGCTTCACCGATGAGGTAATGGAGCACCATTTCCCAGAACGGTTTAAACCTGTGAACATTGAATTATACGATGGCACAACAGATCCTGTAGTATGGATTGAAAACTTCTTCTCCACATTCACATGGCTCGCGGTGACGATCTACACGCCATCAAATACCCCCCCCCCCCTAAAACTAAAGGGTCCATCTCGGCACTGGCTAAACAGCCTCCCAGAAAACTCTATTGGAAGTTGGGAAGACTTGGAAGACGCCTTTAGAGACCACTTCCGAGGCACCTATATCCGGCCCCCGGACGCCGATGACCTCAGTCACATAGTCCAGCAGCCTGGAGAGTCAGCGAGAAAATTCTGGACCCGTCTCCTGATTAAAAAGAACCAAATTGTTGATTGTCCCGACGCCGAGGCTCTAGCATCCTTTAAACACAACATTCATGACGAATGGCTCGCCCGACACCTCGGCCAAGAAAAGCCGAAGTCCATGGCAGCCCTCACAGCACTCATGGACCGCTTTTGTGCAGGCGAAGATAGCTGGCTATCCCGTAGCAGCAACAGTACCAGCGACCCTGGCACTTCTGAAGCCAAAAACAGCAACGGCAGGCCCCAACACAACAAAAACAAGCGTCAGAGCAATAGTGACAATGCCGAAGACATGGCGGTCAATGCCAGATTTAGTGGCTCCAAACCCGGTCATCTATCTTGGACCGAATACTTGATCGACCTTGCCAGATTCACGGTACCCCCGACAAGCCTGCCAACCACACACTACTAGGGAAAAGCCTATACACAGAATCTTACGAGCAGCGCTCCTCAAAATATAACGCTACTATTATTTAGCAGTAGCGCGTGATAGCAAAACGCGCTGCTGAAAGGAAAATAGCAGTAGCGCTTCCACGCCAAACCGCGCTACTGCTCTAATTGCCATGACCTTGCAACCCAGCTAGTTATAGCAGTTGCGCCCTGTACTGAACCGCGCTACTGCTATAGAAGTTAGTAGCAGCGCGCTTCTAAGAAAATCGCTACTGCTATGATCAACCCACAAGTTTAGACCCACCTCGCTCCGCAAACAGGGTGTTTACCACCTTATATATGTTACTTCTGAAACTATCACAACCAGTTGGTCTTCACTGAGCTCTATGTGTAGAATTTGTGGCGCAATATGAGTCCTCTCCAGTTCCTACCGGAGTGGACTCATATTGACAATTCAGATTGTACACAAAAAGATCATTGATGGCCAATGTATTTTTTTTCATGCGTGCTTAGACTTAGCAGTAGCGTTTTTCCGTAAAATGCGCTATAGCTACTTTAGCTATAGCCTGTTTCCTAAAGTGCGCTACTGCTAGTTCGACTTAACCCCGCTCAAAATTTCACTAAGTCCTCCTCCTGTTCCCCTACTCTTCTATCGCTGCCGCCCGAGCCCGAGCCTGCCCTCACCGCCGCCGCCCAAGGCCGCCCTCAACCTCACCGCTGCCGCCCGCCGCCGCTCTCGACCTCACCGTCGTCGCCGCCTCCCCCACCCCCTCCGCTCTCGACCTCACCGCGCCACTCTCGACCTCACCATCGTCCGACGCCGCCGCCGCCGTCCTCCATCCACCACCGAGGTACTCCCTTCTTCCGTGCCTCCTCCTCCCACCGCGCCCTCCTCCCTCCTCCTCCCACCGTGCCCTCCTCCCTCCGCCTGCGGCCGCCCCCTCCTCCCTCCTTCGCCGGCAGCCCTCCTCCCACCGCCCCTCCCTCCTCCTCCTCCGGCCGCCCGCTCCCCCTCCTCTCTCCTCCCTCCCTCCCTTGTCTCTGTTCTTGAAAATCGTAGGTGTTTTGAATAAAATAGAAGTCAGAAATTTAGGGTAGAACTAGGGTAGTAGAATTTTTAGCAAGTGTTTAATAGAAAATAGTTTATTTAGTAAGTGATTAATATAACTAGTTTATTTATATTAGGTACTTAATAGAACTAGTTTATTTGGTAAGTGCTTAATAGAACTAGTTTATTTGTAGTAAGTGCTTAATAGCACTAGTTTATTTAGTAAGTAGTTAATAAAACTAGTTTATTTAGTGTTAGGATTATATATAAGATATTTTCAAATGTTTTTTAGTAGTAGTAGATGTTAATTACTAGTAGTGATGGTACTAGTTAA
>LR880972.1:65179814-65210035 GCA_904067115.1 Aegilops sharonensis | reverse complement strand
CCCCGCCCACCATCTCGTGGGAACACACCACTAGACCCATAAGGATGGGAATGCAACAGCGACGGAACGAGGACTCCAGATCCTGATCAGGTCTAGGCCGCTAGTGACAACTTATCCAGGATCAACCATTATTGCACACCTCACCACCTACTTGGCCGAAGAACACCGCCAACACCTGCCACAACATTGATCATCGAAGGACCAATCCATGTAGCACACCATTAGGATCATCGCCCTAGCATACTTACCTCAAACGAAGCCCGCATCCAGCACCGACCACTAGGGAGGGCGGGAAGATCACTCCCTTCTCCCCCATAGGCATCGATCTGTTGATGCCTAGTTAGGATTAGAGATTACATCAGCAATCGAACTGGCTCACCAGTGGGGGCACAAGTGGAGTGTGACGCACAGACACTAGTATGAGAAAGCTTAGTTGTGGCCTACCAAGAAGGGCATTAGTGAGATGGTAGACCATTAATATAGCGCCACTTATAAATTTAGCAACGGCGTGCTGGCGACACGCCACTAATAACAAAGCGCACTAGTGTAGTGCTCATCTAAATACACACAACTAGCATAGTTTCCACTGCCACTGTTTACACAGGACACATAAAGAGTAACATGCAACAAAAATGATGCGTGCTCCGACAATTTTGATTACCAATCTTAGTAGAACAATCTAATTAAACAAGCTAGATTAAGAGTAAAATGAACAATGTGAAAGACAACAGTCCCCACACCACAAAATTAACCCAATGCCCCTTGCAAAACCTTATTGACATATATAGGTTGGAGCTTTTTTTATTTACTATAGATTATGCCAAAGACAACCATCATTTTCAGGTTTATGCCCCTGTCCTTCCTGAGTGTGCTTAGCACATATGTCCCAACCCTCAGTTAGTTTCCCATGAGGAACTCCTCACAGCTAGAGTCCTTAAAGGACTAGTCGAACACCCGTGCGATGGCCAACGACCTTTTAATT
This sequence comes from Aegilops sharonensis, assembly GCA_904067115.1. Taxonomy (NCBI): domain Eukaryota; kingdom Viridiplantae; phylum Streptophyta; class Magnoliopsida; order Poales; family Poaceae; genus Aegilops; species Aegilops sharonensis. Next base: position 65,209,053 of record LR880972.1, on the reverse strand, counting down.
TTTTCCTGCCTACACCTATGAATAAAATGCATATCAAATTTTCCAAGTATAGATTTTTTCTTATTGCATTTATAAGCATAATGCATATCAAATTCACATGTATAGAAAAGAAGGTGTGCAACAATCGGAAAATAATTGAATCCACTTCACTTGGAATGTAACTTGATGCACTTAAGAGCTTAAGATATTCTTGTACAAGGCTAGGAATGTTGTAGTACATGCAAGCGTGCCTGCACATACGCACACACGCACACGACAGGGTACATCCGTTCAATTGCAAGTAAAAAACCAAAGAGCACTCAACACAGCATAATCCAAATTACACGAATAAATTACACAAAACGCAAGGCTGAAATTAACGAACGAGAAGTTCGACATTATAGCACGTATACGTGAGCCAGCTGCTGGCCGGGTGCGTCACAGTTTCAACTTACGTCCTGGCCAGCTAGATTCCCCTCGGTATCTAGTGGCAGACGTGGCGGCAGCGGGTGGAGATTGCATGGCGGACGGCGTCCGAGAGGCGGCCGCTGCCGAGGAGCTCGCACACGCAGCTCCGAGCAACATCCGCGCAGCAACCGCGAATGAAATAGGGGTCGGGTCCGTATAGGAGAATGCTGTTGCAGGATAACTCCACCGTGCTCAGGCTGTAGCAGCCCGTGGGCACTGCCGCCACCGACGCCGCCGCCATCACCACCAGCAGCAGCACGAGCGGAAGCTTCATTGTTTCGTTGGCCATCGTCGAGGATCCCGCGGCTATGATGTAGCACCCTGGCTATCTGATCGACGCAGGTGGCTTCTAGCTTAATTAGTTGTTGGTGTTTCAGAGAGATATCTCCAGGTCGCTTCCTCTTGCCGTCATTTATAGACGGCAAACTGGCCAGAACTATAAGCCGGTAGGTTACTAAATGGTGGAGACTTAGCTGGACAGATCACGATCACTAATTAAGTGGATCAATATCTAATACAGTACACGAGCCAGAGGTATATGGCCATGTTCTATTTCAACCGCCACGGAGGCAGGGACTAGGTATGTACAAAGCAGTGCACCCTGTCTCATAATGTAAGACGTTTTTTGGCACTACAGTAGTAAAAGCTATTCTCTAAACATGGTCGGTGCAACCTCACAGAATGATAAGAGTTGTGGCATTGGAAACCTGAAGCCGATCGATGGAATACAACCACATGCACGTTCCTTGTTGAGCGCCGGAGAAGGACCTGACCATTGATGATACAATGATGAATATATAAACTAATCTACATCTAGCAGATCTAGAATTATTCCAGCGCATGTGCTTTCTGTTGGCAACTGATCGATTCTTTCTAGCGCCTTCAACTCAGGTGCAGGCGTGCATGGCGAATACATAGAAATGATTATGAATCTTCATCATGGAGCACACGTGCGCTTATTCAGCCAAGGTTCAAGGTTTGTGTGGCGATTGTTAACTCGGAAAGGAAATCATGACATAACGGACATGTGGTGACGTGCTTGGCCCATGCAACGCAGAACTAAGGGCATCTACTACCGGATCTGACAAATATGGCCCCTCCTGTGCGCTGCGGTGCGGATTCTCGCCCAGTCTACGCACGGAGGCTGAGGATGGCTAGATCTGGTTTGGCGCCCAGGCCTGCGTGCGGCGGGGCGGCCCAACCAGGTTGGCTCGTGTTCGTCGAGTTTCTGCGTGCGGCGGTGACAAGTTTGTTCCTGGTAGTGTGTGCATAGCCTTTTTCTGTCCGGTGGTGCTGGCAGGCCTCGGATCCATGTTTGTTGGCGGATGACTCGGCTTTGGATGAAAATCCTGCACTATTCCTGTCAGTGCCAGCGGTAACGGCATCTACGGATGTCGTCTTCCTCCTTGGAGGTACCTTCGTGGAGCTCGTTTTGCTCTTTGTTCCTCATGGCTTGTGGTCTCCGGATGAAAACCTAAGATTTGGCTAGACCAGATCGGGTGACGGTGTTGTCCTCGATATCACTCCCTCCTTGAAGGCGTCCCCTTGGAGGCCCGGCGATGGTTCCCGATGGTGTACATGGCTTGTCGGTGGAGCTTGGGTTTGTGGTGCACTAGTGCAGAACCGGGCAATAGCACCGGTTCGTAAGGCCCTTTAATGCCGGTTCCATAACCGGCACTAAAGTGTGGGCACTAAAGCCCCCCCCCCCCCTTTAGTACCGGTTCAGCACGAACCGGTGCTAAAGGGCAACCACGTGGCACGAGCCAGCTCCGGGGGCCGGGAGCCCAAGGTTTGGGGGGTTTTTGGTTTGATGATTTCTTTTTCATTTAATTTTGTGTTTTCCATTTAATTCTTTTTCGTTTGCTGGTATTTTACGATACTACAAAGGCCCACAGGGCAGAAGACGTGCAATAGGCCCACAAAGGCCTGCTTAGAGAGGAGCTCGACGCGGTAGCCACGGCGGGGCTTATAAACCGGTGCGAACTCCTCTCAACTAGCGAGGTGGGACTAAATATTGTGCACTGCGGGTGGCAGCGCACCCCTTTAGTACCGGTTGGTGGCTCCAACCGGTACTAAAGGGTGGGTCTTTAGTACCGGTTGGAGCCACCAACCGGTACTAAAGGCCACCACCTCTTTAGTACCGGTTCGTGGCACGAACCGGTACTAAAGGTTCGCCACGAACCGGTACTAATGAGAGCGGCCCGGCTAGCCGTTGGAACCGGCACTAATGTACACATTAGTGGCGGCTCAAATTTAAACCGGCACTAATGTGCTTCACGTTTGACCCTTTTTCTACTAGTGGTGGTGCCGACCTTTTTTCTTTCTTTTCTTTTTGCACTAGCCTTTTGCTGTGCTTTCCTCCTCGGAGGGTCCTTGTAACGCTTCTTCTGATCAATGAATTTGGCAGCTCTACTGCCAACATTCAAAAAAAATAATATGGCCCCTCAAACGTCCGTGGATGTGTCCTGTCAGTGTCCAGGCATATTTGTTTTGAGTCCCTATTTGCTTGTGCATGCAGCCATGCTTCCCATTGTCTCCTTTCTATGTCGAGTCACATGCATGTGATTGGTGAAGTTGAAGAGAGAAAGAAAAGATAATAATATAAAGCGACATTCGGTACATCTAACGAGTGCCGTATGAGAACGTTGATTGTGACAAGTCAGAGACATATGGTCGGGTTCTATTTCAACAGCCAAAGAGGCAGGGACAACATATACACTAGTGCAACCTGTAAAATCCTTTTAATTTCTCTAAATATGGTCGGTGCAACCTCACAAAACGATAAAACAATAAGAGTTTTAGCAAACTTGAAGGCGGTCGAAGGAATAAGACCACATGCACGTTGCATGTTGTACACCGGAGAATGACATGATGCAGTAACTCCACATTGGATGGAATAAAACGTGGCATACATACATTAATCTACATCTAGCAGATGCAGAATTATTCCATTCCATGTGCTTTCTGTTGTCAACTGATCGATTCTTTCTAGCTTCTCGAAAAAAAAATATTCTTTCTAGCTAGCACGTTCACCGTGCCTTCAAATCAGTTGCAGAGGCACATGGCGAATGATAATGAATTTCTGTCGTGGAGCATGTGCTCGCTCGGGGCTCGGCCAAGGTTCAAGGTTTGCACGACGATCATTAGGTTAACTCAGATAGGGGATTTCCCGCAAAAGTGAAAAAAAAACTCAAAGAGGAGATCATGACATAAGATACGCGTACGGTGACATGCATGGCCCATGCAACACAAAAGTATTCCCTCCGTTCCTAAATATTTGTCTTTTTAGAGATTTCAAATGGACTACCAGATATGAATATATATAGATATATTTTAGAGTGTAGATTTACTCATTTTGCTCCGTATGTAGTCATTTGTTGAAATCTCTAGAAAGACAAATATTTAGAAACGGAGGGAGTAAGTTGGTTCCAGAGAAGATTGACGAGAGCCTTAACGCTTCGTGTCGGTGTACTAGAGTAGGGGTACCCTAGTACCCGAACTCGTGCACGGACAGTCGCAGCACCCCGCGGCAGGGCTGGCCTGGTGACCGCCAAGGTTCTCAGCGGCTCCTTTGGAGCCATTCAAGAACAAGGTAATCAAGGCCCCGGTAAGAGGAGCTTGCCGGAAAGGCCACTCAAGGCACGAAGGAAACAAGACCCCGGCAAGAGGAGCTTGCCGGGAAGGCTTGGTGAACGACAAGCTCCCGAGCGCGACAAGGATTCAGCCGCGGCAAGATACTTGCCACGGCAGGCAACCTCTCTTCATCTCCGCTCCAGCTCATCCGCCAACGTGTCGCCATGGGGCTTTCCCAGGCACGCGTGTCAATGGGCTGTGCAGCCAGCGGGGAGCGGCGATAAGCGGCGCTGACAAGCTACCATCGTGGCAAACGAAGGCGCACTTGACGGTCCCTGTTGCACTGTTCAGGCGACAGGGACGGACATTTATGGCTTTTGTCCCTTGCCGTCAGAGTTAGGTATAGATCACTGTACACTGTACAAAGCGGTGTACCAACCTCTGTTTTTCCTATTTTACCCTTGTCTACTTGCCACCTGTGGTGACCCCTTGAACCTATAAAAGGAGGCCCAAGGGCAACGTAGAAAGGGTTCGGTTCCGGTTTAGTTCATTCGACTCATTCGAGACTGCACACACTCAGGCTAGGTTTTGTAGCTCCCATTGCTCCCTGGCAAGAACACAATACAATCCACCAAGCAGCAGTAGGAGTGTTATCTCTCTGGAGAGCTCCGAAGCTGGGTAAATCTGCTCGCGTGCATCGCTTCGGTCCGCTCTTTGTGCAATCTCCGCCCCCCTCCGAACCACAAGGGACACGGTCCCATAGGTGTTCGTGGGCCACGATCAGCTTCCCCGACATCTTTGGCGCGCCAGGTAGGGGGCGTCGAGGCTGTGTGAACTTGATCCAGCGGTCACACGAGCGTCTTCATCATCATGTTCATCAACATGGCACCGAAGAAGAAGTCTTCGGCGGCAGCAAGCCGTCCGCGTCGAACCCACCACCACCGGAGCTGACGGGTGGTGGGGAAGACGCTGGCGGAGGAACGGGCGTCGTCGAGAGAGCCCACGACGCCGCCAGGTCCAAGGATAAGGCGGCGCAGGCGTCGGCGTCCGAATCCGCACCACGTCCTTCTCAGGAGGAGCGGGACCGACAGCGTCATGATGCTCGCAGCACCATACGCTCATTGGATCAAGGCCAAGCTGGAGGATCCCGAGGCCCTCGAGACCCGCATGCACGCCAGCATGCCGGTACGAGCGGAGTACGGTCGCTTGGGCGGGATGCTGCTCCTCCTAACTTGGTTAGGAGTCCGAGCACATCCCGTTCCTCGCTCCGTACGCCTTTGCCACCCACCACTCCAGCGGAAGCCTTGGCGAGAGCTCAGCTACTTCTAGACTACCCTCCAACGGCCGACAAGGTCGACGAATGGAGGGCCACAATCCAGAGTCTCATCGGCTTTGCCAACGGCGACGTTCCGCGGCAACCAACTGCGTCCTTGCCGCGACGAGGCAACAAGGCACGACCCGGTCGCGACGAGACCTACGGGGGTGACACCACCATGCACTCCCCTTCCCGAAGGCCAAGATCACCAGCTCCTCGGATCCACCTCGACGGCGACTCCAACGCGTCGTCGGATCCACGAGCTCGCCGTGATCAGCGCCAAGTTCTTAAGGAACGACAAGAAGAAGACGCTCCAACCCGCATCGAGCGCCGAAGAGAAGCGCGGCGTCAATCCGACCAGCGCGCTGGGCCCACTGTCGATATGCATGCGCCAGGGGAACCAGGCAACTTGCCGTACGCGGTAGGTTGCCCTGCGTTCACTCGTGAGCTGCGGCAAGTCCAGTGGCCCGACAAGAAAAACTTCAAGCCAGATGTGCCAGAGAAGTATGATGGCAGGACACATCTATCGGAGTTCCTCATCATCTACACCATTGCGGTGCAAGCTGCAGGGGGACGAGACGACAAGATCCTCGCCAACTACTTCCCACTAGTGCTCAAGCCCAACGTCAGATCTTGGCTCATGCACTTGCCGGACAGCTCCATATCTTCTTGGGCAGATTTATGCCATCAGTTTGTTGGCGCCTTCACAGGCGGCCACAAACCTCATGGCCAGGAAAGTGACCTTCACCTGCTCGCCCAGAAGGAGGGAGAGTCCCTGCGCAAGTTCATCCATAGATTCAGTCGTGTGCACTACAACATCCCGGACGTCCACCCTGCCGCGGTGATCAGCGCGTTTCATCAGAACGTGCGGAACCGTAGGATGAGGGAGGAGATGGCGATGTGCAAAGTCAAGGACGTCAGTGAGCTGTATGCCTTGGCCGACAAGTGTGCACGCGCTGAGGAGGGAAGAAGATTCCCAGGAGAGAATGTGGGAGCGGAATCTGACAGTGAGGAGACCGCCCCGGCAAGGAAGAGCCGGCGGCGGAACAACAGAAGGAAGAAGAACAAAGAGGTACTAGTTGTCGGGAAGTCCGGCAACGGAGGTGGCGCCGGCAAGGCTAAGGCTGGCGGCTCCGGCAAGGAGGTTGCCGCTGACACCGACCGCCAAGCTGTGGCGGCCGCCGACAAGCAGGAAAGCTCCAACAAGCAGTACTGCAAGATTCACCGCACCAAGGGCCACGACCTCCAGAGCTGCAAGAAAGTCGAGCAGCTCGTTGAACTGCAAAAGGCAGAATACGAGCGGCGAGACAAGGAGAAGGCCCAGGAAGGTGCTGCTGCAGCTAACAAGAAGAGACCCGACCGGGGAGGGCGCCGCGGCAAGGCAAAGCAGCGGCAAGGAGACAGACCTCCCCGCGGCCGCGACAAGGATGAAGACGAAGAAGATGATGAAGATATGGAGGATGACGAGGCTGATGAGCAAGAGTTTCAGAAGGCAACAGAGGTTCTCTGCGTTGACGGTGGTGCTTCCCTGCATACCTCGCACCGCCAACTCAAACAATGGATGCGAGAGGTTAATGCAGCGGAACCATCCGTGGAGTCACGTAGGCCTCTGAAGTGGTCCAGCACGCCCATCATTTTTGATATTGAGGACCACCCTGATCGCATAACTGCGGTCGGGTGCTTGCCGATGTTGGTCTCACCAACTATCCGCAAGCTCAAGGTAACTAAAATGTTGGTTGACGGCGGGGCCGGCCTGAATCTGATCTCCTCTGCAGTGCTCCAGAAGCTTCAGATCCCTGACAGCGAGCTCGAAGAGACTGGCACTTTCCAAGGAATCAACCCAGGAAGGAGCAAGCCGAAAGGGAAGATCACATTGCCAGTAACATTTTGCAGCGAGCTCAACTTCAGAACTGAGAGGGTCACATTTGACGTTGCCGATTTCCCATTGCCCTACAATGGCATACTTGGCCGTCCAGCACTTGCCAAGTTCATGGCAGCCTCTCATTATGCATACAATCTGCTCAAGATGCCCGGCCCGATAAGCGTCATTTCTGTCCATGGCGACAAGAAGGATGCGCTCATCTGCGCCGACAAGATTTACCGGGATGCAGCAGCTGCGACAGATAGCAAATCACTTGCCGCTGAAGCTCCCGGGGGGAAGAAGAAGACCAAGTCCAAGAGCTCTGATGCCCACTTCGGCAAGCGCACCTCTTCGGAGTGCTGCGCTACCGTCGAGGACGCACCATCGAGCTCCACCGGCAAGTGCAAGAAGATGATGGCAGCTCCGTCGAAGACCAAGAAGGTGCCCGCCAAGGAGGACGGCACTGGTGGTACCTTCACCATCAGTGCCACGCTTGACCCTAAATAGGAAGGCGAGCTCGTTGCTTTCCTGCGGGCGAATGTCGATGTGTTTGCATGGCAACCATCTGACATCCCCGGTGTTCCCAGGAAAGTAATTGAGCACCACCTAGCTGTCTGTCCTCACGCGCGGCCCGTCAAGCAAAAAGTTAGGAAACAGGCAGCGGAGCGCCAAGAATTCATAGCAGAGGAAATCAAGAAGTTGAAAGCAGCAGGCCTTGTCAGAGGAGTGCTCCATCCCACCTGGTTGGCCAATCCGGTAGTTGTACGCAAGGCTAATGGGAAATGGAGACTTTGTATTGACTTCACAGATGTTAATAAAGCTTGTCCCAAAGACCCATTTCCCTTGCCACGTATCGACCAGATTGTTGACTCCACGGCTGGATGTGATTTGCTTTCATTTCTTGATGCATATTCAGGATATCATCAGATCTTCATGGCAGAAGAGGATGAAGATAAAACCGCATTCATTACACCATGTGGCACATACTGTTTCATACGGATGCCTTTCGGTTTGAAGAATGCTGGTTCAACATTTGCGAGAGTAGTCCATGATGTCTTTGAGCCACAAATACACAGAAATGTAGAAGCCTACATGGATGACATAGTGGTCAAGAGCAAGGACAAATCAACTCTGGTTCAAGATTTGGATGAGACTTTTGCAAACCTGCGCAAGATCAACCTCAAGCTAAACCCCGAGAAGTGCGTGTTTGGAGTCCCTTCCGGCAAGCTTCTCGGGTTCTTTGTGTCTCAGCGGGGAATTGAAGCCAATCCCGACAAGATCAAGGCCATTGAGCAGATTGAAGCACCGAAACGCGTCAAGGATGTACGTAGACTTGCCGGTTGCGTGGCTGCTCTCAGCAGGTTTATTTCTAAGTCAGCTGAGCGCGCCCTGCCATTTTTCAAGATTTTGAAAAAGGCAGGTCCAATGAAATGGACTCCCGAAGCGGAGGCTGCGCTGCAGGACTTGAAGAGGTACCTGTCCTCCACTCCAATACTTGTCGCACTAAGCCACAAGAGAAGTTGCTGCTATATATAGCGGCAACCAATCAAGTGGTTAGTGCTGCGTTAATAGCGGAGAGGGAGGCGGATGATGAGCCGGCAACCGAGGCAGATGCATCCAGAGACAAGCAGGGGGCTTCGCCGTCAAGCTCTGGTCCCGACAAGGACGAATCTGCGCAGGATTGCGACAAGATACAGAAAAGGATGGTGCAGCGCCCGGTCTACTTTGTCAGTTCCCTTCTGCAGGGGGCTAGATCAAGGTATTCTGGCGTGCAGAAATTGTTTTTCGGCCTCCTCATGGCCTCGAGAAAGCTGCGCCATTACTTCCAAGCACATGAGATAACAGTTGTCACTCGCTTTCCGTTGAAGAGGATATTGCAAAATCCAGAAGCAACATGCAGGATTGTCGAGTGGGCACTGGAACTGTCAAGCTCTGGCCTCAAGTTTGAAAGCACTTCAACTATCCAAAGCAGAGCACTGGCAGAGTTTATAGCAGAGTGGACGCCAACGCAAAATTCCAGAGACGAGCATCCCTGTCAAGGAGGCAAATAAAGAGTGGCTGATGTACTTTGATGGTGCCTTCTCACTGCAAGGCGCCGGTGCCGGCATGCTGCTTATCGCACCCACCGGAGAGCACCTCAAGTACATAGTCCAGATGCACTTTCCCAAGGAACAAGCAACAAACAATACTGCAGAATATGAAGGTTTGCTTGCCGGTCTCAGGATCGCAGTAGACCTTGGGATCAAGAAGCTCATTGTCAGGGGGGACTCGCAACTTGTCGTCCGCCAAGTAAACAATGATTATCAGAGTCCGTTGATGGAAGCCTACGTCGATGAAGTGAGAAAACTAGAAGAACACTTTGAAGGCCTGCAAATGGAACATGTTCCAAGAGCTCAGAATGACATTGCTGATGGCCTGTCAAAGTGTGCTGCACTCAAGTTACCTGTGGAACCAGGAATTTTTGTGCTCAAGTTGACTCAACCAACCGTAACACCATCAACTGGGCAGAACAAGAAGAGGAAGTTGGTTTCTGGTGACTACTTTCCGGCAGAGCTCCCTGAAGCCGCCGCCAAGAAGGTCCCCAAAATCAACGCAAATATCGCTGAGGAGCAGTCTGCTCCGACAAGCCCCAAGGTTTGTTTCGTTGAAGCAGACGCTCCCGACAAGTTTTGCTCCGGCAAGCTTGCCGGGGATCATCAAGCTCCGGCCGAGCCACTGGTTCTTGCCGTAGAAGCTGATGTTCCCGCAGCGGCAGATGAGCCTTTAGTCCTTGTTGTCGAGCCACAAGCTCCAACATGGGCACAACAGATCGTCCATTTCCTTCAGACAGGAGAACTTCCCGAAGAGCAAGAAGAAGCGGAAAGAGTAGCCCGGCAGTCAAGTATGAACCAGTTTGTTGACAACATCCTGTACAGAAGAAGACTCAACGGTGTGAAATTGAAGTGTATTTGCCGGGAAGATGGACAGAAGCTGTTGGCAGAGATACATGGAGGCATATGTGGTCACCACATTGGCGCAAGAGCACTTGCCGGCAAAGCTTTCCGGCAAGGTTTCTTCTGGCCAGAAGCCCTCCAGGATGCAACTGCACAAGTAACCAAATGTGAAGCGTGCCAGTTCCATTCCAAACAGATACACCAGCCAGCTCAAGCTCTCCAGACAATCCCTTTATCCTGGCCCTTTTCGGTCTGGGGGCTCGACATCCTCGGCCCCTTCCCCCGAGCTGTCGGGGGCTTTGAGTACTTGTACATCGCAATCGACAAGTTCACAAAGTGGCCGGAAGTGTAAGCAGTGAGGAAGGTGACAGCACAGTCAGCAGTCAAGTTCTTCAGGTCAATTGTTTGCCGTTTTGGGATACCTAATCGGATCATCACCGACAACGGCACACAGTTCACGAGTCGCACCTTCATGCAATACGTCCAAGATCTTGGCGCCAAGGTCTGCTTTGCTTCTGTTGCTCATCCAAGGAGCAACGGTCAAGCAGAGAGGGCAAATGCTGAAGTGCTGCGAGGACTCAAGACCAGAACTTTCGACAGGCTGCGCAAGTGCGGAAGAAACTGGATCGAGGAGCTGCCGGTGGTTCTTTGGTCGATCAGGACGACGCCAAATCGAGCCACTGGCCAGACACCTTTCGCTCTAGTCTATGGAGCAGAGGCAGTTCTCCCCACGGAACTCGTATACGGGTCACCTCGAGTGCTCGCTTATGATGAGCTTGAGCAAGAGCAGTTGCGACAAGATGACGCGCTGCTCCTTGAGGAGGATCGTCTTCAGGCTGCTGTACGAGCTGCTCGTTATCAGCAAGCTTTGCGCCGCTACCATAGCCGCAAAGTTAACGACAGAAGCTTCGAGGAAGGCGACCTTGTTCTTCGGCGCGTTCAATCCGCCAAGAATTACAACAAGTTGACGCCGAAGTGGGAAGGCCCTTATCGGGTGAAACGAGTCACTAGGCCTGGCGCTGTCCGCCTTGAGACCGAAGATGGCGTTCCGGTGAGCAACTCCTGGAATATAGAGCATCTTCGTAAGTTTTACCCATAGGGCGCGGTTGCCGGAACCCGTTCCGGCAACCACCCTTTTGTACAAGTCTTGCCGCTGTTGCATGTAATCCTTTGTACAAAGCCGGGCGCGGATCCCGTGCATCAGTAAAGCTTGTGTGTTGCGCACAATTTGTCAATTTCATGCTTTCGTCATTATTATGCATGTATTATCTGACATTTTGCGCAGCATCCACGCCCGGTAAGCGATAAAGAGCCACTAGGCTCCATAACTTTATTTTCTCTTCTTTCTTCTCAAAAGAGAGCAAGGTTCATCCACCCACAAGTTAACCGGGGGGGAAGGAGAAGATAATGGTGTGGGCCACCAAGTGTCGCTCGAGGAAGTATCACCTTGCCGGGAAGCAAACAACAGAAAAGCTAAGTTGCTAAGTTTAAGCAATCAGTTTTTAAATTTTCAAGTTATCTTGCTCGAACGATAGTACTTTGTATGGAAAACCCGTGCGTGGAGGAACCAACTCGTGGCTAGCTTGCGCCTTTACGTTGTTTCGAGTCCGCTCAACAACTTAAGCGTGCTGCAACTAGTTGCGACAAGGTTGCTTGTCGGAGGCAGCATCGCCAGCAGGCTGCTGACGTTCCGCACTCAGCGCTCGCGGCAAAGGTGTTTGCACCGACAAGTCCCCTAAAAGCGTAGGGCGTAAACATACAAGGGAAGAAATCAAGTAGAGGAAATAACATTGCGATCGATTGCCTAAGATAGTGTATATTACAAAATAACTTGTCGCAGATCTAATAAGTTGTTCTAACTATGGTCTGCAGCGACAAGGGAAAGATAAACTTGGCGGCCTAGTCCACGCGATCGCCATCGAGCCTCTTGACTTTGCTCACCCTGTCCACGATGGGCGCGACAAGGGCTTTGAGCGCTTCAACGTCAGCAGTTGGAGGCAGGGACTTGAGGACATTGGTGAAGTTGACGCCCGGATTGCGGAAGGCCACCTTCATCAGCACCTTCTGGAGGGCCCCGGCGCAGACTTGGCGCGACTCCTCAGCTAGCTGCTTTGGGGTCTCCTCCCGGAGCCGCTGGAGACCCGTCAACACGCCTTTGAAAAATAGGCTGAGCTTGGCGCTGGGTTGGAGGTTCTCGTCGGTGGAGTACCCAAGATCCACCATCCCCAGCTCCATCAGCTCATTGTGGATGGCGGCGGCAGTGTCCACAAGACCTTCTGTCCAGTGCATTATGCTATCTGAGATTATTCTGGGCGGTCACAGCATTCGACAGCAGCTCCTCGTTGGCCTTGATCTTCTCCAACAGGCCCGCTTCCCGCTCCTTGGCGCCGTCCAACGTCTCCATCAAGGTGGTCAGTTTCAGCTCCAGATCTGCCTTGGAGTCCTTGGCGGCGTCGATCTCCTTGATATTCTCAGCGAGACAACCCTGCAACTCACCAAGAGTGTAGGCGTCCTTCTCACGCTCATGTTTCAACGCGGTGACCTCTTCGCCGCTCTTCTGAAGGGTGGCCTCCAGCTGGGTCACCCTCGTCTCTAATTCCTTCTTGGCGGCCTCGGCGGCCGCGGCAGCGTCCTTTGCCTCCTTGAGTGCTCCGCCAATTGATTCCTCGCGCGCGGCAAGATCTTCCTCATAGCTGTCGAGGTTGATCTTCCGCTGCGCCAGTTCACCTTCTTGCGCAGAGAGCTTCTCACCGGCTAGCCTTTGCTGCTCCTCGACCTCGGCCTTCTCCAAGATGAAGGCCGTGTGCTCCTCAGCAAGCTGCTCCCGCGCTTCTGCTATGTCCCGGAGAGTTTCCTTGTTGGCGCGCCGGAGCTCTTCCGCGCGCTTCTCCATGTCAGCTCCCGCCCTCGCGACAAGAGCTTCCCGCGACTCCAGCTTAGCTTGTCGGGCGCGGTAGAGCGACAGCAGCTTCTTCAGCAGCTGCTCCTCCTTAGACTCGCCACTGCTGCTGCTTGGCGGGTTAACCAGCGACAGCCCAGCAGAGGCAAGCAGCTCCACGTCGAAGGTCTCTCCCTCGACCGGCGCCCTGGAGCTCGACGCCCATGGAAGCTTGATGAAGACACCCTCGCCGGCCTTCAGATAGGCGCCGGGCTGGGGCTCTTCGGAGTCGGGTGCGGCATCGATGGCGGGGGGACCGGCGGTCGGTGCAGCGCCTGGCGCTCCTGCGGCCTCAGGGCCGTCAGTATGATCACCGGACCCCTCCCCAGCCTCTGCGCCGGTAGCCTTGGCGGCCTCCTCGCCGACAGACCCGTCGGCGCCGGCCTCCTCCTCCATGTTGGCGGCGTCGTCATTGTTGCCGCGAGCGTCCTCCTCGCCGGCAACCTCAGTATCCATCGGCTCTCCGGCAGATGGATCTGATGATCAGAAAAAGAAAAGAACAAGTCAAGCAAATGTTCGAAGAGAAGAATAGAAGAGAAAAGACCCAAGGGAAATTTTCAGTCAAGAAGATTACCTACAATGGGATCTGTAGCCGCGGTCTCCACCACCGGAGAGTCGTCGGCGCTGCCCCTTGTCGGAGAAGCTCCCCTTGTCGGAGAGGCCTCCCTTGCCGGAGAGCACTCCCTTGGCGGAGATTTCTCCCTTGGCGGCGTAGTTGAAGCAGACAGGACTTCAGGAGTGACTTCCGGGACCTCCTGATGAGGCTGCTCTGCTCCTACACAAATCAACAAGTCAGATATCAGTAAAGAAGGAGCACCCAAGCACATCGAACCGTAAGAGATAATCCAAACACTTACGCTGGGGGCTGTGCTGGGGGCTGCTCTGTTGAAGGGTTGCCGGATCCGGCAGGGGAGTCTCAGACGTGCCTCCTGTCGCTACAGGGGGATCGTCTTCGACGACGACCACCGGAGTCTTGGCCCTTTTCGACGCCCTCTGAGCCAGCGTCCTGAAGAAGGAAAGAGCTCAGAATGAAGCAAGTCAGATACAAGACGAAGCAGTAAATTGAAGAATTACAAGTAGCAGCGACAAGAGCTTACTCTTCCTCTTCTTCCTCGGAGTTGAGAGCGGAGAAGTCAAATTCCGCTCCGGTGCGACGAGCTGGAGGAGTAGGCTCCCTCGGGCGCTTGGCGGGTGCGGGGGCCGTGGCTCCAGAAGGCCCCGCTCCCGTTGTTGTGGCGGCAAGAGGCGCTCCCGCGGCAACAGTGCTTGCCGCGGTGGAGCGCGTCGGGCGGCGAGGCGGCTGTTGGGCCGTCTGCTGCCCCGCCACTTCTCCGGTCTTGCGGAGGCGTCTCCTTGGCGGGGCCGCGGGCTCCTCCCGCGGCAAGCTACTTGACGGCGGAGGGGAGGCGCCCCCGGCAGGCTCATTCGGGTCGGCGTCGGGCTCGGTCTACTCCTCCTCACCGGCGAGCTCTTCTCGGTCGGCAAGGCTTGCCGCCTCGGCTGTTTCCGCCTCCTCGACGGTGAACCCAAACACGGCGGCGGCGGCAGCTTCTGCCGCCTCCTCCAACCTTGTGGCGATGCGCGCCATCTCTTGCTCAGTGGTGTCGCGGGTGAGCCGCTTCTGCTCGTCGGAACGGATCGACACTTCCGCCAAGTTGTCGAAGAACTGCTGCACGACATCGTCGGCGGGCTCCTGCCAAGTTGGAACGATTCCATGGGAATCGCACAACGGCATCATCGCGCGGATGCGGTCAAGCGACGAGTTGTTGCACAAGGGCACGACTCCCCTCGGCAACATGAACCACTCGGGGTGATCTGCATCAGGCTTGACAGCTCCCGCAGCATGCCGTCCAGCTCCAAGACAGTAAAGTTCCAGTTCAAACCCGGGCGCAGCCTCATGATGTCCGCCGCGTTTTGGAATTCCCAAGCAGGCCTCCTCCTCTCCTGCAAGGGCGCAATGCGGCGGCGAAGGAAGTCCGCGCCAACAGCTCCTACGGTAAGCCCTGCTTGCCGGAGGCGCAAGATCCGGGTCACGGCAATCTTCAACTTGTCGTCCTCCGGCGCCAAGTTGCTCCAATCATTGCCGCGCACTATGGGAGTTTGGCGCAGGGCAGTAAAAGGCTGCGGCTCCTCCTCTAAGATCCAACACCAGTCAGCTCTCCACTCCTCCCACTTGCTGCGCAGCTCTCCGTCAAGATATGCTTCCTTCTTGCCGATCCTGGAGACCCATGCAATCCCTCCGGCAAGCGGCTCTCCTCTCTCTACGCGGGGCATGAAGTAATGGCGGAAAAGTGCTATATTTGGGTGGACCCCGACAAAGTTCTCGCAGAGGTGTGCGAAAACGGCCATGGTGGGGACGGCGTTGGGGGTGAAATCAAGGAGGCGGAGGCCATATGTGTTCATGACATCGCAAAAGAATTCGGAAAAGGGCGGGCAGAGCCCGCAGTGGAAGAAAAGCGCGAAGAAAGGGTACCCGATGGAAACCTTCTCGGATGTGGCGGCGGAGATCACCCTCGTGCGCGGGTGCGCCCGCGTCTCCGTCGACCAGAAAAGGTAATACAGCTCCCGCAGCTCCTTCCTGTCAAGCAGGGGATCGAAGAGGGCCCGCTCCTTCCGCTGCGCCACGAGCCGCTGCGCCTCGGCCGATTTCACGCCTTTCCCCTTGTCGGTTTTCGGAGCCATGGGGGGAGGTGGTGGAGGAGGTCGACGGCGTTGGTGGCGCCGGTGGCAATGGGGGGGGGGGGCGGAGCGTCGCTCTCTGTGGACTTGAGAAGAAGGGGGGAGCGGCGGTGGTTTCTGATGTGACAGCAATGGCAAGTGGGCGTCCTGCCCCTGTTCCCCCTGCTTATAAAGGGGGAGAGGGGACGGGCGTTCCGGTTTTCCCATTAAAGAAAGCCCCCACGATCTCTCCCACGACGCCACGTCCGGAACGTGCCGTTCGTGGGGGACGTGGTGGGTCCGAAGCGAATAACTGCGCGATCCAGGCCACGCGTGCCCGTGCACTGTTTTGGGCCTGGCCCAACAGAGCTTGGCGCTGTGTGTGGCCCAGGCCCGGGGGCTCCTGTCGGTGTACTAGAGTAGGGGTACCCTAGTACCCCGAACTCGTGCACGGACAGTCGCAGCACCCCGCGGCAGGGCTGGCCTGGTGACCGCCAAGGTCCTCAGCGGCTCCTTTGGAGCCATTCAAGAACAAGGTAATCAAGGCCCCGACAAGAGGAGCTTGCCGGGAAGGCCACTCAAGGCACGAAGGAAACAAGACCCCGGCAAGAGGAGCTTGCCGGGAAGGCTTGGTGAACGACAAGCTCCCGAGCGCGACAAGGATTCAGCCGCGGCAAGATACTTGCCGCGGCAGGCAACCTCTCTTCATCTCCGCTCCAGCTCATCCGCCGACGTGTCGCCATGGGGCTTTCCCAGGCACGCGTGTCAATGGGCTGTGCAGCCAGCGGGGAGCGGCGATAAGCGGCGCTGACAAGCTACCATCGTGGCAAACGGAGGCGCACTTGACGGTCCCTGTTGCACTGTTCAGGCGACAGGGACGGACATTTATGGCTTTTGTCCCTTGCCGTCAGAGTTAGGTATAGATCACTGTACACTGTACAAAGCGGTGTACCAACCTCTGTTTTTCCTATTTTACCCTTGTCTACTTGCCACCTGTGGTGAGCCCTTGAACCTATAAAAGGAGGCCCAAGGGCAACGTAGAAAGGGTTCGGTTCCGGTTTAGTTCATTCGACTCATTCGAGACTGCACACACTCAGGCTAGGTTTTGTAGCTCCCATTGCTCCCTAGCAAGAACACAATACAATCCACCAAGCAGCAGTAGGAGTGTTATCTCTTCGGAGAGCTCCGAAGCTGGGTAAATCTGCTCGTGTGCATCGCTTCGATCCGCTCTTTATGCAATCTCCGCCCCCCTCCGAACCACAAGGGACCCGGTCCCATAGGTGTTCGTGGGCCACGATCAGCTTCCCCGACACTTCGCCACTCTCCAAACTGTACATGGCTGGAGAGGCGTCGGTGGTGTAGCTCGCGGTGTAAACGGCGGCCAATCCAACTGCATTGGTTGGTCACAAACAACACCAAAAGGAAAAAAAGAGACTGATAATTCAACGTGGAGATGATAATTTACACAAGTACCAATTGATGAACTGACCCTAAAATCAAATTGCCAGTTGTTCTCAACAGGCCGAATATTATGCCACTCTTATCGGATCTCAATATTATTGGACTAACAAAGGAACCGATCCAGACGATGCCATGATGTGTCAACACATTAGGAACTCACGGGTTTATCTTTTTTGTTTTATCTTTTACATTAACGTGCACATGGTATTTATCAATCAAGCTGTGCAGGTTGCCATGTGGTGGCGTTAATGTCCCCAACTATTTATTATTCTGGCGCGTTCATATATTGTTGTTCAGGACTTAGTGTAGTTAGAGACAGGACCGGTGGCGGGAGTGGCGCGTGATTTGGTAACGATCACGACTGCACATGCACACATGTTCTCGTTCATAATTAAGCTTACCCATTGTAGATGGCGATTCGTGTACCCAAGCTATGGTTGATAATTAAGTGCATCGATTGACCTGGTGATTATCTATGTCTCATTGCGTCCGCCAGATCACATCATATATGTCCTCTGAATGGACATCAATATGAGAATTTCCAAAATGTCCAAGCACGGCTGAAATTGCTCCCAACCTCCTGCCATTCGTCAAGGGGCAGGGAGCCAATTGAAGAACTGTGGTGGATGCCAAGCCAGACAATCGTTATGTCTCACATTTGACGGGAGTCCTTTCCTTAGAAGCCATTGCAGAGTTCATGCATCTCTCGCCGACGATTCCGAATACACCAACCCTTACAACCAGCAAGGTCTGCTTGAATTGGCTTCGGCGTTGAATGCCAGCTATTCACCTTGTTATGCTTACCATGCCTTTCTGATGGGGGTTGTGAGGGAATGACTATGCGAACAACTGTCGAAGAACATTGCCCCTCAAGGAAAGGTTGTTCTATTCGTTGGTAATGCGTGGTAGATGTTGGACTGCGGCACGGCTAGCCATGGGAGCAATGGACCAACTCTCCTGCCTGCAGGATGTGCGATCAACATCAGGAATCCATTATTCACCACTTGCTCATTCAATATCCTATCACTCAGCGACGAACTTGCGTCATTGCCTTGTTGAAGGCGTTGTCTACTATTTGTTGCTGTACTGGTCTTCATTGACTGATCTCGGTAACCAGGATGAAAATCCCTGTCTAGGCAGTCTTTGGTCAGACGTGAGATGATGGCACAAGGGCGTTTATTGCTTCTTGAAGGCGTTGATGTGAAAGAAGTTGACTTAGTCATAGGTGTTTCTTTCATATCTTGTAGTGGTTCAGGCAATGGTTGTCTTTAGTCTGTACTCTCCTTAATATCTAATAAAATTGGCTATATGCATCCCTCGACGCAGAGGCTGGGGGCTATCCTCCTTTTCGGAAAAAAAATCCTATCACGCATGCACATTGGTTCAAATCTTCTCAACTCCATAGGATTCACCCCATGGTGCCATTTATAGATATTCAGCCAGGTGGTCTTCTCTGCCCGAGGTTAACACCTCTAGAAGAAAGAATGAAGTCACAGTTGTGTGTACTGGGAATGAGGAAAATTTGACTAGACCATAATTCCCAATTCTTCTCTAACAAGGCTGACACCACCTCCAGGGTTTGCTCGACTTGCTATCAAGGAGATCAAGATTTTGTAGAAGGTGAGGTTGAAGGCTGGATTTAGGGACTAGTTCCCTGCTTTATAAAAATAAAGCAAAAAAATCAAACACTAAAATGTATTGAGGAAATCCTCAGAAGGTGATGAGGCGGAGCAGCTGCTGTGCCTCTTCGGTGAGGCGGCGACGGAAGATAGGAGTACCGGCGCCAGGTTTCAATACTTCATTTTCCTTGGATGCTATGCCTCCTCGGGTGAAGTTCTCTATCAAACTGCAACTGAATCTCGTATTTCCTTCGATGCGATGCTGAGAGTGATTCACGTGTTGCTCTTCTCTTCGTATTTCCTGCCTATGTACATTCGTTGTTGCAGGTTCCTCTAAACGTTTACGTGATTGTTCAAGAGCACAAGTCACATTGCCAAAAAAATTTGGGCTAGTACCATCTAAACTTATTCCCATTTGTTGTGTTGTGACAGTTTCTGTAGAGAGAAGCGTAGTATACCAGAAGAGGTTGGGTCGCTAGCTTTACAAGCTCAGATTTGGCATTAATACTCTATTTTCTTGCAATGGGGAAATATATCTGAAACTCACTGCTCCATCATGACTCAGTTTGAGAAGATAATGTTGGATCCAGACCCTGAAACACAACGCGATCAGGTGGAAAATTGGTGGAAATCCCTCTCTGTAATCTCCAGCAGAGTCCCTGACGAACAAGTTCAGAGAACAGCAGAGAAACAGAAAAACGGGAGACAGTATTTTGCAACGCCTCAACCTCGCGTCCTTTTCGCTTCTATCCTTTTATTCCATCGTAACAAACTGGAAGCCCACGATCCGTTATACCCGCGCCATCCCACGGCCAGATCGTGGTCATCACTCTACCGATTACAGAGGAGAAGATAACTGAATAAAACTACACCTGAAGCTATTAAGCCGCAGCACAAACAGAGCGCACTTCTGGCTATTATTCAGCATATTCAGAAAACTGAAAAAACATCTACGTGACTACTTCCAGTGCACCGAGATTACTTCTAACATTTTACCCCCTTAAACTTGGTGCACTGGCTTCAAATCCTGCATGCCAATCTTCTTCTTCATTTCCTGAAACAGAGACTTTGGGAGAGGTTTAGTCAGGATGTCAGCATGTTGTTCTTCAGACCTAACATGCTCCACTGCAACTTTTCCTTCTTCAACACAATCTCTCACGAAGTGATAACGTATGTCGATGTGTTTGCTTCTCTCATGAAACACAGGATTTTTGCAGAGGGCTATTGCTGATTGGTTGTCGATCTTCAGTGTCCATTTTTCCGGCTCGCAATCAAGTAATTCACCTAGGAGCCGGGCCAACCAAATTCCTTGACAAGCTGCAGATGCAGCTGCCACATACTCAGCTTCACACGAGGACATAGCCACGACTTTTTGTTTTTGAGATGCCCAAGTCAGTGGATTCTTTCCGAGGTAGAACAACACCCCTGTAGTGCTCTTGCGATCATCAATGTCACCACCTAGATCACTGTCGCTGTACCCAATGAGCTGAAATTTGCTCATTCCACCTTTACTATAGCAGCATCCAAGATTCAATGTTCCTTTCACATACCTTAGAATGTGCTTTACAGCACTCATGTGTTCTGCTGTAGGTTTTTCCATGAAGCGACTGACAAAACCAACAGAGTAACTCAAGTCTGGGCGAGTATGAATCAGGTACCTCAAACTTCCCACTACACTTCTGTATTGGGTTGCATCAACAGCCTCTGCTTGGCTGTTTTTACTCATCTTCAGTCTGGCTTCCATCGGTGTATGCATAGGATTACAGATCGACATTCCCATCTTCTCAAGGATTCGAGCTGCATATGCTGATTGACAAAGAGTGATTGCATCCTCTGTTTGCTTCACTTCTATCCCCAAATAGTAGCTCAGCAGTCCCAAATCACTCATACTGAACTTAGACTTCATTTGCTTTTTGAAATCTTCGATGGCTCGATCACTGCGTCCTGTTATGATGAGATCATCTACATACACACCAACAATTAGAGCTTTCTGATCCACTCGTTTCTTGTAGAGTCCAGATTCAGAAGGGCATCTTTCAAAACCAAGATCACTTAAGGTTGCATCTAGTTTTGAATTCCAGGCCCTTGGAGCCTGTTTGAGGCCATAGAGTGCTTTCTTCAGTCGATAGACTTTGCTGTCTTCACCTGTTACCTCAAATCCTGGGGGCTGACAAACATACACCTCTTCATTCAAATCACCATTTAAAAATGCTGACTTGACATCCATATGATGCATTTTCCACTGAAATTCAGCTGCCAACGCCACCAGCAATCTGACTGACTCCATACGAGCTACTGGTGCAAACACTTCATCAAAATCCACCCCCTGACGCTGCACATACCCCTTGGCAACTAGTCTTGCCTTGTGTTTCACTATGGCACCATCCGGGTCCTTCTTGAGCTTGTACACCCATTTCAGACCTATGGGTTTATGTCCTTTTGGGAGATCACACAAAACCCATGTCCCATTGGACTCAATCGAGGTCAGCTCCTCTCTCATAGCTTTCTCCCAGCATTTTTCTTTCTTTGCATCAATATGACTAGCTGGCTCTCCCAGACCAAACAGACACAAGCCTGAATCAGCTTGTTTTATCTCCACTGTCTCCTCATAAATATCTTCAAGAGGACGTTTACCTTGTGGCCCCTGTGATGGTTCTGTCCATGGTGACTCTAGTGGGGGCGATGCAAGTGCAGGGGTCATCGGTGAGGACCCGAGATCACAAGGAATTGCCACCCCATCGCCGGCATGCCGCGTCTTCGCACCCAGCCGTGGTGCTGCCATGGTAGTGGAGTTCACTGCGGTAGAAATTTTTGCTGCCACGGCAGGAGTTCTAAAATCACCTTCTCCAGCAGCACTTTTCTCTGCCACGGCTGCCGTTTCGGCTGACCTCGGTTCCTCTTGGACTTTGTTCTGATCTGGAAAGACGACAGTGAAAGTGTTTCGTTCTTCTTCACCTGAACTTGACTGTGGGCCCCAATCCCAACACCTACCCTCTTCAAACACAGCATCTCTGGACACCACCAACTTCTTCCCTTCCGGGTCATACATCCGGTATGCCTTTGAGCCAGGTTCGTATCCAATAAACACCATTTGCTTGCTTCTGTCAGAGAGTTTATTCTGTCCAGGCCCAACTAATTTTACATGAGCGACACAACCAAACGTACGCAAGTGTTGTACCTTCGGTTTTTTCTCATGCCATGCTTCATATGGGGTCATGTTCTTCACACTTTTTGTAGGGGATCTGTTGAGGAGATACACTGCAGTGCACACAGCTTCTCCCCAAAACTTTGCAGGCACACCCAAACTCTTGAGAAGACTCCTGGCCATCCCAACTACAGTCTGATTTCTTCTCTCAACGACACCATTGTGCTGCGGGGTGTATGGCGCCGTGAGAAAATGCTTGATGCCGTGTTCATCACAGTGTTCCACAAATTCCTCTGATGTGAACTCTCCACCCCTGTCAGTCCTTAGTGCCTTCAGTTTCAGATTTCGTTCGGTCTCAGCTGCTTTCTGAATCTTTTTCAAGGCCCCGAGTGCTTCATCCTTGCTGCGCAATAGTGCTACCCACATATACCGGGAGTAATCATCGACAAGGAGCAGAAAATACTTCTTGCCACCAGGGGTCTCTGGTGTGATTGGGCCACACAAGTCACCATGCACTAGTTGCAAATGTTCAGTTGCGCGATACAGAGCTTGCATAGGGAAAGGCAGACGACGCTGCTTCGCGATCATGCAACCGTCGCAGATCTGTTCAACTTGCTCTATTAGTGGCAATCCATCGACCATGCCACCAGCTGCTAGTGCTCGCAAAGATCTGAAGTTGACATGCCCAAAGCGCATATGCCACAACCATGCATCCTCCTTTGCGTGTGTGAGCAAGCACACTGGCAGTGACGGTTGTATGTTCAGAATGTACATACGGTTGCGTGTGCGAGGCACCCGAGCCAGCACATTCCGCTGCCTGTCCCACACTGTCATGACTCCATTCTCACTTGAATATTTGCAACCATTTTCATCCAGCTGCCCGAGGCTGATTATGTTGTTCTTCAGCCGCGGTATATAGTACACATCAGATAGGACCCTGTGTTCTCCTGTGAGGCACTGCAACAAGACCGAACCCCGTCCACAGATTTGTACAGCCGAGCCATCACCGAAACGTACTTTGCCTGTCACTGTTTGATCCAATTCAGCAAACTTGTCTGAGTTTCCTGTCATATGATTGCTTGCCCCCGTATCCAAGTACCAGGCAATGTCATGGTCACCTGACAACTTTGGGACAACCTTTTCCTCATTGAGCAGCACCTGTTCTGTTGGCACCGTCTCTGAAACTGTGAGCTCACATGTCTCCAGCATGAGCAATCCAGGGTCATCATCTTCTTCTACCTGAGCAAAGTTTACATTTTCCTTCTTTGGCTCCGGGCAGTCAGACTTGAAATGACCCATTTCATTGCAGTTGAAGCATCTCACCTTGGTTATGTCGAATTTTCTGTGTTTTTTCTGCTTGCCACGGTCGTTGCTCTCGCCGCGTCCAGCTTGCCCACCGTCGACGCGATCACCACGCCCACGGCCGCGTCCGCGGCCGCCACCACGGCCACGTCCACCACCACTGCTGCTCGCACCTGGGGCACCTTTCTTGCCCTTCATCAACTGCTCCAGAGCCTGGGTCACCAGCATGAGCTGATCATCTTTGCCGCCAGACTGACGACGTCGACTTCTCTGGTTTTCCTCAAAGGCTGCTAGACGACCGACAGCCTCAGCCATCGTCATCGTCGTGAGGTCACCCCATTGCTCGATTGTGTTGACGATGTCGCCGAACCGCGGAGGGACGGCATTGAACAGAGTTTCAACCACTGTCTCATCGGTGATTTTCTCGCCGAGGGACCGGATCTCGCCGACGAGGGTCATCATCTTCTGGGCGAACGTCGACACAGATTCGCCATCGCCCATTTCCATCCGATCCAGTTGCCTCTTGAGCTGCTTGATCCGCGCCTTCTTGACGCGGTCCTCGCCGACGCGCATGCGCCGGATCGCTTCCCAGGCATCGTGGGCCGTCTCACAGTCGGCCACCGCCATCATAACAGAGTCCGGTACGGACTGTGACAGCGCGGCGAATGCCTCGTCGTCCTTAGCCTGATCGAACTCAGCCGTGCCCTCCAACGCCGGCCATACGCCGTACGGACGAAGAAGCACCTTCATCTTCACCGCCCACAGACCATAATTCGAGTCCGTGAGCATGGGATACTGGATCGGGACACCACCAGTCCTCGCCGGCGCGCGCGGCACGATCGCCGTGCCTTCGTCCCCGGTTCTCTTTGGGGGCGGCGTGTACTTTCCGCCGCTTCTGCCGGTGTCGTCCTTCTTCGGCGAGTTACTCATCACCGATCACCGCCGCCACAACTCCTCCACTGATCACCGCCGCCGGATCGCCACAGAACAGAGGCTCTGATGCCAAATGTTGGATCCAGACCCTGAAACACAACGCGATCAGGTGGAAAATTGGTGGAAATCCCTCTCTGTAATCTCCAGCAGAGTCCCTGACGAACAAGTTCAGAGAACAGCAGAGAAACAGAAAAACGGGAGACAGTATTTTGCAACGCCTCAACCTCGCGTCCTTTTCGCTTCTATCCTTTTATTCCATCGTAACAAACTGGAAGCCCACGATCCGTTATACCCGCGCCATCCCACGGCCAGATCGTGGTCATCACTCTACCGATTACAGAGGAGAAGATAACTGAATAAAACTACACCTGAAGCTATTAAGCCGCAGCACAAACAGAGCGCACTTCTGGCTATTATTCAGCATATTCAGAAAACTGAAAAAACATCTACGTNTCCTTTTATTCCATCGTAACAAACTGGAAGCCCACGATCCGTTATACCCGCGCCATCCCACGGCCAGATCGTGGTCATCACTCTACCGATTACAGAGGAGAAGATAACTGAATAAAACTACACCTGAAGCTATTAAGCCGCAGCACAAACAGAGCGCACTTCTGGCTATTATTCAGCATATTCAGAAAACTGAAAAAACATCTACGTGACTACTTCCAGTGCACCGAGATTACTTCTAACAGATAACAGCCACACTGTGAGCTCGGTCTGAAACTTTGGATACATTGGATGCTGTGCAAAAGGTGAACGCATTCCATTGAACTGTTGGCAGCCAACTGCTCCATCATCGTTGGAGAATGCATTGGGCATGTCATGCATAGTTGCTCGAAGCAAGAAACTGATCCCATCTTTCTTGATCTCACCTTTTGTACACTTAATGAATACCAAATTATGTTGTTTTCTGCGTTGGTTGTCGTCCTACTTTTAATTTTTGCCCCTTCAAGCCAAATTACCATAGCAAAATTTCACTCCGAGAAGAGATTAGGCGATACAAACCTAACCATATATCGATACTACTCAATAATAGGTGGTCTTCATGTATATATAAGATGTGAATTGCCTGACACGTATCTTCTACGAGTGTTTGGGTGATGATCGAAATGAGGCTTTATTTAAACCCGAGGTATCAGAATGAGGCTTTATGTACAGCTGGACATGTCACTGGAAATTATAAGTAGAACCATCTATTTTTGTTTTTGTTATGCGTGTGAAGCATTAAGCGTTTCCACGATTACTTTCTGACCAGTTTTGGTCCTTGCCATCTTCTTTACTTATTGCTCCATGATAGCTCAGGTTCTTGATCCTTTATTAATACCAAGTTCCTCCTCCCGAGCTGTTGGTCTATTCTGTCATCATGAATATTTCGTCGCATACCGCCATTCGCTTTGTAGCTACTTGATTACTTATAGGCATGAAAGACGTTGGGAAGTTCATAGTAACATGATTTGCTGTTCAAACGTTGCATTGCTCATGAGCTCTAGGTAAGAGACCAACATACGGGAGGAATAGCTGAGAGCCACGAAATCCTATTTGTCTCTGAAGCATCAGTTCAATGCAAAAAATATTTTCTGCAGTGCCACAAATGCCGAGTGGGATAGATGCAAAGGATGACATTCCACCCATTCTTCGGGTCGGCAGTAGTTCATCCAGAGAGTAAACACAAAGTAGGTTCCCCCGTGCTAACCATGATAGCCAAACCAAGATGGGATGAGCTGACTGACTATTCCTTCTTCGGGTGACAGATTCACTGAGTCGACGATGCCCTCAAGAACGCACAATCCATAATGTAGAAACTAAATTAAAACTGAAATCGAGAAGTTGATGTGTGGTTCCTCTCGTTTCTTGGTTTATCTCTCTCTAATTCCTCGTGAAGTGTTTTCCTTAGACCCCGTCATGAAGTGATTCTTCCCAAACCTTATTTGGTGCCTTCAGCGCCGATTAAAGGCCATTTGGCAACTGGCGCACAACTCCTGCTGGGAACTAACGGGCCGGCCCACATAACACACGGTAGTGTTTATGTTAGTTCATTTTGGGAAGCTTCTATTAGCTTCTAGACTTTTTTCTTTGCAGAGTTTATGTGTTGGCTGGTTTTTCTTCGTATTTTTTATCTTTCTTTTTAAGTTTTCTAAATGCGTGGACTTATTCAAACTCCTGAAGTTCACTCAAATTTGCGGACTTATATTTTCCAAATTAAGTAATATTTTTTCATTTTTTATGATAGTTTTTTCATTTTGTGAACCTTTTTCAAATTATGAACGTTTCCAAGTTGTGAACTTTTTTTAAATTCATGAACTCTTCTCGAAGTTGTAAACATTTTCCAAATTTGTGAACCGTTTCCCGAGTTTTATCAACTTTGTTTTCCAAATTGATCAACTTTTCTCAAATTCCCGAACTTCTTCATTTCAGCAAACTTTATTCAAATTGCGCAAATTTTCTATTTCATGTTTTTTCCAAAAAAATTAGTGCACTTTTTTTAAATGTATGATTTTTTTAGTATTCTAAACGATTTCTCTAATGTTTTAATTTTTCATTAACTTCTTTGTAAAAGTAAATAGTCAACCACATTTATAAGTGGTCAGTGGTCAACCAGCGAACATGAGCAACGAGCGTCCCAACTGACGAGCGAACATGTGATCAAGCAAGGAGCGACAACGCTCGTGCTTTAATAGCGACAACGCTCGTGCTTTAATAGGCGACACAACTACCACGGCTTGTGCTTTAATGGGTCGGCCCAATTAACACGCTCGCGATCCGATCACGATTCAACCCGATCTAGCGCCGAACGGATGGCACCTCCGCGTTCAGCACACATGCGGCTCGGTGACGTCTCCTCCTTCTTGATCCAGCAAGCAAGAGAGGAGAAGTAGATGGGATCTCAACCAACACGACGGCGTGATGGAGATGTTGGTGGTGGTGTTGTGCCAGCAGGGCTTCGTCAAACCCTGCCCAAACCGATCTGAGGAGAAAACATAGTTGTGGGAGAGGTAGGGCTGCCGCCGAGGCGTGGCAATTGGTGTTTTCAGCCCCTCCCTCTCCCCCACTATATATAGGAGGCAAGGGGGTGGGCTGGGGCGCCGGCTGGTGAACTGGCGCTACGGGAGCTCCTATTACACGCCTTCCGCGCCGCAAAGGCCAACCGGTGCAAATTGCAGACCTTAGTTGGGACAGCCCACGAATACATACCGCAACAATCCTGAAGCTCGAAAAGAACCACTCACAAAGTAGAGCTGTCGAGGAATCGAACTCACACCATTGAGCTCTCGAACAATTGAACTAATCACCACATCTAGTGGATTACTGACACAGAATAGCACCAAATATATAAGAACAACCCGGGCCGCGATATTGATAGCACAAAACCGTATGTAACACTTAGATTTGTGAATTATTTGGAAAATTCATAATTTGAAAAGCAGATTACTCGGTCAACTACATTCTAGTAAAAAAATCATAAAAAAGAAAAAACTTCATCAAGTTTTGAAGAAAAGTTAATAAATTCGAAATAAAATCATCGATTTAGAAAAACTTACACAATTCTCAAAAAGTTCTTCAATTTTCAAAAAAAAAGTTCATCGATTTTTAAAAGAATTCATCAAATTTGAAAAAAAGCTAATTGATTTTCGAAATAAGTTCATCGAATTTTAAAAAAGTTCAGTGAATTGAAAAGGGTTCATTGAAATTGGAAAAAGGTTCATCAATTTTTTTAAAGTTCACTAAATGAAAATAAGTTCATCGAATATTAAAAATAGTTCATCAGATATGAAAAAAGTTCACCGAATTTTAAAAAAAGTTCATCGATTTCGAAAAAAGTTCACAGATATTTAGAAAAAATAATCAATTTTTAAAGAATTTATCAACATTGAAAAATTTCCCGAATTTGAAAAAGGTTCATCGATTTTGAAATTTTTTCACAATGGTTAGAAAAACATGAACTTTTAAAGGAATTCATCAATTTTGGAAAAAAATCACGAACATGAAAAAATAGTTCATTCATCTTGAAAATAGTTCATCAATTTCGAGAAAAGTTTTCACAAAAGTGAAAAAAGTGCGTGCCTTTAGCAAAATAAAATGAAAAGAAAAAATAAAAATAAAAATAAAATAAATTAAAATTAAAACCAAACGAAATCATTCCGAAAAAGAGAAAAGAGGAAGAGGAAAAAGACAAAAAAGAAAAGAAACAAGAAAGGAGAAATAATAAATGAAAAAAAACCAGGAAAGAAGAATAGAGTGGGGAAGCTATAAATAAACACATATGATGGGCTGGCTGGCAAGGAACTGGGGGTGATTCCCACTTGCGCAGATATTTAGAAACAGAAAAATAATTGAAGGGCCGTCCCAGCTCGGAGCGTGGTGGTGAGACATGCGTGGCGCTACAAAAGCTGCCCTCGCAGGGAAGCTGTTACCCACGTGTAGCCATGGGGCCAGCCCAGTTTCGTCTATCTTTTGTTTGTTCTGGTTTCAATCGAAACGCTCTATCGATGCTGGGTGCCTTCGCTCTCGTTTCTTCGATATTTTTGATTTTTTATTGTTTTTAGTCTGGTTTTCTGTTATGGCTTTTCCTTGTTTTTTTATTTTTTTTCATTGTCTCACATCCGCTTTAATTTTTTCTCAATTTTTAAGTTTTTATTTCTTTAGGCTTTTTTTGTTTCCTATCTTGGGGTTTCTTTGATTATTTTTTTGTTTTACTTGTTTCCTTTTCTTTCTGCGCCTATTTTTGTTCTGTTACTTTTTTATTCGTTTGTTTCTTCCCCGATTTTTCTTTTATCTTTGTTTTACTTCAAAAAATTAATTTTTCTTTTCTTAGTTATTCTTTGGTTTTCTTATTTTTGTTGTTATACTTCTGTTTTTTGTTTTCTTTGGTTTCTCTTTTTTGTTTATTCACGGTTTTCATCGTTTTTTCCTTCTTATTTTCTTATTTTTATAGTATTTTTTCTTTCCTGGTTTTCAATGATTTTTTTGTGTTTTTATTGTATTTAATCGGGTTTCACTGTTTCTCATTCTGTTCTGCACACGGATTCCTTGGTTTTATCTTTTTTTTTTGT
>LR880972.1:65156125-65179160 GCA_904067115.1 Aegilops sharonensis | reverse complement strand
AACATTTTTTAAATACAAGACTAACATTTTTTAATAGATGGCCAAAAAATTCTATACACATTTGATAAATACTGGTTTAATGTTTTTCAAATGCTTGATTAATATTTTTTAAATACATGATCAACTTTTTTCACACAGATTGTATATTTTTTGTATATATGTTTCGTATACATGGGAAACATCTTCTATATACACATTTATCATTTTTCATATGCTTGGTTAATATTTTCATATATTTTTATTTAAAGTATTTTTTGTAGTATATTTCTTTGAATATTTGGAAGTATAAACGAAACTAAAAAATGAAAACAAAACATGTAAAAAAATGTGAGGCCGTGGCCTCCCTTGTGTTTGGGTCGTCCTATCTAGCTTGGCGCCGGAAGCGAGAGCATGCTAGGTCTTGCTTTGAGCGAGAATAGTGCTGCCCCTTAAGGCACATGTTAGGAGGTCTCGTGATGTTTTTTTTCTAGAGAGAATCCATTAGGGAGCGAGTAATCACATGAAATCCGTGATTGCGCGTTGGTTGACCAAACACGCACCTTAAGTATAACGAGAGCGAGTAATCACACGAAATCCGTGACTGTTGGTTGACCAAACAGGCACCCCATGTATCCTCATGTAGTTCCTTTGGGCCGGCCCATTCGCGGATAAGGGACATGTGGTTTAATTGCCCTAAGATTAGTTTACTCGTAAAATAAACTTGACAACAATTTGTTTGCGCCAAATAATATAAACACATGCAGCAAGATGTTGCTCGAGTATTGCCACAAACATTTTAGTTGCCCTAAAGCAATAGTAAAGAAGGTATGAGGATGTTGCTTGTGCATTTGGACGGGCCACATTGCTAGTTGTGAGCATGATGAGTGCCAAAATAATTGAATACGAAAGGAAAATAGCATTTCTACTTGTTAGGCAAAATAATTTAGATCAATTTTGGTTACTAGATCGAATAAGTTGTATTTCTATGTTTTGAATATGTTACCAAGTGACGGGGTCGACACTTCTGTAATCAGACACTCATACTCAAAAAGGAACAACACTCCCTGGAGTACATGACATCGGGATTTTACCTCACCGCGAGAGGCATAATAAATGTTACTATTTATTTCCATGTTCTTAATTATGTTTATATTCCGTGTATAACTACTATGGATCTTGTGTGTGCAACAACCACGAGGCTCGGAGGAAAACTCATATTCACGTGTGAAATGATAAACTGTAAAATAGATTCCTGGCCTAGCCTCTAAGACTAGTTCAAGTGTTGCATGATGGTTCTGTTTTCCTGATCATGGGCATGAGTATGCCGACAACTTTGAGGATACAATATTAGAAGAACACCTGTGTTGAACCGGCCCAATTGCTGTTATATTAGGAGATCTATTCGTCATAAGTTAATTGTTTATAACATAGAGAAAGTTAAACCTTTGCATAATTCCTTAGACCATGAGAGTATCAAGTTCCTTCATACTTGCTTCGTGAAATTTGAGGTTTGTTCAACGTCAACTGTAACAGGGTGGCTACCACGGAGGCTTACGAGTTCACGGAAAACTATGACAAGGGACTAGATAGCTCAAGATTGGGATTTGTTCCTTCGACAATGGAGAGATATTCTTTGGGCCCTCTCCATGTTAAGGTATCCATCATCGTCTGGTGAAACACAGTGTGATTTGATCACAGGGACGTCAGAACATGGGAACGAGAAAAGAGAACAAAATCGATAACGATTAAACTACATAGTGAACAAATTGTTGATTCATGGGGATCTAGATAAATCTCACCCCGGGTTTTGTAACATATCGCGAAGCACCAAGAATAGCACACAATAACTAATGGTTAACTCGAATATCCATTCGAGTGGGTATAGGGATCAATATGGATGTCCACGGTTCCGCTGTCTATCATTGAGCAGAAAGAGTTCAGGTCATGTCTATATTTCACCGAACCTGCAAGGTCATATACTTAAGGGTCATCTATCTGCCGAGTACTAGGAAAGGAGTCTGAGAGAAAGTCACCAGAAAAGTTTCGGAGACACTGGAAATGTTTTGGAGAGAAAACTAGAAGTGTTTTTGAGAAACCGAAAATTGTTTCGGAGTAAAGATCAAGTCAGAAAAGTTTTGGAAGGCGTCTGGAATTTTTTGGAGGGTGCCGAAAATGTTCTGGGACCTTCTAGATTTTTTTGGAGGATGGTTCATCGGAGCATAGGGTCAACTTTTTTGTCTGATGCAAACAACTGATTAGTACATATGTTTTCTCGATTTTTTTCTACTATATTGAATGATTGTCGAGTCCGATCTTTCGGCTTTTTTAAAACTAATATTTATGTCCCATGCAAAGGATTAATCATCTTTATAACTATCGAGCTAGGGAGACAACATTGATCATAACTCCAATAATCTCTATCAAACCAGAACTGATATGAACAACATGTAACTGATGTTCCAAAATGTATGTTGGAACAACAAGATTCCGTTACTTCTATGAACGGTCTCAATTGATGAACTACAACAATGAAGCTAATAGTAGAACTACTCCGATCCAATGTGACCGTGTAAATGTACTCAACAAAATGTCAGGTGCTCTTCGATATAAAATCGAATGAGATCTCCATCACAAGTTAACAATGTTTTATTGAGTGCTTCCGGATACCTCCAATGCCTAGGAGTACTTGAGCAGTAAAGCAAATGAGACAAGATATGACACGTTACTTAGGTCGGAACGAGAGCAAGCACTAATTCAGTGGCACAAGTAGGGGCACAAATGATATTTAAGGAGCTCAGAATTGTACCTTCTCCATCACTAGGCAGTAAGGTAGGTATTGCAGGTGTTTCTTGACTTCAGAAATAGGTCTGCTTTCGATGTATGTTTGTCAAGTTTAGTACAACAACTGGTTCACCAAGAGTTACTTCTGCATTGTGGGTGGATTTGGGAGAAGAAATGTATGTATTATAACCATGACGCATCGACTAATCATCCGGTCTTTGGATGCTCAACGGATAAATCCATCTGGGGTGTTATTCAATGTGCTTTTCAGTTGCATGTGGTACCTTCCTGTCTAAATCAATGCATTACGTTGCTTGAATGCCTCCCTTCCGGTGGTTGGAGAAAAATTGTTGTTCGATTGGCTACTCATGTCAGAGATATGACAGGCAAATCAAAACGACGAGAAACAAAATCAACACAGGAGACACGAGATTTTAACGTGGAAAACCCCATGAAGGGAAAAAAACCACGGGCGCTAGCCAACAAATCTTCACTATATCGGAGGAGGTTATAAACGCCGGGGATTTACTAACTGGTCAACTTATCCCGTGCGGCGCCTTACAAAGGATATAATAGGGCAGGTTTCGCTCCGCTCGCTCGTCAGGTCAATACCGATCCGCAAGCCTACCAGCGACAGGTCTCGCTCCGCTCGCTCGTCAGAAGTTAGTCTTTATCTCTATACATGAATTTGGATCACAACATAACAACCCATATGAGATATTTGGTAGAGACACAATAGGGCAGGTTTCTAGGGGGAGCTGTCACGTGATCTATCCTCAATTAATCACCTGATATGTCAGTATATTGATGATTGGAATGGTTTATCTATATCTATGTCTATACCAATATAAAAAGACCCAAATGGGCAGATCCAATTAATCTCGGCCATCAAATCATGTTAATCCAACGACCTGTATATATTGCTTCAATGTCGAGCGCTCAACACGTTTAGCGTGCAGTTAATTTCATGTCAAATATAGTGCTAATCACATAATAACACGCAAATACTATCCTACTTAATATTCGCATGCACTTAATATACTTCCAAATTAACGTGCATTGCACGCACACATTGACTAGTACAGAAGGAAAAAACGATGATAACTCTCAATAGAGGATCCAAAAAACTAGGGGCGATGGCAGTCGAGGTGTTTGATCGTATAAAATGGCGAGCGCCAACGGATTGACAAGACCATGGTGACGCGTCCCTTCCACAACTTAGATTAAGAATCTTCTATGTTTTTCTAGACCTGTAGGAAGTTTAGTGGTTTCGGTGTGAGGCTTTTTTATGTGAACGATGTTCTAGCTCCGCTGAGCTTGTGCCGTTGTTTTTGTTTTGTTAGTGGACTGTTATGTATCAAAACTGTGTTGATTTCATTAATCAAATCAGGTAAAAAATATCTCTCTTAAAAGGTCAGAAAACAAGAGTGCCGCCATACAAACGACGTTGTTCAGCCAGCTTATACTAGAGCATTGATCCCAAAGCATTTTCTCTCTATACACAAGTTTTGTTTATTAACACTCTCTATAAATAAGTATGGTTGTGTTTGTGTGCATTGCTCGATGCAGAGGCCCGGGTTTATCCTCATTTTCGAAAAAAAACCACTATAAATAAGTTCGTTCATCTCACATCTTTTTTTATGGTGTTTATCTCACATCTGAGAAGGGAGAGGCTGCAGGGGAGTAACAGACTAAGGAAGAGTAAACAAGCAAGGAAGCCCACTAACAGAGGTTGAATCAGAAACTGGCCTACTAATGCGGCTGCGCTGTCGTTAATGGCGTGTGCGTGGCTGGAGGCCGGCGGTGAACAGCAAGCAATTTCCCTTTCTTGTAAACTCTGTCTATCTCCTTCCTCCAATTCCGAAGTTCTCTATCAAACTGCAACTGAATCTCGTATTTCCTTGGATGCGATGTTGAGAGATAGTGATTCACGTGGTGCCCTTCTCCTGGTATTTCCTGCCTATGTGCATTCGTTCTTGCAGGTTCCTCTAAACATGTACGTGATTATGCCTGTTTGCTGTGTTCTGAGTTCTGATAGCTTCTGCATAGAGAAGCGTAGTATAGCAGAAGAGGTTGGGCCGCTTTAAAAACTCAGATTTTTGGCATTAATACACTATTTTTCTTGCAATGCAGAAATTTGGAATTCACTGCTGCATCACGACTCTCAGTTCTGAGAAGATAATAGCCACACTGTGAGCTGGATCTGAAACTTTGAATATATACATTGGATCATGGTTTTCAATTTCAGTTTCAGAAAAATTTCAGCACCAACCGAAATCACTGAAATTCAGTGAATTTCAGTTATTTCAGTTTCCATTTCAGCCAAATGACCGAAATATTCACTTGAATTCAATTAAAAATTTGAAAATTTTAAAAAATATTTTGAAAAATATTGGAATTGTTGTGCTATACTGAAATTGCTGAAATATTTTGACCGAAACGTAATATTTCAGTGTCTGCTGAAATTACTGAAATTCAGTGAATTTCACTGAAATCTCACTGAAAATGAAAACCATGCATTGGATGCGATGTGCAAAACGGTTGCATCCTTGCCGATGGCAGCCAACCAAGGATCATCTCCCGTGAACGCATTTGGCATGTCATGCATAGTTGCTCGAAGCAACAACTGATCTTGCCTTTTGTATACTTTTATTTTTCGCCCGTTGTAGCCGAATTACTAGAGCAAAATTTCTCTCCAAGAATGAATCAGGCGACGCGTACCTAACCATATATTGAAACTATTGAATAAGAGGTGGTCTTCATGTATATATAAGATGTGAATTGCCTAACACGAACCTTCTGCCGAGGGTAAGAGTGTTTGAGTGATGATCGAATCAAGGCTTTATGTAAACCCGAGGTACCAAAACGAGGCTTTATGTAAAGCTGAACGTATCATGAAAAGTTACAAGTAACACCATCTATTTTTGTTGTTATATTGTGCGTGTGAATTATTAAGCATTTAGAGCATCACTTGATTCCGTCTGCTTTGTGTTCAGTTCTGACTGAGTCCTTGCCATCTGACTTACTTATTGCTTCATGATAGCTCAAGATCTCGAACCATTTTCCCCAAATATTAATACCAAGTTCCTCCTCCCGAGCTGCTGGTCTGTCATGTCGTGGCATACCGCCATTTACTTTGTAGCTATTTGATTACTTGTAGGCATGGAAGACGTTGGGAAGTTTACAGTGACATTAATTGCCGTTCAACCCTCGCATTGCTCATGAGCTCCTGCTAAGGGATCAACACACGGGAGGAACAACTGAGAGCCATAACATCCTGCATGTCTCTCAAAGATCAGCCCAATGCAAGAAATATTTCCTGGAGTGCCATAGATGCGGAGTGTGTCAGAAGCAACGAGTTACATTCCACCAATTCATTGGGTCGGCAGTAGTTGATCTAGAAGCTTAAGACAACATAGGTTCCCCTGTGCTAACCGTGACAGCCAAAGCACGATCCGTGTGACAGAGTCACCGAGTCGATGCTGCCCTCAACAACACACAACACATAATGTAGAATAAACTCAAATTAAAATTGAAAAGTTGATGTGTGGTCCCTCTCGCTTCTTGGTCTCTCCCTCTCATTCTGCCGCGAAGTGTTTTCCTTAGACCCCGTCACAAATTGATTTCATTTGTCTACAATCCATCAGGAAGCGAGCAAGCACACAAAATACAGGATTGCGAGCTGGTAGACAAAACACGGTGAATCCTATTCGCTGCCTGCAGGCGGCAAATAGATGAGGCTATACTCTGAATGGGGAGAGTTGGGCAGGCCCAGGTCCCGGTTTGTTTGCAGTTCGCTGCTGTTTTCTGCTGCTGGTTTTTTTGTCGTTTTTTGGTTCTATGGTTTTGTGTGTCGGTTTTGTGTTTGGTTTGTTTCATTCCG
Source organism: Aegilops sharonensis (assembly GCA_904067115.1). Lineage (NCBI taxonomy): Eukaryota > Viridiplantae > Streptophyta > Magnoliopsida > Poales > Poaceae > Aegilops > Aegilops sharonensis. The sequence goes on along the minus strand of LR880972.1, from coordinate 65,172,517 downwards.
TTTTCCTGGGGTTTTCTCTTCCAGGTTTGGTTTTTCTTCTCTTTTTATTTCTTTTGCACCATTTCTTTTTTTGTAGTCTACTGTACTACAATTTTTTTCGTAATATAGTGATATACATTGAAAGTTTTTGTAACATACCGTGAATATTTTTCAAAAGCAAACTGATAAATATTTTCTTATTTGGAGAACATTTTTTAAATCTGTATTAGCATTTTTGAAATATACGTTGAACAATTCCTCAATATACAATAAACATTTTTAGTGCATGGTGTACCCTTTCGTATTATATGATGGACTTTTTTAAACACACACTAAAAATTTCTTTAATATATTACAAATTGTATTTATTAGTTTATTTTTAATACTCCCTCTGATCCTAACAGGCGGGTGGCGCCCTCGGTGGGTAGGACTAGGTGGGTGGCTTAGTGCATGGTGTACCCTTTCGTATTATATGATGGATTTTTTTAAACACACACTAAACATCACACTAAACATTTCTTTAATATATTACAAATTATATTTATTATTTTATTTTTAATACTCCCTCTTATCCTAACAGGCGGGTGGCGTCCTCGGTGGGTAGGACTAGGTGGGTGGCACCGACACCGGGGCGGGGTCCTGGCACACCATGGGGCGAGATGGTGGTGGTGGTGATCAGGGGTGTGGTTCTCGTTGTCATATGTTTGTCATGTAGGTATTTTTGAGCTATGACAATTTTCCGTAGGGATTTTCTTATTGTTATCATGCCAATTTTTTTATAGATATTGTTTTTTAGTCAGAAAATTTTGCTTTATAAGCCCAACAGTAAAAGGCCCCAGCTCACTTAGCAGAGGGATAATTCTCAGAAAAAAATAAAACAAATTAGCTGAGCAGTGGCAGCGGTAGCTCATATATCGAACGTTTTCATTCGCGCGTCTGGCTTTCTTGTAGTGAACTTTTCGTTCGTTATGGGACACGGTCACATCTGACGTTCCCTTAATATTGGGGTCCTTTTTGTAGTTTAGGTGGGGAACATTCATCAGTAGAAAAATGGCCTATTGTCTCGGTTCATAAGGTCCATTTGTCCCTTTTTTGAACCGGGACTAAAGGGTTGTTATTAATGCCCTAGGTCTTTAGTCTCGGTTCTTACACGAACCGGGATAGATGGGCCTCCACGTGACCGGTGCAGCGAGCCCAGGCAGGAGGGCCTTTAGTCCCGGTTGGTGGCACCAACCGGGACCAATAGGCATCCACGCGTCAGCAGCTGGCAGGAGCTGAGGTTTTTGTTTTTTTCTGAAAGGGGTGGTTTAGGGGGTAATTTAGGGTGTGTTAGCTAGCTAACAGAGAGAAGTGTCCTCTCTTATTTCCATGCTTGGTTTACCAATGCTACTGCTATGCCTAAACATAGCTTAGATTAAAGTGAAGGCAACATGTGGTGCATGTCGAAAGTAATACTAATCCTAACTTGATCATGTTTGGATTAGTACTATTTTCGACATGCACCACATGCATGTTGCCTTCACTTCAATCCAATACATGTTCATTTCACCCATTGATATATAATAACTCTTCATGCCCGCATCATGCATCATCATAATAAGAAGTCCTACTAATCATCATCATACAACTTCTACTCGTTATTAATAAGAAGCCGTACGATCATCATCCTCATAGTCATCGAACCAACCCTATTTAATTGTTCTAGGCACATAATCATCAGTATTAGGTAGGACGTAAATACCCTCTTTAAGGTAAAATAGCATAAAACAATATAGACCCTAACTCTCCATTATGGAGAATGGAGATTATCTTGTCTCCAATTCTTGCGCCTCGCTTCCTTTTGCTTCCAAGAACCTCCTTACGACTGTCCATACATTTTTTCCATTCCTTGATTTTTGTTTCTCCACTTCCTTTAGAAATCCGATATGGACAGTTGAGATTCGTAGGATGACCTAGACTTATGTTCAAAACATCAAGGCGACCACTCTGATACATCAGATGAGGAACACAATCATTTGGGATTTCCTGTTAAAAAACATATACTAATAATTTCGTATTTAGCAATGTAGTTAAGTTTTAAAATAATTTATGCAAAAGATGCACGAATGTCGTAATACTAAAAAATCTTACCATGGCATCTCCATGGATGTTACCGTAGTTCAACACGTGCACTAGTGGCACGTATTGACCATAATGTGGAGGAGTTTTACAATAGATATTGTAATTCTCAAGATCATTACAAAATGCGACCAGATGATTTTTCTCCTTATAAGTTAACTCAGAGCCATCGGTGTAGTAGGTTCTGTCTACCATGTTCCGCACATTGTTTAAACAATCAAAATAAGCTTTCAATGGAAATAAGCTGTCAACTATTTTGAAATGAACAATATAAATTAGTTAATAACTATGTTTGTGGAACTCATATAGCGTTAAAATTGGAGGCGTATCAACAAGGACCCAAATGTCCATATTGTCTTGGTCGATGTCAGGATTACCAAGATCCATGGTGACAAGCATACCCTCATCAAAATCATACATCTTGCAAAATGCTTCCCAATTTTTGCAACCAAAATGGGTTACGCTCTCAGAATTATACAGATTTACTTCAAAATCCATATCATGATGGGTCCTTAGGTGAATTTTCTTTGTTTCCATACTTTCATGGTCTTTAAAACCCATCCTTTCCAAGACATAGCGTCTTGCATGGCATGGGATAAGCGAGTCAAATTGTAAAAGATCAAAATTACACGTTAAAATAGTTGAAGTTGTTCTTAATTACGAGAAAAATAACACTTGTCGTCGTTGTGTACCGTTTCAACATCGAAGGTCTCCTCCAGCTTAATGTCGAAGCGCCAACCTTCATCCAGGTGAGGCCTGTCGCATAGACCTCGGTCGTCGTGGCACCAGTCGCACTCCCCCAGGAGAATTTCATCGTCCGAGTATGACATTTCCTATGTTCATAATTCAAATATTAAACTTGTACAATTAAATATATGTACTAAAAAAACTAAACTAGATCATTATTATTCAACACGGGTTGACTATTGGTCTGTCGAGCCTTTTCTTGAAAAATCTCAGCTCACATGGTGTACATATTCGACCGTCGGTGATGGTAGCTCCTCCTTTCATCCCCGAGTGCATTACACTAAGTTGTCTAGCACACGGGAATGAAGGAGAAGCTACCCCCACGACAACAGTCGGGATTCTTCGTCCTCTCATATACATATATGGTGGAGACTCTCCCTCACTGATTCCTCTCTGACATTGCGACCGTCGGTGATGATAGCTCCTCCTTTCGTTCCCGAGTGCATTACACCAAATTGTCTAGCAGTTCAAATGAACTCTGAAAAGGTTGAAAGTTGGCATGGTATCATCATTTCATCCACATAGCATGTGCAAGAAAGTTGAGAGGGTTACGGCAAAAACTGGATGCACTTCGTGTACAAAACATACAATCTCTTTCGAAGTATCAGGATTTCATACGGAAACTCGTCTGTTACAAAGGGATTTCATTTTTTTTAAACTTATTTGAACTACTGACTTTTTGTGTGTTCAAAATGCACCATTCAAAGCCACATCATCAATTTTCATCCCTTTCTGACTTCATTTGTTATTTTTCATGCATTTACTGATTATTTTGAGCTATCACACCCTGAAATTGAAAAGCATTTCAAATGACCTCTGAAAAGGTTGAAAGTTGGCATGGTATCATCATTTCATCCACATAGCATGTGCAAGAAAGTTGAGAGGGTTACGGCAAAAACTGGATGTACTTCGTGTACAAAACAGACAATCTGTTTCGAGATATCAGGGTTTCATACGGAAACTCGTCTGTTACAATAGGCATTTCAAATGAACTACGAAAAGGTTGAAAGTTGACATGGTATCATCATAATAGTTGTGGAGAGAAATTCTTCACTTTTTCTTCGCTTGTGTCCTTTGCTTATTGCGCCGTAACCATGGATAATCTTCATCGTTTATCAGGATGCTTGGGTCAGCCTTGACTTTGATGGAAGGAATTTCATGAAACTTTTCATAATCTTCAGACATGTCTGTCTTGCCCTCCACTCCCACGATGTCCCTTTTTCCTGAAAGAACTATGTGGCGCTTTGGCTCATAGTATGATGTATTCGCTTCCTTTCTTTTCTTTTTCTCGGTTTGGTAGACATGTCCTTCACATAGATAACCTGTGCCACATCATTGGCTAGGACGAACGGTTCATCAGTGTACCCAAGATTGTTCAGATCCACTGTTGTTATTCCGTACCATGGGTCTACTTGTACCCCGCCTCCTGACAGATTGACCCATTTGCACTTAAACAAAGGGACCTTAAAATCATGTCCGTAGTCAAGTTCCCATATGTCCACTATGTAACTATAATATGTGTCCTTTCCCCTCTTACTTGCTACATCAAAGCGTACATCGCTGTTTTGGTTGGTGCTCTTTTGATCTTGGGCGATCGTGTAAAATGTATTCCCATTTATCTCGTATCCTTTGTAAGTCAATACAGTCGAAGATGGTCCCCTGGACAACGAGTACAGATCATCAAAACAGTGTTGTCACCTCTGAGACGTGTTTCCAACCAACTGCTGAAAGTCCTGATGTGTTCACATGTAATCCAGTCGTCACACTGCTCCGGGTGTTTGGAGCGCAGACTGTTCTTGTGTTCATCGACATACGGGGTCACCAAGGTAGAGTTATGTAGAACTGTGTAGTGTGCTTGAGACCAAGAATGCCTGTCCCTGCATATTATTGAGTCCCCTCCAAGCGTGCCTTTTCCAGTCAGTCTCCCCTCATACCGCGATTTAGGGAGACCTATCTTCTTAAGGCCAGGAATGAAGTCAACAAAAAACCCAATGACATCCTCTGTTTGATGGCCCATGGAGATGATTCCTTCTGTCCTAGCGCGATTACGAACATATTTCTTTAGGACTCCCATGAACCTCTCAAAGGGGTACATATTGTGTAGAAATACGGGGCCAGAATGACAATCTCGTCAACTAGATGAACAAGGACATGCGTCATGATATTGAAGAAGGATGGTGGGAACACCAGCTCGAAACTGACAAGACATTGCGCCACATCACTCCTTAGCCTTGGTATGATTTCTGGATCGATCACCTTCTGAGAGATTGCATTGAGGAATGCACATAGCTTCACAATGGCTAATCGGACGTTTTCTGGTAGGAGTCCCCTCAATGCAACCGGAAGCAGTTGCTCATAATCACGTGGCAGTCATGCGAATTTAGGTTCTGGAACTTTTTCTCTGGCATATTTATTATTCCCTTTATATTCGACGAGAAGCCAGTCAGGACCTTCACACTAAGCAGACATTCAAAGAAGATTTCCTTCACTTCTTTGGTAAGAGCGTAGCTGGCAGGACCTTCATACTTATTTGGAGGCATGCCGTCTTTTTCGTGCAAACGTTGCAGGTCCTCCCATGCCTCAGCTGTATCTCTTGTCTTCCCATACACGCCCAAGAAGCCTAGCAGGTTCACGCAAAGGTTCTTCGTCACGTGCATCACGTCAATCGAAGAGCGGACCTCTAGGTCTTTCCAGTAGAGTAGGTCCCAAAATATAGATTTCTTCTTCCACATGGGTGCGCGTCCCTCAGCGTCATTCGGAACAGCTAGTCTGCAGGGACCCTTTCCAAAGATTACGTGTAAATCATTGACCATAGCAAGTACGTGATCACCGGTACGCATGGCGGGCTTCTTCCGGTTATCTGCCTCGCCTTTGAAATGCTTTCCTTTCTTTCGACATTGATGGTTGGTCGGAAGAAATCGACGATGTCCCAGGTACACATTCTTCCTGCATTTGTCCAGGTATATACTTTCGGTGTCAGCTAAACAGTGCGTGCATGAGTGGTATCCCTTGTTTGTCTGTCCTGAAAGGTTACTGAGAGCGGGCCAATCGTCGATGGTTATAAACAGCAACGCGTGCATGTTAAATTCCTCCTGTTTGTGCTCATCCCACACACGTACACCGTTTCCATTCCACAGCTGTAAAAGTTCTTTAACTAATGGCCTTAGGTACACATCAATGTCGTTGCCGGGTTGCTTAGGGCCTTGGATGAGAACTGGCATCATAATGAACTTCCGCTTCATGCACATCCAAGGAGGAAGGTTATACATACATAGAGTCACGGGCCAGGTGCTGTGATTGCTGCTCTGCTCCCCGAAAGGATTAATGCCATCCGCGCTTAAACCAAACCATACGTTCCTTGGGTCACCTGCAAACTCAGCCCAGTATTATCTCTTGATTTTTCTCCACTGCGACCTGTTAGCGGGTGCTCTCAACTTCCCGTCTGTCTTACGGTCCTCACTATGCCATCACATCAACTTGACATGCTCTTTGTTTCTGAACAGTCGTTTCAACCGTGGTATTATAGGAGCATACCACATCACCTTCGTAGGAACCCTCTTCCTGCGGGGCTCGCCATCAACATCACCAAGGTCATCTCGTCTGATCTTATACCGCAATGCACCGCATACCGGGCATGTGTTCAAATCCTTGTACGCACCGCGGTAGAGGATGCAATCATTAGCGCATGCATGTATCTTCTGCACCTCCAATCCTAGAGGGCATACAACCTTCTTTGATGTGTACGTACTGTCGGATAATTCGTTATCCCTTGGAAGCTTCTTCTTCAATAATTTCAGTAGCTTCTCAAATCCTTTGTCAGGCACAACATTCTCTGCCTTCCACTGCAGCAATTCCAGTACGGTACAAAGCTTTGTGTTGCCATCTTCGCAATTAGGTACAACCCTTTTTCGTGATCCTCTAACATGCGATCGAACTTCAGCTTCTCCTTTTGACTTTCGCATTGCGTCCTTGCATCGATAATGACTCGGTGGAGATCATCATCATCGGGCACATCGTTTGGTTCCTCTTGATCTTCAGCAGCTTCCCCCGTTGCAGCATCATCAGGCACATCATCTGGTTCATCTTGATCTTCAGTAGCTTCCCCCATTGCAGCATCACCGTATTCAGGGGGCACATAGTTGTCATCGTCCTCTTCTTCTTCGCTGTCTTCCATCATAACCCCTATTTCTCCGTGCCTCGTCCAAACATTATAGTGTGGCATGAAACCCTTGTAAAGCAGGTGGGTGTGAAGGATTTTCCAGTCAGAGTAAGATTTTGTATTCCCACATTTAGGGCATGGACAACACATAAAACCATTCTGCTTGTTTGCCTCAGCCACTTCAAGAAAATCATGCACGCCCTTAATGTACTTGGAGGTGTGTCTGTCACCGTAGATCCATTGCCGGTTCATCTGCGTGCATTATATATAATTATGTGTGCCAAAATTAAGAAAATTAGACAAGTATCTATGTAAAGTAAGAATTTTTTCTTTCAGAAAGAAGATAAGAATAAGAGGCTCACCACGGTGGTGTCGGCGACGAGATCGGCACGGGTGATCGACGGCGGTGAAGACGGGGACGGGGTGTGACAGACCGCTAATATAAACCTAGACAAATCTCGGGAAAAATGGAGCTTGGAGGTCGAGCTTCGAGAGGAGAAAGCTTAACTAGTGTGGCTCGGGTGTCGGTGTCAAAACCGGCGGATCTCGGGTAGGGGGTCCCGAACTATGCGTCTAGGCGGATGGTAACAGGAGACAAGGGACACGATGTTTTTACCCAGGTTCGGGCCCTCTCGATGGAGGTAATACCCTACTCCTGCTTGATTAATATTGATGATATGGGTAGTACAAGAGTAGATCTACCACGAGATCAGAGAGGCTAAACCCTAGAAGCTAGCCTAAGGTATGATTGTTGTTCCGTCCTACGGACTAAAACCCTTCGGTTTATATAGACACCGAATAGGGTTAGGGTTACACAGAGTCGGTTACAATGGTAGGAGATCTACATATCCGTATCGCCAAGCTTGCCTGCCACGCCAAGGAAAGTCCCATCCGGACAAGGGACGAAGTCTTCAATCTTGTATCTTCATAGTCTCGGAGTCCGGCCAAAGATGATAGTTCGGCTATCCGGACACCCCCTAGTCCAGGACTCCCTCAGTAGCCCCTGAACCAGGCTTCAATGACGACGAGTCCGGCGCGCATATTGTCTTCGGCATTGCAAGGCGGATTCCTCCTCCGAATACTTCATAGAAGGTTTTGAACACAAGGATAGTGTCCGGCTCTGCAAAACAAGTTCCACATACCACCGTAGAGAGAATAATTTTTGCACAGATCTGCTGACGTATTCCGCGGCGTGACATCACACCACGGCCAGGCCTTTATACGAACCGTTTTTTTTACTGTTCCAGCTTAGCGCGTTTAGCGAGGCGGTTTCCTTGGCACGTCTTATCAAAGCAGAGATCGTGCCCCCTTATTCCGGGATTCCCATCAATACGGACGTGGGTAACCCATCCGCGCCATTGATTATGGCGCTTGGGAGATAAGCAAGTTTTACCACGCTGGTGGGGGACGCATAGCTTCGTCCGTCCATATAAGGGGATAATGATCCACCTTTTCACCTACGCCTTCTTCCTCCTTTGCTCATCCATTTCCGCGCACTCGAGCTCCTGCGCCCCAGTCCGCACATCCCACCTGAACGTTCTCCAACTATGTCCGGAGCGGGAGGCAGGTGGATGGCCTCCTCCGTCACGGAGGGGCACATCGAAAAGCTGCGGACGGCCGGATACTTGTCCAGCAACATCGCGCACCGGCTACCCGACGAGGGGCAGCTCATTCCAACCCCCAGGCCCCATGAGAGGGTGGTGTTTCTCACCCACTTCCTCCGCGGACTAGGTTTTCCACTTCACCCATTTGTCCGGGGGCTCATGTTCTACTACGGCCTGGACTTCCACGATCTGGCCCCGAATTTCATCCTCAACATCTCGGCGTTCATCGTCGTGTGCGAGGCCTTCCTCTACATCCAGCCCCACTTCAGCTTATGGCTGAAGATCTTCAATGTCAAGCCGAAGGTAGTGGGCGGCCGCCAAGCGGAGTGTGGAGGTGCCATGGTTGGCAAGATGGCCAAAGTCCTATGGCTCGAGGGCTCCTTTGTGGAGACCATAAAGGGGTGGCAATCGGGGTGGTTCTACATCACCGAGCCGCGCGACTCTCAATGGGCGGCAGCCCCCGAATTCCGATCTGGCCTCCCCACGCGGCTCACATCATGGAAAGAGACGGGCCTGACGTGGGGGGATTCGGACGAGCTGTCCGGACTCCAAACCTGCGTCCGAAACCTGGTGGACAAGAATCTTAGGCTTGTCAACGTAATCCAGGTGATGCTCATCCGCCGGATTCTCCCATGCCAACAACGGGCCTTCAAATTGTGGGAGTTCGATCCGGCACAACACCCAACTCTAAAAAGGCTCTTCGACACTACGTACGAAGATGCCTGGAAGGTGCTGTTCAAGGGCGCTGAGGCTCCCACATCCGCTACCGAAGATCGCGGATTCAGCTCGTAGCGTCGAGCAAGCGAGGTAAATTATTTTACCCTTTATAGGGCTCTTGTTTTTCATAGATTGACTCTATGTGGGATCTAAAACTCCCTAACCTTTGATAGGACTGGCTGAAGACGTCCGGACAGATTAACTGTCCGGCCCCTTTGCCAGAAGACCCAGCGGACGCCCGATTGACGGGGCTGCTGGCTCCGGCACCTCACGTGGTGCCGAAGAAGAAAGCCAAGAAGGAGGCCACGGGAACTCGAAGGAGCTCCCAGCGCCAGGTGCTGTCGGACTCATCGCCCGACAACCCTGAGGCGGAATCCTCCTCTGAGGAAGAGGAGGAGGAAAAAGAAGCCTCTTCCCCAGCGGGGGGAGAGAAGAAAAGGAAGTCCGCCCCAACTGGGGAGGCCGGAGGGTCGAAGAAGGGAAGGACCCTTCCTCCGGACTTCTCCGCCAACGCCGACAGCGACGAGGAGGAGTGGCCAACAAGGGCCAAGCCCCTGGCGAGATCGTAAGTGTCCGGATACCCATGGCTTTTTTTCATTACATAGTGTTCTCTAATGCCGAACAATCATGCAGCCCGCCCAAGGACGAGCTCGCCGCTTCGTCGAGCGGGTCCCTGAATTCGTCGGAAGTGGAGAGTACTTCACTTCCGGCCGCCTCCTCACCTCACGCTGTGGATGACACCGAGGTGGGGCCCCGAGGGGGGCCTGGTCAAGAGGAGGTGGCGCAGGAGGCGCCGCAAGGCAGCCTCCTGGACTCCAGGCGCGAGGGGAGCGAGACCCCCAGGGGCTCTAAGCCCGACCCTTGTCCGGACTCCAAACCGGAACCTTCAGCGGTTCCGAAGTCCGGCAAGCGGTCCCTTCATAGGAAGGGTAAGACGCCGGTGTCCTCCGTCCAACCGGAGGCACCAGATAGCTTACTGGAGGCGCTTAACAGCGCCACCATCGAGGAGGAGCACCGCACTGTTATGAGTGTGGTGATCCAGAAAGTTCAGTCCGCCAAGAGCGGGCTGACTGAAGCCTGTACCAGCCTTCTAATAGGCTTGGAGGTAAGTTTAGAATATGTAAAAATATTACCGCATAGGCAGTAGCCCCTAATGCTTAGTTCGGTGTTCGGAAAGAAAAGCCGGACTAAGGATCTAAAAAGATATACGCAGGAGTCTAACATAAGTATGTCAATATGCGAATGCAGGCTGCACTGCTGACCTCTGCCGCACTGACTGCGGAGGTCAATGCATTGAGGAAGAGCCTTGAGCAGTCCGAGAACGAGCTCGGCCGTGCCAAGAAGTAGCTCGAGGACAGGGAAGGTAAGCAATACCTTATTAAAGAAATACCTTATAGAAAGGATTCGGTTGCAAAAGATGACAGGAATAACGTGGGTATTGTGTCACGACCGGATTTTCAATAAAAATATTTATTGAACAACCGACCCATTAAATCCAATAGGAGGATAAATCCTCCATATCGGTAGACAAAACATGGATACAAGAAGCCAGTAGCATTACAATATTACAAGGGTCGGACTAAAGATGCCCGACCAATTATTACAACACGCCAATAATTATACATGATGGCGGATATGGCACAAGGTGTAGGGTGGAAATACTACTGACTTGGAGTATGCATGGTTGGTGGAATAACACAGTGGGGTGGTTAATAAGTCTACTGCACTGGCGACTCATTGAGCGTCGAGGTGAGGCTCGATGAATTTATTTGGGTAGCGGAAGCGGATATTTACAAGGACTAATCCAGGGGTCGCACGAGACTTACCGGGATTCCTCTAGGTGTCGGACTCGCTATCGAACTCTTCATCCAAGAGATCGCCTTCGTCAGCATCTGGCCAAATCAACAAGCCAGGTGAGTACTATGAAAGTACTCGCAAGACAGTTCGGACAAAAGATACAACAAATGGAAGCATGAATGCGACATAGTTAATCTTAACAATGCTCAATTAAAGCAGTATAGGAAAATAATTAAAATGGGAGTCGGCGGTAGTCCGCTCGAAAACCCAAGGAGGCAAACTTAAAAATGATCGGGTGTCTGAGGTGACGCCTCGAAAGGTGAATAAATAAGCAAGATATTGCCACAGTCGGGCGTCTGAGCGACACCTCATAAAGGGCTTATATTGAAATAAAAATGCATGCGCGCCGCAGTCGGACGTCTGAGCGACATCACAGAAAGGGCTTATAATAAAAATAAGTAACATCAATGCCGCAGTCGGACGTCTGAGCGACATCACAGATAGGGCTTATAAGAAAAATAAGTAACGGCAATGCCGCAGTCGGACGTCTAAGCGACATCACAGAAAGGGCTTATAATAAAAATAAGTAACAGCAATGCTGCAGTCGGACATCTGAGCGACATCACATAAAGGGCTTATAATAAAAATAAGTAACAGCAATGCCGCAGTTGGACATCTGAGCGACATCACAGAAAGGGCTTATAAGAAAAATAAGTAACAGCAATGCCGCAGTCGGACATCTGAGCGACATCACAGAAAGGGCTTATAAGAAAAATAAGTAACAGCAATGCCGCAGTCGGACATCTGAGCGACATCACAGAAAGGGCTTATAAGAAAAATAAGTAACAGCAATGCCGCAGTCGGACATCTGAGCGACATCACAGAAAGGGCTTATAAGAAAAATAAGTAACAGCAATGCCGCAGTCGGACATCTGAGCGACATCACAGAAAGGGCTTATAAGAAAAATAAGTAACAGCAATGCCGCAGTCGGACATCTGAGCGACATCACAGAAAGGGCTTATAAGAAAAATAAGTAACAGCAATGCCGCAGTCGGACATCTGAGCGACATCACAGAAAGGGCTTATAAGAAAAATAAGTAACATCAATGCCGCAGTCGGACGTCTGAGCGACATCACAGATAGGGCTTATAAGAAAAATAAGTAACGGCAATGCCGCAGTCGGACGTCTAAGCGACATCACAGAAAGGGCTTATAATAAAAATAAGTAACAGCAATGCTGCAGTCGGACATCTGAGCGACATCACATAAAGGGCTTATAATAAAAATAAGTAACAGCAATGCCGCAGTTGGACATCTGAGCGACATCACAGAAAGGGCTTATAATAAAAATAAGTAACAACAATGCCGCAGTCGGACGTCTGAGCGACATGTTCGCCTCCGCTTCTGGGCCTGCCTTTGGAGCCTGGCTGGCGGAGGCTCGATTGGCAACCTCTCCGGATATAGTCCGGCGAGCGCTCTTTTTCCTGAAGAGAGCACGAGCGTTAGTATGCCTTCCGGAATAAAACCTGGGAATAAGGTGACACGCCATACCGTTGCGCTGACGTTTCAATTCGGACCGCACTTCTTTTTAGCCAGCCGGGCCGCGCTGCCCCTTGTTGGCTAGCCGTCGCAGGCTCGGCCTTCTGCTTCAAGGGCTCCCCCTGCAAAACACCGTTGGTATACGGTGATAAAAAATAAGCACTGATGAATCATTCTCAAAGTATTGGGGCTTCGGTCTCAGTTACCTGTGAAGCTGGAAGTATTCCAGGGTAATCGGCCGTAATGGCAACCAGGGCATTAACAATGCTAAGTTGGTGAAATACCCCATCGATCAGCTCCACCGATATGTCCGGATCCTCTTGGGAGGCCGGATCGAGGAACCGTTCCGGTTCTTCGGGTTGTGGAGGTAGGCTGTTTATATCCTTTACGGCTTGGCGCAGTTCCTGCGTCGAAATTACAAAATGAGATACTTGACTATGGGAATATGGATCGGATGGGCAAAAAGAAATGTCCGCTTACCCAACTTGGAGGATTGTTCATAGAAAATCCGTCATGTGGATTGACGCGAAGAAATTCCTCCTCTTCTCCCTTGTACAATGCGGACAAGGTCTTCATTAGATCAGCGACCGATCCCGGCCCCTTATGGCCATGGCGGGTGGCATCATCCTCCCCATTGAAATCCCACATGGGGTGGCCTCTATACTGGAGCGGCTGCACCCCCCGCATAATGCATGTGGCCATGACCCCGATCATGGTCAGTCCGGAATGAGCCAACAACCTTATTCGGCTCATCAGGTAAAGGACGTCCCTGTCATTTTCCCTCTGAGGGCTCCGCGGACGCCAGCTTAGGCGTTTCTTCAAAGGAGCATTACTGAACTCCGGGAGGCCGATCCGAACAGGGTACGGCAGGGGGACATCTTCTATATAAAACCATTCCGAAGGCCAGTCTTCGGACGCCTTCTTCGGGGTTCCAGATAGATATCCGGTCCCAGCGATTCGCCATAGTTCGGCTCCGCCCACTTGATATATCGACCCCTCCTGAGAACGGGGTACGAGGCAGAACAACCTCTTCCACAGCGCCAAATGAGCCTCAATGCCCAAAAACAGCTCGCAAAGGGCCACGAAGCCCGCAAAATGCAGAATGGAGGCAGGCGTAAGGTTGTGCAAGTGGAGGCCATAGAACTCCAGGAGCCCCCAGAGAAACGGATGAATTGGAAATCCGAGCCCTCTTATCAAATAAGGGACAAGGCATACCCGCTCTCCTTGGGAGGGACTGGGGACGCTCTCCGCTTGTTTTCCGAGGTGGCGAGTCCGGCTCGAACCGGAACCATGAAGGCTGGAGGAAGAAATCCCTTGGTTTGGAGCGTCACTAGCTCGCTGTGCGGGACGAAGCATCTCTCCCAATCTCCAGGCTGACGATTGGGAGGGCGAGAGGAGGAGCCGCATCGACTGTCCATGATGGAATGGATTTCTGTCAAATGCGCTCCGATGAAAGCTCGCGAAGGGAAGATGGTGTGATTCGGATCTAGATCCTCGTCTCTTATATAGGAAGCTCATTTGTGCAGCTAGGGGGGTAAATGTAAAAATACCCTGGCTTTTCGCACTCGTTCAACACGTGGAAGATGGCCATTATTGGGCGTGGAAGCCAAGGAGCGCGATATTTACGAGAAGCCGGACACTATTCAACAGGTACACAGGATTTGGAGAAGAACCCGCCTTGCAATGCCGAAGACAATCTATGCGCCGGACTCGTCGTCATTGAAACCTGGTTCGGAGGCTACTGAGGGAGTCCCGGATTAGGGGGTGTCCGGATAGCCGGACTATGACCTTTGGCCGAACTCCTGGACTATGAAGATGCGAGATTGAAGACTTCGTCCCGTGTCCGGATGGGACTTTCCTTGGCGTGGAAGGCAAGCTTGGCGATACGGATATGTAGATCTCCTACCAATTTAACTGACTCTGTGTAACCCTAACCCTCTTCGGTGCCTATATAAACCGGAGGGTTTTAGTCCATAGGACGAACAACAATCATACCATAGGCTAGCTTCTAGGGTTTAGCCTCTCTAATCTCGTGGTAGATCTACTCTTGTACTACCCATATCATCAATATTAATCAAGCAGGAGTAGGATATTACCTCCATCGAGATGTCCCGAACCTGGGTAAAAACATCGTGTCCCTTGTTTCCTGTTACCATCCACCTAGACGCACAGTTCGGGACCCCCTACCCGAGATCCGCCGGTTTTGACACCGACAGTAGGTTCGTCATGGTGTAGCAACATAACTTCCAGAACAGGATTACCGTACCACTCTGGTGCGGATCTTACTCTGCTTGACCTACGAGGTTCTGTAACAACTTGATTTGAAGTTTCATGATCATCATCATTAACTTCCTCACTAATTGGTGTAGGTGTCGCAGAAACCGATTTCTGTGATGAACTAATTTCCAATAAGGGAGCAGGTACAGTTACCTCATCAAGTTCTACTTTCCTCCCACTCACTTCTTTCCAGAGAAACTCCTTCTCTAGAAAGATTCCAAATTTAGCAACAAAAGTCTTGCCTTCGGATCTATGATAGAAGGTGTACCCAACAGTCTCTTTTGGGTATCCTATGAAGACACATTTTTCCGATTTGGGTTCGAGCTTATCAGGTTGAAACTTTTTCACATAAGCATCGCAGCCCCAAACTTTAAGAAACCACAACTTTGGTTTCTTGCCAAACCACAGTTCATAAGGCGTCGTCTCAACGGATTTCGATGATGTCCTATTTAACGTGAATGCAACCGTCTCTAAAGCATAACCCCAAAACGATAGCGCTGAATCTGTAAGAGACTTCATAGATCGCACCATATCAAGTAAAGTACGATTACGACGTTTGGACACACCATTACGCTGTGGTGTTCCGGGTGGCATGATTTGCGAAACTATTCCGCATTGTTTCAAATGAAGACAAAACTCGTAACTCAAATATTCTCCTCCACGATCAGATCGTATAAACTTTATTTTCTTGTTATGATGATTTTCAACTTCACTCTGAAATTCTTTGAACTTTTCAAATGTTTCAGACTTATGTTTCAGTAAGTAGATATACCCATATCTGCTCAAATCATCTGTGAAGGTGAGAAAATAACGAATCCGCCTCGAGCCTCAATATTCATTGGACCACATACATTTGTATGTACAATTTCCAACAAATCTGTTGCTCGCTCCATAGTTCCGGAGAACGGCGTTTTAGTCATCTTGCACATGAGGCACGGTTCCCAAGTACCAAGTGATTCATAATCAAGTGGTTCCAAAAGTCCATCAGTATGGAGTTTCTTCATGCGCTTTACACTGATATGACCTAAACGACAGTGCCACAAATAATTTGCACTATCATTATCAACTCTGCATCTTTTGGCTTCAATATTATGAATATGTGTATCACTACTATCGAGATTCAACAAAAATAGACCACTCTTCAAGGGTGCATGACCATAAAAGATATAACTAATATAAATAGAACAACCATTATTCTCTTATTTAAATGAATAACCTTCTCGCATCAAACAAGATCCGGATATAATGTTCATCCTCAACGCTGGCACCAAATAACAATTATTCAGGTCTAAAACTAATCCCGAAGGTGGATTTAGAGGTAGCGTGCCAACCACGATCACATCGACTATGGAACCATTTCCCACGCGCATCGTCACCTCGTCCTTAGCCAATCTTCTCTTAATCCATTGTCCCTGTTTCGAGTTGTAAATATTAGCAACAGAACCAGTATCAAA
>LR880972.1:65130221-65146499 GCA_904067115.1 Aegilops sharonensis | reverse complement strand
TCTATGTCTGATGCTGAAACACAATCTGGTAATGAACATGAACCTAGTGAAAATGTTAATGATGATGTTCATGATGATGCTCAACCTAGTAATGATAATGATGTAGAAGTTGAACCTGCAGTTGATCTTGATAACCCACAATCAAAGAATCAACATTATGATAAAAAAGACTTGTTGCTAGGAAACATGGTAAAGAAAGGGAACCATGGGTTCAAAAACCCATGCCTTTTCCTCCGAACCCATCCAAGAAAAAGGATGATGAGGATTTTGAGCGCTTTGCTGAAATGATTAGACCCATCTTTTTGCGTATGCGATTAACTGATGTGCTCAAAACTAATCCTTATGCTAAGTATATGAAGGATATCATTACAAATAAAAGAAAGATACCGGAAGCTGAAATTTCCACCATGCTTGCTAATTATACTTTTAAGGGTGGAATACCAAAGAAACTTGGAGATCCAGGAGTACCTACCATACCATGCTCCATTAAGAGAAATTATGTTAAAACTGCTTTATGTGATCTTGGAGCCGGTGTTAGTGTTATGCATCTCTCTTTATATCGTAGACTTGATTTGAATAAGTTGACACCTACTGAAATTTCTTTGCAAATGGCTAATAAATCAACTGCTATACCTGTCGGTATTTGTGAGGATGTGCCTGTTGTGGTTGCAAACGTTACTATTTTAACAGACTTTGTTGTTCTTGATATTCCAGAGGATGAAGTATGTCTATTATTCTTGGAAGACCTTTCCTTAATACTGCAGGGGCTGTTATTGATTGCAACAAAGGCAATGTCACTTTTCATGTTAATGGTAATGAGAACACGGTACACTTTCCGAGGAAACAACCTCAAGTTCATAGTATCAACTCTATTGGAAAAATTCCATCGATTATATTTGGAGGTTTTGAATTTCCTCTCCCTACTGTCAAGAAGAAATATGATATACTTATTATCGGGGATGTCCATATCCCCGTTGAGGTAACCTAGTGTTATTCGAAATTTCTTCGGTTCCATGTTAGTCGGAATGAGTTTGTTAACAAGACCTGATCAACCTTGTTAGTGGATTCCTTTTGATGAGCATGATATGGATGAAACTAGAAGCACAACCTTCTGTACCCTCTTTATATTTTATGTTATTTAGTAGAAATAAAGTAAAATAGTATTTTTCTGTCTGTCTCCTGACTTATCCGTACAATATAAGAATTTCCCGAAAATAAAAGTCCTCAGAATGCCATGCCAATTTAATATGATTTTTTCGGGAATATTTGACGATTTTTGTGCAAAAATCACCGCGAGGGGAGCCGCCACCTGGCCACGAGGGTGCAGGGCGCGCCCTACCCTCCTAGGCGCGTCCCCTGCCTCGTGGGCCCATGGTGGCCCTCCTCCACTTATTCCTGCACTCATCTTCTTCCTCTGCCTCACACAAACCCGAAAAACCAACTCAAGCACGAGTTCCAGCCACTTTTGCTGTGATTTTCGATCTCCTTGCTCAAAGCACCTCTCGTAAAACTGCTCGGGGAGATTGTTCCTTGGTATGTGACTTCTCCATTGGTCCAATTAGTTTTTGTTCTAGTGCTTTATTCTTTGCAAATTTGTGCTGCATAGGTGACCATATTCTTGAGCTTGCATGTCAAATTTATATGGTTCCAAGTAGTTCTAATGCTTGATATAGGCTCTAGGCACTTGTCGGAGTAGTTGCTATCAATTTTATTGAAGTTGGTGCACTTTTGTTTGAAGTTACTAAAAATTTCAGAAATTTTTCAGAGGAAACAATATGTTAAGGAAGATGTTCCAAGGTGGTTCTTCAAGGAAGCAAGGTCCCAGGCTTGCAATGCGTGACGCTGAAGAGGAACCACCAAGAGACGCTCTTGTGAGGCCCTGTGAATGGCCTTCGGAAAATTTTATGGATCAAGCGGGAACCAAAGAAGAATTTAACGCATATTTGCGTAACGCCGGTCTTGTGGACTTCGAGGCTGACAAATGCCCCCAGTATCATGATCTCACAAGTTCATTTGTAAGGAGGTTTGAGTATTCATCTTCGCGTAATTCTCCTTCAGTCATGTTTGGCCTTTATGACAAATCTTATACCATGGACTTAGAGGATTTCACTTTTGCTGTAAACTTCCTTCTTGGGGTAGTGTCAGGGATCCCCCTAAATCTGAATTTAGAGACTTTCTTGCTAGTATAACTGTGGGGGAATGTAGAGATATAACGCAAGTCACTATAGGGAGCATTCACTTTCTTGCTATACATTACTTTGCTCTCTTCATGGTAGATGCATAAATGCTAAGGATGAAGCATGTCACATGTGTGTCCCTGATCTCAGCATTCTCAGGAGTGCTGTGTTAGGAGACCAATCTTATCATATGGGAGCCATTGTAGCTCGTAGGTTGCATCATAATAGATATAACGGAGATTTCTTTGGAGGAATTTATGCAACCCGCTTAGCTAATTTTCTTGAGATAGACATTCGTGAGGGTGATATGGAGTTACCCCCTACTTATTTAGATTTTGACTCTATGGTTTCCCACCAGGTTGTTGAGAGGACTGAACCGCCTCTCCAGTATCGACTAATCTTTAAAAAACGGCATGTTGTCCATATTGCTCTTCCTGCTCCTGCCTTCTTTGATTCTCAGACAAAAGGAAGATATGTTATTACCAGAGAGGAGGCAGATGAGTAGGAGAGAAGAGCGGAGGCGGCGCGACGCCACGCTGCAGCCCAGGAGGCGATAGCCGCTGCATCTCAGTACGACCCCAGCTACACCTACGGGTATCCGCCAGGCCATCCCTGGCAATGAACCAACTTAGGCTAAAAGCCTAAGCTTGGGGGAGTACGTATTTCTCACTGACATTACATTTATGTTCACACACACTCATTGCTAGATGTCGCTGCTCATACTCTTTCACTGTAATATCCATGCTAGTTTATTTCCTTTTTCCTGCTTTCTTCTTGTGTGTCTATTAAACCTTAAAAAACAAAAAAAATAGTAGTACTTTATTTCTTTGCTGTAGTAATTAAAAAGAAAACCCAAAAATATTTCCCGTTCTTCTTTTGCTTGTTGGGAGCTTTCCCGTGTAAATAGTTTTTATTTCTTTTCTTTTCTTTGGGGGTCAGTAGGAGAAGACCATGATTAAATTGTTGAAGTGGCTCTTATATGCATCATTGTTGATTTAACCAAGAGCCCATATTGCCTTGTCTTCTCCTGTTTATTGAATGCTTGCAGATTCCAGCTTAGTCCAATGCACGTGCACTCTTATTATTATTCACATTGTTCGGTCGTGCAAGTGAAAGGCAATTATGATGATATATGATGGACTGACTAAGATGAGAAAAGCTGGTATGAACTCGGCCTCTTTTGTTTTTGTAAATATGATGAGTTCATCGTTCTTGATTCAGCTTATTATGAATAAACATGTTTTGCAATGACAATTAGAGATCATAGTTGCTCGTGTCATGCTTGAATAGCTATGAGTTATAATGATTTACCTTGCGTGCCAACATGCTATTAAAATGGTTGTGATGTGGTATGATGGGGTGGTATCCTCCTTTGAATGATTTAAGTGACTTGACTTGGCACATGTTCACGCATGTAGTTGAAACAAATCAACATAGCCTTCACGATATTTATGTTCATGGTGGATTATATCCTACTCATGCTTATATTCAATGTTTATTAATTTTAATGCATGTTCATGACTGTTGTCGCTCTCTAGTTGGTCGCTTCCCAGTCTTTTGCTAGCCTTCACTTGTACTAAGCGGGAATACTTCTTGTGCATCCAATCCCTTAAACCCCAAAGTTATTCCATATGAGTCCACCATACCTTCCTATATGCGGTATCTACCTGCTGTTCCAAGTAAATTTGTATGTGCCAAAATATAAACCTTCAAATAAACATTCTATTTTGCATGCTCGAATAGCTCATATATCAACTAGGGCTGCCCTTATCTTCCGTGTTAGGCGGGTTATTCTCAAGAGGAGTGGACTCCGCTCCTCACTCACGAGAAAATGGCTGGTCACCGGGATGCCCAGTCCCATGCTTTATGCAAACTAAATCAAAATAATTGCAAACAAAACTCCCCCTGGGACCCGTTGAATGTTGGAGGCACTCGTTGTTTCGAGCAAGCCATGGATTGATGCTTGTGGAGGAGGGGGAGTATAAACTTTACCATTCTGTTTGGGAACCGCCTATAATTTGTTTAGCATGGAAGATATCATCATCTCTTAGTTGTTATGTTGACAATGAAAGTATGCTGCTCAAAATATAATTTATCTCTATTTCAAAACCGAGCTCTGGCACCTCTACAAATCCCTGCTTCCCTCTGCGAAGGACCTATCTATTTACTTTTATGTTGAGTCATCACCCTCTTATTAAAAAGCACTAGCTGGAGAGCACAACTGTCATTTGCATTCATCACTACTAATTTATATTGGGTATGACTATGATTCGATCTCTTTTACCATGAATTACAATGTCTAGTCAGTCCTTGATCTTTAAAGGTGCTCTGCATTTATGTTTTGCGGTCTCGGAAAGGGCTAGCGAGATACCATCTTGTTATATCATATTATGATTATTTTGAGAAAGTGTTGTCATCCAAGATTTATTATTAGGAATTCCTAGCTGATTATGTTATTGATATGAGTAAACATGAGACCTAGGAGTTATTGCAAATGTGGTTAGTTATAATCTTTGCTGAAATCCTGAATGCTGGCTTTACATAGGTACAACAACAAGAGCAAACAGAATTTGTAAAAGTTTTTCTTTTTCTCTTTCAGTTTGTCAACTGAATTGCTTGAGGAAAAGCATGGGTTTTTGCCCTTGTTTTGGACTCTAACTTGTATGATTTGAATGGAACTAACCCGGACTGACACTGTTTTCAGCATAATTGCCATGATGTTGTTTTATGTGCAGAAAACAAAAGTTCTCGGAATGACCTGAAACTCCACGGGATGTCTTATAAAAAATAATAAAAAATCCTCGCCAAAGATGCAGACCAGGGGGCCCACACCCTGTCCACGAGGGTGGGGGGCGCCCCCCCCCCTCTAGGGCGCGCCCCCTACCTCGTGGGCCCCCTGGACACCTTCCGACGCCAACTCCAACTCCATATATTGGCTTTCGGGGAGAAAAAATTGGAGAGAAGAAATCATCGCGTCCGCTAAGCCCTAATCTCTCTCGGGAGGGCTGATCTGGAGTCCGTTCGGGGCTCCGGAGAGGGGGGGCTCGTCGCCGTTGTCATCATCAACCATCCTCCATCACCAATTTCATGATGCTCACCGTCGTGCGTGAGTAATTCCATCGTAGGCTTGCTGGACGGTGATGGGTTGGATGAGATTTATCATGTAATCGAGTTAGTTTTGTTAGGGTTTGATCCCTAGTATCCACTATGTTATGAGATTTATGTTGCTATGACTTTGCTATGCTTAATGATTGTCACTAGGGCCCGGGTGCCATGATTTCAGATCTGAACCTATTATTTTTTCATGAATATATGTGAGTTCTTGATCCTATCTTGCAAGTCTATAGTCACCTACTATGTGTTATTATCCGGCAACCCCGAGGTGACAATAATCGGGACCACTCCTGGTGATGACCATAGTTTGAGGAGTTCATGTATTCACTATGTGCTAATGCTTTGTTCCGGTTCTCTATTAAAAGGAGACATTAATATCCCTTAGTTTCCATTAGGACCCCGCTGCCACGGGAGGGTAGGACAAAAGATGTCATGCAAGTTCTTTTCCATAAGCACGTATGACTATATTCGGAATACATGCCTACATTACATTGATGAATTGGAGCTAGTTCTGTGTCACCCTATGTTATGACTGTTACATGACGAACTGCATCCGGCATAATTATCCATCACTGATCTGGTGCCTACGAGCTTTCAATATACTGGTCTTCGCTTATTTACTTTTCCGTTGCTACTGTTACAATCACTACAAAATACCAACAACATTACTTTTGCTATCTTTACTTTTGTTACCGTTACCACCACTATCATATTAGTTTGTGACTAAACATTTTGCTGCAGATACTAAGTTTCCGGTGTGGTTGAATTGACAACTCAGCTGCTAATACTTGAGAATATTCTTTGGCTCCCCTTGTGTCGAATCAATAAATTTGGGTTGAATACTCTACCCTCGAAAGATGTTGCGATCCCCTATACTTGTGGGCTTTGCCTAAGCACCGCTACAGTATTATCGAGGTGGATGTGGTGGAGGGGGGCACCGCACACGGCTCAAAGATCAACAGATCAATTGTTGTGTCTTTGGGGTGCCCTCCTGCCCCCGTATATAAAGGAGCAAGGGGGGAGAGGCGGCCGGCCAGGAGAGGGGCGCGCCAGGAGGAGTCCTACTCCCACCGGGAGTAGGACTCCCTCCCTTCCTTATTGGATTAGGAGAAGGGGGGAAAGAGGAGGAGGAGACGAAGGAAAGGGGGGCGCCGCCCCCCCCCCCCTCCTTGTCTAATTCGGACTAGAGGGGGAGGGGGCGTGGCCTGCCCTGTCCGCCCCTCCTCTTATCCACTAAGGCCCATATAAGCCTATTAATCCCCCGGGGGGGGGGGGGTTCCGGTAACCCCCTGGTACTCCGGTATATATCCGATAACCCCCGGAACCATTCCGGTGTACGAATATAGTCGTCCAATATATCAATCTTCATGTCTCGACCATTTCGAGACTCCTCGTTATGTCCGTGATCACATCCGGGACTCCGAACAACCTTAGGTACATCAAAACATATAAACTCATAATATAACTATCATCGAAACTTTAAGCGTGCGGACCCTACGGGTTCGAGAACTATCTAGACATGACCGAGACACGTCTCCGGTGAATAACCAATAGCGGAACCTGGATGCTCATATTGGCTCCCACATATTATACGAAGATCTTTATCGGTCAGACCGCATAACAACATACATTGTTCCCTTTGTCATCGGTATGTTACTTGCCCGAGATTCGATCGTCGGTATCGTAATACCTAGTTCAATCTCGTTACCGGCAAGTCTCTTTACTCGTTCTGTAATACATCATCCTGCAAATAACTCATAAGTTGGAATGCTTGCAAGGCTTAAGTGATGTGCATTACCGAGTGGGCCCAGAGATACCTCTCCGACAATCGGAGTGAAAAATCCTAATCTCGAAATATGCCAACCCAACAAGTACCTTCAGAGACACCTGTAGAGCACCTTTATAATCACCCAGTTATGTTGTGACGTTTGGTAGCACACAAAGTGTTCCTCCGGTAAACGGGAGTTGCATAATCTCATAGTCATAGGAACATGTATAAGTCATGAAGAAAGCAATAGCAGAATAGTAAACGATCGTGTGCTAAGCTAACGGAATGGGTCAAGTCAATCACCCGTTAATCAAATGACAACTCATGTCAATGGCTAGGAAACATAACGATCTTTGATCAACGAGCTAGTCAAGTAGAGGCATACTAGTGACACTCTGTTTGTCTATGCATTCACACAAGTATTATGTTTCCGGTTAATACAATTCTAGCAGGAATAATAAACATTTATCATGATATAAGGAAATAAATAATAACTTTATTATTGCCTTCAGGCCATATTTCCTTCAAGTGGGTGTCACCATTGATTCATACAACCCATGTCTTCTAGGATTTTTTCTGTGAGGAAAAGCACTAGTAGAAATCAGGGCTTTGGTTCGGGCCTGGACAACCCATTAGTCCTGGTTCTGCACGAACCGGGACCCATGGGGGCATTTGTCCCAGTTCGTGAGCCCAGGGGGCCGGCCGGAGCCTCATGGGCATTGGTCCCAGTTTGTGTGGACCCATTTGTCCCGGTTCTAGGCACGAACCGAGACCAATGGGCCTCTCTCCTGGCCCGCAACCATTGGACGCGGTTTGTGGCTCGAACCAGGACAGAATGTGGAGCTTTAGTCCCGGTTCGAGCCACGAACCGGGACAAATGAGTTGCCTATATATACCCCATCGCCGCAGCAGAGCACTCCAAAGTGCTCTGTTTTTTGCTGGCCAGTGAGGGGAGGGCATTTGGGTGCTCTAGCTCACCTCCTATGCACATGAGGTGTTCGATGAAATGCCCGATGAGGGAGTCCTGGACTAGGGGGTGTCCGGATAGCCGAACTATCATCTTTGGCCGGACTCCGAGACTATGAAGATACAAGATTGAAGACTTCGTCCCTTGTCCGGATGGGACTTTCCTTGGCGTGGAAGGCAAGCTTGGCGATACGGATATGTAGATCTCCTACCATTGTAACCGACTCTGTGTAACCCTAACCCTATTCGGTGTCTCTATAAACCGAAGGGTTTTAGTCCGTAGGACGGAACAACAATCATACCATAGGCTAGCTTCTAGGGTTTAGCCTCTCTGATCTCGTGGTAGATCTACTCTTGTACTACCCATATCATCAATATTAATCAAGCAGGAGTAGGTTATTACCTCCATCGAGAGGGCCCGAACCTGGGTAAAAACATCGTGTCCCTTGTCTCCTGTTACCATCCACCTAGACGCATAGTTCGGGACCCCCTACCCAAGATCCGCCGGTTTTGAGACCGACATTGGTGCTTTCATTGAGAGTTCCTCTGTGTCGTCACTTATAGGCCCGATGGCTCCTTCGATCATCAACAACGACGCGGTCCAGGGTGAGACTTTTCTCCCCGGACCAATTCACTTGGCCATCTGGAGCAGATCGAAAGCTACGCCCCTGGCCATCAGGTCAGATTTGGGAGCTTGAACTACACGGCCGACATCCGCGGAGACTTGATCTTCGACGGATTCGAGCCACAGCCAAGCGCACCGCACTGTCTCGATGGGCACGATCTAGCTCTGCCGCCGGACAGTGCCCTGGAGGCCGCACCGGCGTCCGCTCCGACCCTTAGCTCGGAGCAGACTCCCCCGATCGAGGACGAGTGGTTGGACACCGCCTCGGGGGCTACGATCTCAACGGCGATTGAGCCGAACTCCATCCCTGTCCTTTACGAAGACCGTGGCTCCAAGGTGCCGGACTCCTCTCCGGACTCCGAACCCTCCGCGCCCCTGCCAATCGAATCCGATTGGGCGCCGGTCATGGAGTTCACTGTCGCGGACATCTTTCAGCACTCGCCCTTTGGTGACATCTTGAATTCACTAAAGTCTCTCTCTTTATCAGGAGATCCCTGGCCGGACTACGGTCAGGAAGGTTGGGATGCGGACGACGAAGAAATTCAACGCCCACCCACCACCCACTTTGTAGCCACTGTCGATGATTTAACCGACATGCTCGACTTCGACTCCGAAGACATCGACGGTATGGACGACGATGCCGGAGACGACCAAGAACCAGCGCCTACAGGGCACTGGAAGCCCACCTCGTCATACGACATATACATGGTGGACATCCCAAAAGATGGGAACGGCGATGGAACAGCGGAGGATTACCCCTCCAAGAAACAACCCAAGCGCCGACGTCAGCGGCGCCGCTCTAAATTCCGCCACAGTAAAAACGACGATTCCGGCACGGGAGATAATAACACCCCGGACAATGCCGAAGACAACCCCCTCCAGCAGGATTCAGCACAGGAGGAGGGAGAAGCCAGCCCTCATGATAGAACGGCAGACAGGGAGGTGGAGGATGATAATTATATACCTCCCTCCGAAGATGAGGCAAGCCTCGACGACGACGAATTTGTCGTGCCTGAGGATCCTGCCGAACAGGAGCGTTTCAAACGCAGGCTTATGGCCACGGCAAGCAGCCTCAAGAAAAAGCAGCAGCAGCTTAGAGCTGACCAAGACTTGCTAAGTGACAAATGGACTGAAGTCCTTGCAGCCGAAGAGTATGAACTCGAACGCCCCTCCAAGAGATACCCCAAACGCAGGCTGCTACCCCAATTAGAGGAAGCAGCACCCAAACCTACATCACATGCGCATGATGCGGCCGACCGACCACCCGTGGTCGCGACAGAGAGGCCTCTAGACCCTCCATTCAAGCCGTACTCCGGCGTCGCTCGAAAAGTACCAAGGCACGGGGAAACGCGCCAGACCTGCGAGACGTATTGGAGGACAAGGCAAGGCAAACAAGATCGATCTACGGAACGCGAGGGCATCCCACGACACGTGACGATAACCGTCACGCCGGATACAGCAACTCCGGCCGGGCCGAACACAGTAGACAAAGCTGATATGAGCTATGTCGTGATATAGCCCAATATAGAGGCGCCACACACCCACTATGCTTCACAGATGAAGTAATGGATCATCAAATCCCCGAGGGTTTCAAACCCGTAAACATCGAATCATACGATGGCACAACAGATCCTGCGGTTTGGATCGAGGACTACCTCCTCCATATCCACATGGCCCGCGGAGATGATCTACACGCCATCAAATACCTCCCACTCAAGCTTAAAGGACCAGCTCGGCATTGGCTCAACAGCTTGCCAGCATAATCAATTGGTTGTTAGGAGGACCTGGAAGCCACATTCCTTGATAACTTCCAGGGAACATATGTGCAACCACCAGACGCCGATGACCTCAGCCACATAATCCAGCAGCCGGAAGAATCGGCCAGACAATTCTGGACACGGTTCCTAACCAAGCAAAATCAAATCGTTGACTGTCCGGATGCAGAGGCCCTTGCAGCCTTTAAACATAACATCCGCGATGAGTGGCTTGCTCGTCACCTAGGACAGGAAAAGCCGAAATCCATGGCAGCCCTCACCACACTCATGACCCGCTTTTGCGCGGGAGAGGACAGCTGGCTAGCTCGAAGCAACAACTTGGCCAAACACCCTGATATTTTGGATACCAAGGATATCAATGGCAGGTCGCGTCACAACAAGCATAAACGCCGCATTAACGGTGATAATGCTGAAGATACGACAGTAAATGCCGGATTCAGAGGCTCTAAACCCGGTCAGCGGAAGAAGCCATTCAAAAGAAATACACAGGGCCCGTCCAACTTGGACCGAATACTCAATCGCCTGTGCCAGATACATGGCACCCCCGAAAAACCAGCCAACCACACCAACAGGGATTGTTGGGTGTTCAAGCAAGCAGGCAAGTTAAGTGCCGAACTCAATGACAAGGGGCTACATAGCGATGACGAGGAAGAGCCCCGGCAGCCGAATAATAGAGGACAGAAGGGCTTTCCCACACAAGTGCGGACGGTGAACATGATATACGCATCCCACATACCCAAAAGGGAGCGGAAGCGTGCACTAAGGGACGTATACGCGATGGAGCCAGCCGCCCCGAAGTTCAACCCATGGTCCTCCTGCCCGATCACATTTGATCGAAGGGACCACCCCACTAGCATCCGTCACGGCCGATTCGCCGCATTGGTTCTTGACCCAATCATCGACGGATTTCACCTCACTAGAGTCCTGATGGACGGCGGTAGCAGCCTGAACCTGCTTTATCAGGATACAGTGCGCAAAATGGGCATAGACCCCTCAAGGATTAAACCCACAAAGATGACCTTTAAAGGCGTCATACTGGGTGTAGAGGCCAATTGTACAGGCCCAGTTACACTCGAAGTGGTCTTCGGATCCCCGGATAACTTCCGAAGCGAAGAGTTAATCTTCGACATAGTCCCGTTCCGTAGCGGCTATCATGCACTGCTTGGACGAACCGCATTTGCAAAGTTCAATGCGGTGCCGCACTACGCATAACTCAAGCTCAAGATGTCAGGCCCTTGAGGAGTAATCACGGTCAATGGAAACACCGAACGCTCTCTCCGAACGGAGGAGCACACGGCGGCCCTCGCGGCGGAGGTCCAAAGCAGCCTCTCACAACAATTCTCAAGTCCGGCCACTAAACGTCCGGACACTGTCAAGCGCGCCCGGAGTAACCTACAACAAGACCGCCTGGCACGATCCAAGCACGCGTAGCAATCCTGCCCCAACCCCAGCCCTCGCGAAACAGCGAAGCCAGTACTACGCGTACATAACTATGCTCTGGAGATACCATGGGCCTAAGGTGAGGGGCACGACCACGGCACGCCCAGAATGCGGATCAACCGCACTAGGGGCTCCCAATTGTGTCGTTCTTTTTTTTCTTACTTTCAGGACTCCGTTTTCCAGAAGTCCTGTCCGGCACTAGAATTGCCAAACTCACGATGCAACAGCCAGGGAAGCAGAAAGCTACGTCGAGTGTCCAGGTGGTCTCTACTACGAGCATTATACCTGTTTTACATACCATCCCGCAGCTTACCCCTGGAGGGGGACATGTTAAATAGTCCCATCCCTTGCCTATCGCACAATTTGTATCGTTCTGCTTTTATTTGCAGTTTTTTTTTGAATAACCAATATATAGCTTTTTCCTATTATTGCATTTCTTTTCTTTATCTATATATATGTTCATTTCATGACATGTTGCACTCGTACACTTGGTACGACCAATACACCAGGGGCTTAAGTACCCCAAAAGTATGGTGTGATAAGTCCGAACACTTTCACAAGTGCGGCACCCCGAACTTATAGCATTATATGCATCGGCTCCGAATCATGTCTTGGGTCAATAGTTGGGTTTGCCTGGCTCCCATGTTTTGGTACCTTACGTCCCGTTATATCGGCTAAGGTAGCGCTGGGAGAACCACTGCGATTGTGCCCCGGTTGAGGTGGGTTGAAAACCTCAGTGGAGAAAGCTAAAACTGACCGTCATGATAGGGCGAGAGCCGGTCGCTGTTCGAGAGGTTTTTTCGGGTCCCTAAAGACTTATGCCGCTTAGAGCGAGGAGTCGGCATTGTCCGGCCAAGGCGTGGATAGCGCCCCGAACTCGGTCTTCCGAATACTAGTGGCTTCGCCAAAATTTAAAATTATAGAATTCTATGGCTAAGTGAGAGTGTTCAAGCACTATAAGTCCGGTTGCCTTGTTCGTTGCATTGAGCACCTCCCTCGACGGACCCAAGAATGGGAACAAGAGCGCTCAAGTTTATCTCGAACACCCCAGCACTCGTGGCATGGGGGCTGTAGCCAACGACTTGCCATCTCTCAAATTTGATAAACGGCCGCACAGAAGGTAATATTTTAAAATAACAAGCGTTGCTTAGCGCATATGAACAAGTTTTCAGCGTACAAGATAACAAATGCGAGCCTATTCAAAAATTACATCTTTGGAGCACTCATCCGCTATACGGTGGGCACCCTTCAGGACGCCCTCATAGTACATTTCGGGCTTGCGATGATCCTTGCCCTTCGGTGGCCCGTCCGTCACAAGCTTCTCCGCATCCAGCTTGCCCCAGTGCACTTTAGCACGGGCAAGGGCCCGACGGGCACCTTCAATGCAGACGGAGCGCTTGATGACTTCAATCCATGGACAGGCGTCCACCAGCCGCTGCACTAGCCCGAAGTAGCTCCCAGGCACGGCTTCCAATGGCCACAACCGAACTATGAGGCCCTTCATGGCCTGTTCGGCGACCTTGTGGAGCTCGACCAGCTGCTTCAGCTGGTCGCTCAGGGGCACCGGACGTTCGGCCTCAGCATACTGAGACCAGAACACCTTCTCCTTCGAGCTCCCCTCCTTGGCGTGGTAGAACGCGGCAGCATCAGACACACTACGGGGCAGATCTGCGAATGCTCTTGGAAAGCTCCGGATTCGGGTAAGTAATAGGTAATTCACTTTCACATGCTTGCTTTGCATAAAGAATGCCTTACCCGGCGCAATCTTTTTTAATGATTCAATTTCTTGGAGGGCTTTTTGGGCTTCGACCTTAGCGGCTTTGGCACTCTCAAGAGCCGAGGCGAGCTCGGACTCTCGAGTCTTCGAGTCATGCTCCAAACTCTCGTGTTTTTCCACAAGAGCCTGGAGCTCTTGGCGCACCTCCGCCACCCTCTCCTCCTGCTTCTCTCGCTTGGTCCGCTCCGCGGCCGCTTTGCTTTCGGCCGCGGACACCGCTTCCTTCAGGGTCGCCACCTCGTTCGTGGCCCCTACAATATGTGACACTCCAAAATTTTTCCTTTGGTTTTCTTCAAAATTTTGTTTGATTTAAAGGAGGTCACCAAAACCCTTCCAAAAATCTCTATCAAAAGCTTTTTCCCTCTGGCAAATATTTTAGTTTTGCATCTCCTTCAACTCTGGTGTTTGGTTTTTAAATTTTTCCTCTGATTGCTCTCTCCTCAAGGATTCAAGAAAAAAAATTTTGAAGTTTATTTTTCTTTCAAAAAGAAACTCTAGGAGTTTTTCATCCTCTAACACATTTGAGATCATTTATGGTTTGGCCATACACCACATGGTAAAATCTTCCCAAATATATCTCCTTCCACTTTGGGAAATCCAAACACTCTATCTCTACTAGTTCAACTCTCTTCTGAATTTTTATTTCAATTAATTCTCTCCCAAATATTTTCTGTCTATTATTTTGAGCCTAGGTAATTTGCAAAGCAAGTACCTTAATGCATTTGAATTTTGACCTCAAACCAACTCCCTTGGATAGTCCTTGGTACCCACAACCTAGAACTATCAAGATCCACTCCTCTTCTGTTCAAAAATTTCAAATTATAGTCCCTGCAAGTTTGGACCAGATTTGCCAAATTTGGTGCAATTCATATCTACACTACTCCA
Source organism: Aegilops sharonensis (assembly GCA_904067115.1). NCBI lineage: Eukaryota > Viridiplantae > Streptophyta > Magnoliopsida > Poales > Poaceae > Aegilops > Aegilops sharonensis. The sequence goes on along the minus strand of LR880972.1, from coordinate 65,131,972 downwards.
AAAATTCCACAAATATTCAGGCAGCCTCTAGATGCAATGAGAGGCCCCTCCACCAAAAACCAGCCCAAGGAAAACTCCCTACATGCCTAGATCATTCTGTCAAACACCTTGCATGCACTAGTACTGTTCACTTTCAGAAAATTCAGAAGTTCAGTGTCGATCTCCGCCAGTAACTTCAGTCACGAGTCCACAGTGCCCTTGGCACGTTGCTCCCAGCCTATCCCTCTTGTCCGGAGCTTCACACGAGCGTTTGGCGCGTTCCTGGCATCGGTGGCGCCCTGGCCCGCATGCGCCGGCGTGCTTTGCGGCGGCTGCACCACCGTAACGGGCGACAGGGGGCAAAACTGCGGCGCAACACCGTTCGGCGCCGCCCAATCGTCCTGGTGGCTCCGCGTTGCCACCTCATTGCCAGCGCACGCATGCGGCACCATCGCCATGGCTTGGCACGCGCAGAGCGCGCTGTCTGCCGCAGACGGGCCGTGCGGCCGTTCCGTCGAGGGCAAACCGTAACCAGCCCTCCCGTGCTGAGTTGGACACGGGAACGGCTCCAACACTCCTCCTAGGCGATGCTCAAGCTCCTAAGCCGACGGTGCAGCCACAGCGCCGCCGTAATCAACTCGCTGGACTTATCCGTTCACGGCAACCGACCCGGGCCGGCTATATATAGCACCCCGAGCTTGCTCTCGCCTCCGCACGACTCCACCACCTCACCAGATCCCGCCTAGCCACTGGAGGGGCCTCGAGGGGCCTTTCTTCCTCGACTCCGGCCACCTCCGTTCGCCTCGGGCTCCGGCATCGTTCTCTCCGGTGAGAACTCATCTGCCGCCCTACTTTCGCCCGTAGCCTCGTACCACCTCTAGTAGGATAACCCCCACCTCAATTTTGGCCCCACAGCTCTCTCCGGCGAGATCCACGACCGTCCGAACCACCGTCCGCCGGAGCAAGGGCCGCCGTCGACATGGTGCTCGCCGACGACCTCTGCCACCACCCACAGGCGCGGAAGGGCGCACTGATCACGAAGGTACACCCCGATCACCATACCTCGCCGTGGATCGCCGCCGGCGACCACCGCACCTCTCGGCGCCGTCGCGCTCTGTTTTCCCTCGTTTGAAAATTCAAACCTGACGGGTGGAGCCCGCCTGTCAGTCTCTCAGCCGATTATTTTAAACGAAACGTTATCTGGACTTTTCCGAAGAACCCCCTGGAAACTTTCTGTTTCATTACAGATGGGTCCTTGGACCAAAACTCTTATAACTTTTAATCAGAAAAGTATTTTTGATTGATTCTTTTTCTATCCTCTTTAAAATTTTGTCAAGTTTTTTATCAGATTTATTTGAAAACTATTTGGAGTAATTTTTGTGCACCACACGGTATTTACGTTAGCGCGTATGTTTTCTTTATACCGTAGATACCGAAGGAGGTGACGGGACCGCAAACTTCACCGAGCTAGGCTCCGACTACTCTGTACCAGGCAAGCATGTTTGAACTTTTGATATGATGAGTGTTCTGGCAGGTTTGCATTAAGTAGTTTCATGGCATGTTTGTGAGCATACCGATGAATGTTATTTTTCATGCAAAGTTGAGGCAAGTGAGTTCAATAATCCATACGTGTTGGATGTGAATGTGCACGGCCATGTGTTGGCATGAGGATGGGTAAGATGGCAGTGTTGTAGCATGCCAGTCTTATGCCATACTATTTGACTTCAGTGTCAACCCGTATCAGTTCGGTTCCCATCCATTTCCCTTCCCGT
>LR880972.1:65107259-65119125 GCA_904067115.1 Aegilops sharonensis | reverse complement strand
CAAACCAACTCCCTTGGATAGTCCTTGGTACCCACAACCTAGAACTATCAAGATCCACTCCTCTTCTGTTCAAAAATTTCAAATTATAGTCCCTGCAAGTTTGGACCAGATTTGCCAAATTTGGAGAAATTCATATCTACACTACTCCACAAATTCCACAAATATTCAGGCAGCCTCTAGATGCAATGAGAGGCCCCTCCACCAAAAACCAGCCCAAGGAAAAATCCCTACATGCCTAGATCATTCTGTCGAACACCTTGCATGCACTAGTACTGTTCACTTTCAGAAAATTCAGAAGTTCAGTGTCGATCTCCACCAGTAACTTCAGTCACGAGTCCACAGTGCCCTTGGCACGTTGCTCGCAGCCTATCCCTCTTGTCCGGAGCTTCACACGAGCGTTTGGCGCGTTCCTGTCGTCGGTGGCGCCCTGGCCCGCCTGCGCCGGCGTGCTTTGCGGCGGCTGCACCACCGTAACGGGCGACAGGGGGCAAAACTGCGGCGCAACGTCGTTCGGCGCCGCCCAAGCATCCTGGTGGCTCCGCGTGGCCACCTCATTGCCAGCGCACGCATGCGGCACCATCGCCGTGGCTTGGCACGCGCAGAGCGCGCTCTCTGCCGCCGACGGGCCGGGCGGCCATTCCGTCGAGGGCAGACCGTAACCAGCCCTCCCGTGCTGAGTTGGACACGGGAACGGCTCCAACACTCCTCCTAGGCGATGCTCAAGCTCCTAAGCCGACCGTCCAGCCACAGCGCCGCCGTAATCAACTCGCCGGACTTATCCGTTCACGGCAACCGACTCGGGCCGGCTATATATAGCACCCCGAGCTTGCTCTCGCCTCCGCACGACTCCACCACCTCACCAGACCCTGCCTAGCTACTGGAGGGGCCTCGAGGGGCCTTTCTTCCTCGACTCCGGCCACCTCCGTCCGCCTCGGGCTCCGGCATCGTTCTTTCCGGCGAGAACTCCTCCACCGCCCTACTTTCGCCTGTAGCCTCGTACCACCTCTAGTAGGATAACCCCCACCTCAATTTTGGCCCCGCAGCTCTCTCCGGCGAGATCACGACCGTCCGAACCGCCGTCCGCCGGAGCAAGGGCCGCCGTCGACGTGGTGCTCGCCGACGACCTCTGCCACCACCCACAGGCGCGGAAGGGCACACTGATCACGAAGGTACACCCCGATCACCATACCTCGCCATGGATCGCCGCCGGCGACCACCGCACCTCTCGGTGCCATCGCGCTCTGTTTTCCCTCGTTTGAAAATTCAAACCTGACGGGTGGAGCCCGCCTGTCAGTCTCTCAGCCGATTCTTTTAAACGAAACGTTATCTGGACTTTTCCGCTGAACCCCCTGGAAACTTTCTGTTTCATTACAGATGGGTCCTTGGACCAAAACTCCTATAACTTTTAATCAGAAAAGTATTTTTGATTGATTCTTTTTCTGTCCTCTTTAAAATTTTGTCTAGTTTTGTATCAGATTTATTTGAAAAATATTTGGAGTAATTTTTGTGCACCTCACGGTATTTACGTTAGCGCGTATGTTTTCTTTATACCGTAGATACCGAAGGAGGTGACGGGACCGCAAACTTCACCGAGCTAGGCTCCGACTACACTGAACCAGGCAAGCATGTTTGAACTTTTGATATGATGAGTGTTCTGGCAGGTTTGCATTAAGTAGTTTCATGGCATGTTTGTCAGCATACCGATGAATGTTATTTTTCATGCAAAGTTGAGGCAAGTGAGTTCAATAATCCATACGTGTTGGATGTGAATGTGCACGGCCATGTGTTGGCATGAGGATGGGTAAGATGGCAGTGTTGTAGCATGCCAGTCTTATGCCATACTATTTGACTTCAGTGTCAACTCGTATCAGTTCGGTTCCCATCCATTTCCCTTCCCGTACTACCACATGTTTCTGCAAGGGATATGGCTTAGTAAGTAGCAAACCGCTTTCCTGGTACACACCAAATGGAGAGGCCGTGATGATGGTTCCATGGCCCTGGATTAAAGCCAGTCATCCGGTCAGGGGGCATGGGTGTTTCCGGTTGGGACCGAGAGGGGGGCACCCCTTAGAGCGCGCGAATATAAATTTGATCCCATGCTATTCGAGATTGTGATCTCCCCGTCTCAAAAGTTTTTCTTGGACGACGTCTGGGGTGATTCCTGGCATCGTGAGGTAGGATGGGTGTGTACTGGTTAGCTGTGTTTCTTCCGAAATACCATAAACGGAACTAGTCATTCAGGACTACGGAAATCCGTTGGCTGTGGATAATTTTAGTACAAACTCTGCAGAGTCATAACTCCTCGAATCATCTTATCCATGTCCAAGTTCTGTATTATCTTATCCTGACAAGTGTCAGTTTTGGTGACAGATACTCCGGTGAATCACAAGAGTACTAAGTCCGGTTAAATGTTTATTCCTGTGGATGGACTAACCCGTTTAAATTCATGTGTTGAATATTTATTATGAATGCTATATCTTTGTGATGAAAGCCCTTTCTGTGATGTCGCTCAGACGTCCGACTTCGGCATTGATGTTACTTATTTTTATTATAAGCCCTTTCTGTACACAAGGCGTGCGTCGGATGCTCCTCCGACAGAGGATGCCGACAGATTGTCCGCCACTAACTCCGAGGTGGAGAGTGCCATGAATCACAGGCGCCGCCGGACAATTCTTCGTGACACATGTTTCTCCCAAGAGGCATTGAACGTCTTCAATTCGGGAGATGCGCACCTCCGTGCCGCTCAAGATGGTCTAGCCAGAGCCACGGAGCAGTATGTAAAAGACATGCGAGTGAGGAAATTTAACAGTTATATATGCCAGTAGCCCCGAGACTTGAAATAGTTAGAATAACTGATTTAAGGATCATTTATTGTGCAGGATCTTACAGAAAAGAATACCCAACTGTCCCAGGAGCTTGAAGAGTGCAAAGCCCAACTTGAGGCCGCACGAGCCGCGACAGGGGAAGCCAAAGAGACCCCCTCTGGTAATATACGCTTTTAAAAGATAAGTATGTTGTGAAGTGCAGCGTGTGTATAAATCTAACAATAACACTGCAGATGGCGCCGGGGTAGATCCGGAGAAGCAACAGCTCTTGCACCGGTTAAAGGCCGGCGAGAACGTGCTTATGAGGGTGAGGTAGGAGAAAAATAATCTCCAAGATGCAAACACCCAGCTGGGTGAGGAACTAAAAGATGTTCGTGCCCAGCTGTCTGACTCCGTTAAGGAGAATCGGCGGCTTCGACGCGGCATTTTTAGTAAGTGCTTAAACGAACTTTGAAAAAAGAGTTCGGCGAGGAAGTCGACTAACAGAGTTATGTCTGTAGGTATGCTCACAGGTCGTCCTGCAGAGGAAATGCCCGGTTCTACGGGTGACCTTCTTCCCGAGCTCTTACAACTGCACGAACGAGTTCGGCAGGTGATGAAAGCGTCTCCCAGGCCTTGTGGCCATCTGTCTCCCTGCCCGAAGGCCTTGGGGAGCTTGCAGAGAGGCTCGAGGGAGCGCGGCGGCACTTCCGATTATGGAAGATATCGGCCTGGCGTCAAGGCGCCAGGGAGGCCTGGGCCATGGTGAAGACGCGGTACATGAAGGCTGACCCAAACCACATGGCCGAGGTCGGTCCTGTGGGGCCCGATGGGAAGGAGATCCCTGTGAGCTTAGTGTATGGCCAGGTAGAATTGGCCGCAAAGTATTCCCAGCAGGACTGTAAACTAGACAGCATGTTAGATGGCATTGAAGAGGAATACAATAAGTCAAATTGACTATGTAATTTAAGGTGACATGTAAAATGCCTTCTAGCCGGATTGTAGATCGTTTGTCATAGCGGACCTTTTCGCTTCAACCTCGGGACCCAGTAGTCCGGAGTGTGTCCGAATGCCCTCGCGGTTATATAAAAACCGGGGCATGCGTGGAGACCAGGCGTAGGGGTCATTAGTGCTTTATCAGACAAGTGCCCAACTAGTTATGTTATATTAAATGGTTAGTAAGAAACATCTTCCAGGGAGAATAGTTCCGTTAGGGGTTCCTTTCCCTGGGAGGCATGCCCTAAAGTGCATGTCCGGACTGCGAAAAAAGCAGAAAAACATCTGGGGGCAGATAAATAAATAGGTAAGAAATCTTCTTTTAGTTCACCGACCGAATATTCTCTTAAGAACGCTAGCTTTAGGCTTCACCCAGTCTGAGGTAGACATCCAGCTGACCCGGCAGTAACAATCGCAGAGGTGCTCCCTTTACCACCTAGCCGAACAATCGGGAACGTAGGGGTAAGCACAGGAGCTAGGCAACCCAGCTTGGCCAAAACTTAAGTCATATCGATGCATATAATGGTGAATAAAGGTACATGCGGAAGTGTGACACATGTATTGGGCATGAAGCCCTTATAAATAAGCTTCTGTGAAAGAAGCCCCCAGGTGCAATGAGCGCGGACAGCGTGTCAAGTATGTGCGAACAATGCGCTAACGAGCCTTCAAAGGCTAGAAAAAAAGGGAGAAGGAGAAAAATAGAAGACAGCTAAAGTGTAAAATATGGACAGAGGAAGGATACGAACTCAGAATCCGGCGCTAGGCGTAGAATCTTCGGAGACGGGCTGCGTTCCATGGGTTCGGCTCAAGTCGGTTATCCGATGCATCTCGCAGACGGTACGCTCCACCGGTCAGGACTTGGTCGATGATAAAGGGACCTTCCCATTTTGGCTTGAGTTTGTCCTTTTTCTTGTCCGGCAGGCGTAGAACTAGCTCGCCAACACTGTAAGTTTTGGCTCGTACTTCTCTGCTTTGATATCTTTGAGCCTGCAATTGATAGAATGCAGAACGGGCTTTTGCTACGTCATGCTCCTCCTCCAAGGCGTCCAAACTGTCCTGCCGATCGAGCTCGGCTTCTCTTTCTTCGTACATGCGCACGCGAGGTGAGTCATAAATTATTTCGCAGGCCAGAACTGCCTCTGCGCCGTATACCATAAAGAATGGTGTGAATCCGGTCATGCGATTCAGAGTGGTCCGCAGCCCCCAGAGTACGGAGTCGAGCTCCTCTACCCAGTGCGTGTTAGATTCCTTGAGGGACCGCACTAATCTGGGTTTGATGCCGCTCATAATTAGACCATTTGCTCGCTCGACTTGACCGTTAGTTTGAGGGTGATAGACTGAAGCGTAGTCGAGCTTGATGCCCATGTTTTTGCACCAGAGTTTGACCTCGTCGGCCGTAAAGTTCGTGCCATTATCAGTTGTGATGCTGTGGGGGACACCGTAACGGTGTACGACCCCTGATATGAAGTCTATCACCGGTCCTGATTCGACCGTCTTAACAGGCTTGGCCTCTATCCATTTGGTGAATTTATCCACCATGACCAGTAGGTATTTTTGCTTGTGGGTTCCCCCTTTAAGGGGTCCAACCATGTCAAGCCCCCAGACTGCGAAGGTCTAGGTGATGGGTATAGTTTTGAGGGCAGTGGGTGGCATGTGGCTTTTATTAGCAAAGAGCTGGCATCCGACGCATAGTTGGACTAAGTCCTGAGCATCTGCCCGGGCCGTCGGCCAATAAAATCCTGTACGGAAGGCCTTGCCTACAAGGGCCCGGGCTGCGGCGTGGTTCCCGCGGAGTCCGACATGAATTTCAGCCACAAGATTCCGCCCTTCCTCTTCGGAGATACACCTTTGAAGGACTCCGGTTGTGCTTAGCTTCTAAAGCTCTCCCTCATGGACCTTATAGGCTTTAGATCGCCGTACTATGCAGCGGGCCTCGTTTTGGTCCTCGGGAAGTTCCTGCCTGGTTAGGTAGGCTAGGAATGGTTCTGTCCACGGGGCAATGACTGCCATTATTACATTGGCTGAGGGTGTTATTTTGTTGGAAGAACCACCAACTGTGTCAGAATGTTCGGTGTGGGGCAGTGTGGTTGGGTCCGGGTAGTTATTTCCGGACTCTCCCTCCCATAATATGGATGGCTTGAACAACCTCTCTAGGAAGATGTTGGGGGGGGGGGGGGCATCGCGCTTTGCGCCGATGCGTGCCAACACGTCTACTGCCTGGTTGTTATCCCGGGCTATATGGTGAAATTCGAGCCCCTCAAACTGAGCTGGCATTTTTAGGACGGCATTGCGATAAGCTGCCATTTTCGGATCCTTGGCATCAAAGTCTCCATTTATTTGGGATATCGCGAGGTTCGAATCCCCGCGCACCTTTAGGCGCCGAATGCCCATGGAGCCTGCCATCCGGAGACCATGTAGAAGGGCCTCGTATTCGGCTGCGTTGTTGGAGTCTATATACATTATCTGGAGTACGTATTGAACTGTATCTCCGGTTGGGGACGTCAGAACGACGCCAGCTCCCAGGCCAGCCAACATTTGGAGCCGTCGAAGTGCATTATCCAGTTGGAATATGCGCCGTACTCTTTATGGAGTTCCGCTTCGGTCCGTTCGGCGACGAAGTCGGCCAAAACTTGCGACTTAATAGATCGTCGTGGCTTATAGGTTATGTCAAACGGGAGGAGCTCAATGGCCCATTTGGTAATCCGGCCCGTCGCGTCGCGGTTGCTTATAATGTCGTTAAGAGGTACTTCGGAGGCTACTGTTATCGAACACTCTTGAAAGTAGTGTCGCAGCTTCCGGGATGCCATAAACACCGCGTACGCTATCTTTTGATAATGCAGGTACCGTGACTTGCATGGAGTTAGGACAGTGGACACGTAGTAAACTGTTTTTTGAAGGGGGAACTTGTGTCCGTCCGTTTCTCGTTCGACGACGAGCACCGCGCTTACAACCTGATAAGTTGCCGCGATATATAATAGCATTGGTTCGCCCATGTTAGGCGCGGCCAGGACCGGGTTTGTTGCCAATATGGCTTTTATTTCTTCGAGTCCGGCCGTGGCGGCATCCGTCCACGTGTTCGGTGCGTCGGAGGAGGCGATAAAGGGGTAATGCCTTTTCTCCCAAACGGGAGATAAAGCGGCTTAGAGCCGCCACGCATCCAGTCAATTTTTGTATTTGTTTGAGGTCTTTTGGGATATCCAATTGTGACAGAGCTCGGATCTTGGCTGGGCTTGCTTCAATTCCTCTACCGGATACAATGAAGCCCAAGAGCTTTCCGGCAGGTACGCCGAAAACGCATTTTTTCGGGTTGAGCTTGATGTCATATGTTCGGAGATTATCGAATGTGAGCCTCAAGTCGTCTACTAGAGTTTCGACATGCTTGCTTTTGACGACCACATCGTGTACGTATGCCTCCACTGTTTTGCCGATCTGGTTAGCCAGACATGTCTGAATCATGCGCTGATATGTTGCGCCGGCATTTTTGAGCCCGAAGGGCATTGTGTTGAAGTAGAATGGGCCGTATGGAGTGATGAATGCCGTTGCGGCTTGGTCAGGCTCTACCATCTTAATTTGGTGGTAGCCGGAGTATGCGTCGAGGAAGCACAATGAATCGTGTCCTACAGTAGCATCGATAATTTGATCGATGCGGGGGAAGGGGAAGGGATCCTTTGGGCAAGCCTTGTTGAGGTCCTTGAAATCGACGCATAGGCGCCAGGATTTGTCCTTCTTTGGTACCATCACCAGGTTTGCTAGCCGGTCCGGATGTTTTATATCTCTGATGAATCCGGCCTCCAATAGTTTGGCTAGCTCCTCTCCCATGGCATGTCTCTTGGGTTCGGAGAAACGCCGAAGAGCCTGTTTGACTGGCTTGAATCCTTTTAGGATGTTTAGGCTGTGCTCGGCCAGCCGGCGTGGGATTCCTGGCATGTCTGAAGGGTGACAGGCAAAAATGTCCCAATTTTCACGTAGGAATTCTCTTAGTGCGGCGTCTACATCAGGATTTAATTGTGCCCCGATGGAGGCCGTTTTTGTAGGGTCCGTTGGATGGACGTGGAATTTGACTATTTCATCCACCGGTTTAAAGGAGGTGGACTTGGATCTCTTATCGAGTATCACATCGTCCCTATTCACCGTGGAGCGCAGCGCAGGGAGTTCCTCGGCCGCTAGGGCTTCGGATAGTGCCTCAAGGGCCAGTGTGACTGTCTTATTTTCGGCGCGGTGTGCTATGTCCGGGTCACTAGCAAGAGTGATGGTTCCGTTGGGCCCGGGCATTTTGAGCTTCATGTACCCATAATGGGGTATAGCTTGAAAAATTGTGAATGCCTCTCGCCCTAATAGAGCGTGGTATCCGCTGCTGAACGGGGCCACTTGGAACGTGACCTCCTCGGACCTGTAATTATCCGGCGTGCCGAACACCACATCCAGTGTGATTTTTCCTGTACAGCATGCTTCCCTACTGGGGATTATTCCTCTAAAGGTTGTGCTGCTTCGCTCAATGCGGCTCCAGTCTATTTCCATTTTTCGTAGGGTTTCCTCGTAAATGATGTTCAATCCGCTGCCACCGTCCATGAGTACCTTGGTAAGGCGAAAGCCGTCCACTATCGGACTGAGGACCAATGCGGCTGGTGCTCGGTCTGTTCGGAATTTAGGTTCGTCACTCGCATTAAAGGTAATAGCCGTGTCACTCCATGGGTTTATTGTTGCTACTTCGTAGACTTCGGCAAGGCTACGGAGTGTTCATTTCCGCCTATTATTTGATGCGAAAGTCTCGAAGACTGTTAATACCGTACTGGTATCCCTGGGCAGGTGCTCTAGAGCTAGAAGCTCTTCGCCACTTTTGGCCACCTGCCGTAGTATCCAACATGCTCTAAGGCTATGAGTTGGAGTGGCGCCCTCTGTACTATGAATTTTACAGGGTCCATTGAGCCATCCCTCCAGTACGGTTCCATGCCCTATAGAGGGTTTTTGCTTTCTGGTATTTAACCCAGGTGCCTGGCGATGATGCACCCTTTTATTTCGGACTGGGGTTGTATTCAAGGCCGGATTGTCCCAAAATCTTGCTTCGGTTTGCTAGGCGCTTTCCATTGCACAGTACTTTCGTACTATGGACACCAAGTAGGCAAAGCGTGTAAAGTCACGGTGACTTATAGCATTGAGGATCCCGTTGTCCATGCAATTATTGCAGAAGAATGAGATTACGTCCTCCTCGCGGCAGTCCTTTATCCTATCCATAGCCAGGAGGAATCTGGCCCAGCAATGGTGTACTGTTTCTGCGGGCTCTTGCCGAATTTGAGATAGGTCGCTTATGTTTGGGTGGGCGGGTGGAATTAAATCCGAACCTCGCCCGATCTGAGACTTAAGGGCCAAGGAGCTTCCGAACTTGGAAGCTTGGATTCTTGGATGTTGTCCAATGAATCTAGCCCGCTGCCTGACTTTAGGTTCAAGGCTTGAGTGACGTCCTCTCCTCCGCGGGAATCCGGCATGGAGGGATCCGGAATCCGGACGTAGCTAGTCCTTAAGATAGAAGAAGAGTCGCTGTATTGTTCCTCTACCACAACAACATGGTGGGTAACCTGGGGAGAGTTAATCTCTCTCAGATCGGGTTTAGGCCCAATCTGATCATAGTCTGTAGCGACTCCCAGGGCGGCAATGCGATCCAAGAGCTCGTTTATGGAAGAGAGCTCCATCGGATCTAACTGCTCGGCGAGTTTCGAGTTAACGTGAAGATTGCTTTCGATGACCCGGGAAGTCATCGTCGGCGCGGCGGCCGAATAGGTGGTCATAAGAAAACCGCCTAGCCGGAGAGTTTGGCCGACAGCCAAAGCTTCTTTAGCAAAAGTGTCGTCTTTAAATACGGGATGAGGCATCCTTCCTGACGGCGACGACACAGAGGAACTCTCAATGAAAGCACCAATGTCGGTGTCAAAACCGGCGGATCTCGGGTAGGGGGTCCCGAACTGTGCGTCTAGGCGGATGGTAACATGAGACAAGCTACACGATGTTTTTACCCAGGTTCGGGCCCTCTCGATGGAGGTAAAACCCTACTCCTGCTTGATTAATATTGATGATATGGGTAGTCCAAGAGTAGATCTACCACGAGATCAGAGAGGCTAAACCCTAGAAGCTAGCCTATTGTATGATTGTTGTTCGTCCTACGGACTAAAACCCTCCGGTTTATATAGGCACCGAAGAGGGTTACAATGGTAGGAGATCTACATATCCGTATCGCCAAGCTTGCCTTCCACGCAAAGGAAAGTCCCATCCGGACACGGGACAAAGTCTTCAATCTTGTATCTTCATAGTCTAGGAGTCTGGCCAAAGGTCATAGTCCGGCTGTCCGGACACCCCCTAATCCGGGACTCCCTCACCTACGAACAATGAAGAAGCGATGGTGAGCCCAGATTCCGCAAAATGGCTTGAGGCCATGAAATCTGAGATGGGATCCATGTATGAGAACAAAGTGTGGACTTTGGTTGACTTGCGCGATGATCGGCAAGCCATTGAGAATAAATAGATCTTCAAGAAGAAGGCTGACGCTGACGGTAATGTTACTGTCTATAAAGCTCGACTTGTTGCGAAAGGTTTTTGACAAGTTCAAGGGATTGACTACGATGAGACCTTCTCACCCGTAGTGATGCTTAAGTCTGTCCGAATCATGTTAGCAATTGCCGCATTTTATGATTATGAAATTTGGCAAATGGATGTAAAAACTGCATTCCTGAATGGATTTCTGGAAGAAGAGTTGTATATGATGCAACCAGAAGGTTTTTTCAATCCAAAGGAAGCTAACAAAGTGTGCAAGCTCCAGCGATCCATTTATGGACTGGTGCAAGCCTCTCGGAGTTGGAATAAACGCTTTGATAGTGTGATCAAAGCATTTGGTTTTATACAGACTTTTGGAGAAGCCTGTATTTGAAAGAAAGTGAGTGGGAGCTCTGTAGCATTTCAGATATTATATGTGGATGACATATTGCTGATTGGAAATGATATAGAATTTCTGGATAGCATAAAGGGATACTTGAATAAGAGTTTTTCGATGAAAGACCTCGGTGAAGCTGCTTATATATTGGGCATCAAGATCTATAGAGATAGATCAAGACGCTTAATTGGACTTTCACAAAGCACATACCTTGACAAAGTTTTGAAGAAGTTCAAAATGGATCAAGCAAAGAAAGGGTTCTTGCCTGTGTTACAAGGTGTGAAGTTGAGTAAGACTCAATGCCCGACCACTGCAGAAGATAGAGAGAAGATGAAAGATCTTCCCTATGCTTCAGCCATAGGCTCTATCATGTATGCAATGATGTGTACCAGACCTGATGTGTGCCTTGCTATAAGTTTAGCAGGGAGGTACCAAAGTAATCCAGGAGTGGATCACTGAACAGTGGTAAAGAACATCCTGAAATACCTGAAAAGGACTAAGGATATGCTTCTCGTTCATTGAGGTGACAAAGAGCTCATCGTAAATGGTTATGTTGATGCAAGCTTTGTCACTGATCCGGACAATTCTAAATCGCAAACCAGATACGTGTTTACATTGAACGGTGGAGCTGTCAGTTGATGCAGTTCTAAACAAAGCATCGTGGCAGGATCTACGTGTGAAGCGGAGTACATAGCTGCTTCGGAAGCAGCAAATGAAGGAGTCTGGATGAAGGAGTTCATATCCGATCTAGGTGTCATACCTAGTGCATCGGGTCCAATGAAAATCTTTTGTGACAATACGGTGCAATTGCCTTGGCGAAGGAATCCAGATTTCACAAGAGAACAAAGCACATCAAGAGACGCTTCAATTCCATCCGGGATTTAGTCCAGGTGGGAGACATAGAAATTTAAAAGATACATACGGATCTGAAAGTTGCAGACCCATTGACTAAGCCTCTTCCACGAGCAAAACATGATCAGCACCAAGGCTCCACGGGTGTTAGAATCATTACAGTGTAATCTAGATTATTGACTCTAGTGCAAGTGGGAGACTGAAGGAAATATGCCCTAGAGGCAATAATAAAGTTATTATTTATTTCCTTATATCATGATAAATGTTTATTATTCATGCTAGAATTGTATTAACC
>LR880972.1:65072359-65090520 GCA_904067115.1 Aegilops sharonensis | reverse complement strand
CGCCGCTATCTCCCGGTCGCCAGCCTCGTCATCCTCCTGATTGCAGCCTCGTCGGATCCGTCCTGTACCTCTGATTCCAGAGTTTAACTACTATAAAGGGGGCCACACCCGGATAACTCCACACCACAACACAAGCCTCTCCTCATCCTTCTCCCTTGCATTGCATCCGCCAAGACTGCAGGCGAAGCTCTATGCGATAACCTTTCCACGGAGATGAACCACGTTGTGGCTGCCCTTGCTGCCGCCTCGCAGAGCCGCCGTGCCAGGTGGATTAAGGCCGGCTTGCCGGCCAGCTCACCCGAGGTCTCCGACGATGAGGACGAGACCACGATGGAGACGAGCTCCGACTCCCACGCCTCCTGTGCACACTGGCTTCACCATGGAGTAGGCGTAGGCGCACTACAACATCGCCATGGCAGATGTGCAGCCTGCGCTGTCGCCTTTGTCGGCATTCTGACAGGCGCAGGAGGAACAACGGTACAACATGTTCCTCCTGCAGTAGCACCGGCTGACGGAGGGCCACATCTATGGCCAGCGGGCAAGCGAGGAGGCCGTGGTGGTCATGGCCGCGACGAATGCCAACTTCGCCGCGGAGCAATGTGCCATCTGTGATGCCTTCCGCGCTCAAGCCGCCTCTCGCCAGGAAGCGGCCGCCGAGGAGATGCAGTTCCAGGCGATCGCAGAGGAGAACAACCCCAGCTGAGTCTCCTACTTGCCGCCGACAAACCATCAGGCGGCCCGGTGGGACGACCACAGTGTCGGCGACACCATTTCCATCGTGGACATCACGTCCACGGCGACGGACAGGTCGCCGACTCCTCCGAGGATGAGTAGGCCATGGGAGGCGGCATGGCCTGGTGTCCCATGTGGACCGGTCCGTCTCCTGTATTCTACTCTTTCTCGACGGAGACCGCACCTTTACTTTATCGATCTTATCGCCGGTGCTCATGAAGACGGCGGATGAAGGACGACACGGGCTTGGACGCCGGGCACCGCCGCTGTAGGATAGGTTGAGGGTTGAGACATATTTTTGTTCTAAATGTTCGAAATGTAATGATATTCTCCATATGAAATCCGTCATGTTTATACGAAATTCGTCCGTGTTTGCATGAATGTCATCTAGTTTGTTGAAAAACAATTTGAAATGTATACGCCTAGCGTTAGACGACATCCTCTGACATCTGTGTCAACAGACTGGTTCTTCTTGTCTGCGGGCGGATGCGGTAGGAAATTTGTGGATTGCCGTTGAAGATGCCCTAACAGACTGAATGAGTAAACAAGCAAGGAAGCCCACTTAACAGAGGTTGAATCGGAAACCGGCCAACTAACGTGGCTGCGCTGTCGTTAATGCCATGTGCGTGGCTGGAGGCCGGCAGCGGTGAACAGCGAGCAATTTCCCTTTCCTGTAAAATCAGTCTATCTCCTTCCTCCAATTCCGAAGTTCAATATCAAAGTGCAACTGAATCTCGTATTTCCTTGGATGCGATGTTGAGAGATAGTGATTCACCTGGTGCTCTTCTCCTGGTATTTCCTGCCTATGTGCATTCGCTGTTGCAGATTCCTCTAAACGTGTACGTGATTATGTCCGTTTGTTGATGTTGTGAGTTGTGATAGCTTCTGCTGAGACAAGCGTAGTATAGCAGAAGAGGTTGGATCGCTTTAAAAACTCATATTTTTGGCAGTAATACACTATTTTTCTTGCATTGGAGAAATATATATTTAGAATTCACTGCTGCATCTTGACTTTCAATTCCGAGAAGATAATAGCCACACTGTGAGCTGGGTCTGAAACTTTGAATATGATGTGCAAAACAGCTGCATCCTTGGCGCAGGCAGCCAACCAAGCATCATCGCTGGTGAACGCATTTGGCATGTCATGCATAGTTGCTCAAAGCAACAACTGATCTCGCCTTTCGTATATTTATAATTTTTGCCCGTTGTAGCAGAATTACTAGAGCAAAATTTCACTCCAAGAATGGATCAGGCCACGCGCACCTAACCATATATATCAAAACTATTGAGTAAGATGTGGTCTTCATGTATTTTTTTTTTTGATAAAGGGCGCTTTTATTAACTTCAAATGTAGCATCGAGAGATACCGAACATTAAGAGTATCACCCGGCCTCTGCATAATTAGGATGCACACAGCCAAACACCAATAATCTAACAAAAGAACGTAAAAAAGCCGACAATTCGGCAATAGTAGTCCTATAGACCGAGACTATGCTTATGTCGAAATGGATGGTGGACCGATCCGGAGATTACGCTGTCACCCATGTTGGGCAAAAACCTCCATAGCCACCTGCTCCAACCGCGTACAGACCACCTTGAATAATGGTTGGTTCTTCGCTTGTTGTAGCGTAGACCACGTACGAAGCAAGTACGTACAACGGAAAATAACCTGCAGCGGAGAGATATTTTTGTTATTAAAAACCAAATCATTTCTGCATAGCCACAACGACCATAATAAGGCATACACTCCCACCCTTATTAGTGTTTTCAACCTATTTGAAATACCGTCCAGCCAATGACCAAAAATATTGGCAACACTCGTGGGCGGATACAAATTTGACGCTATTTGGATGATTGACCATGTAGAACACGCAAACTTACATTGGAAAAAGAGATGTTTGATTGTCTCGTCATGAGTACAAAAACAACACTTCTTACTTCCTTGCCAGTTGCGTCGTGCGAGGTTGTCTTTGGTTAGCACAACTCTCATACGAAGATACCACGTGAAGATAACTTCAAGTGGAATCTTCGCCTTCTAATTTTTTTTGTTATTTATTCACTGGTACCTCGGAATGCGTGAGCGCACGGTACATTGTGTCTACTATAAAAGACCGAGATGTAGTAAGGTTCCAGTGAAACATGTCCCGGCCTTGTGTCAGGTTAATCGAATCCAAACGAGATAAGAGATTATGCCATGACGTAAGTCGGGTGACAATCAAATCCCGCCTGAATGAAAGATTCGGCGGTGATGAGCTGAGCACCTGCGCAATAGTATTATTTTTATCGCGAGCAATGTTGTACAAGGCTGGATATTGTTCTCGGAGACTGGCGTTGCCTAACCAGATGTCTTCCCAGAAACGAATCTCTGACCCGTCCTTTATCGCGAAAGACCCAAAGCGAAAGAGATATTTCTTTGCCGCCATTAGGCCAGCCCAAAAGTGCGAGTCTCCGGGTTTTCAATATGCCTAAGACAACGCCTGTTGGCCTAGATACTTATTGCACAACATAGTCTTCATGTATATATATATAAGATGTGAATTGCACGAATCTTCTACCGACAGTTTGAGTGATGATCAAAACAAGGCTTTTATGTAAACCCGTGGTACCAAAACGAGGCTTTATGTAAAGCTGAATACATCACGGAAAGCTACAAGTAGCACCATTTATTTGTGTTGTTATTGTGAGCACAAAGTATTAAGCATTTACACGATTACTTGGTTGAATTTGCTCACCGAGTCCTTGCCATCTGACTTACTTATTGCTTCATGATAACTCAAGATCTCCATCCATTTCCACCAGATATTAATACCAAGTTCCTCCTCCCGAGCTGCTGGTCTATCATGTCATCATGAATATTTCGTGGCATATCTCTATAGCTATTTGATTACTTGTAGGCATGGAAGGCGTTGGGAAGTTTATAGTGACATGAATTGCCGTTCAACCCTTGCATTGCTCTTGAGCTCCTGCTGACGGATCAACACACGGGAGGAACAGCTGAGAGCCGTGACATCCTGCACGTCTCTCAAAGATCAGTTCAATGTAAGAAATATTTCCTAGAGTGCCATGAATGCCGAGTAACTGAGAAGCAACGGCTGACATTCCAACAGTTCGTTGGGTCGACAGTAGTTGATCTAGAGGCTTAAGACAACATAGGTTCCCCTGTGCTAACCATGACAGCCAAATCACTAAGTCAACGCTGCCCTCAGGAACACACAATACATAATGTCGAATAAACTCAAATTAAAATTGAGAAGTTGAGGTGTGGTCCCTCCCTCTCATTCTGCCGTGAATAGACTCGTCACGAATTGACTTCCTTTGTCTAGAATCCGTCAGGAAGCGAGCAATCACATGAAATCCAGGATTGCGTGCTGGTAGACCAAACATGGTGCATCCTATTCGCCGCCTGCAGGCGGCAAATAGACAAGGCTATACTTGGGATGTGGCGAGTTGGGCCGGCCCAATTTAGGGTTTTGTCTGAAGTTCGCTTCAGTTTTCTGCTGCTGGTTTTTTTTGCCTTTTTTCGTCTTCAGTTTAGTGTTTCGGTTTTCTGTTTGATTTGTTTCTTTCCCTTTTCTTGGAGTTTTCTCTCCAGGTTTATTTTTCTTCTATTTTTCTTTTTGTACCATTTATTTTTTCGTACTTTCTGTACTACTATTTTTTTGTAATATACAAATTTAATATATTTTTATTATATGCTGAAAGTTTTTGTAACATATGGTGAACATTTTCATATACAAACTTAAAAATATTTTACTATATGTGAACATATTTTAATATGATGAACATCTTTTAAATATATATTTAACAATTTCTTGATACACAATGAACATTTTTTAATAAATGGTGCACTTTTTTTGTCTTATGTAATGAGTTTTTAAACACATACTGAACATATGTTTAATAAATGATAAATTATTTTTATTGTTCTATTTTAATACCTACTCCGATACAAAAGTAATTGATCCACACTTAGTACAACTTTGTACTAAAGTTGTGAAGTGTGCGTCAATTAATTTGGATAAGAGGGAGTAGGCTCTTATATATATAATGTCCTAAAAAGTTCATACAACTCAGTGTGTAAGAGAAAACAGGCTGAAAAACAGAACAAGCAAAGAAAAAAAAGAAAAACCCTGCTCAATAGAGCATGCCACGTATGGACAGAGTGGACTGGCAGCCCATTAAGCATATAATTACGCGAAGGCTAATTTACTTGATGCTCACGAGAGTCAAGCTAGTTTCCTATATATAGCTTAGTGTGATGCCTTCATCCGTCTCCCCTAAGATTTTTTTTGTGTCGGGCGTTACTGGGCCAGCACGTAATGAGTTAATGTAGGAGCGTTATCTGGGTGCGGGGCGTCAGGTTTCTATGCCCCACGAGCGAACGCAGTTCTAGCCATCAGATTGCATAGCACGGATCTCAGTGCATCGGAATTGCCACGTCAGATTTAGAGACTGTTCGATATAGAGCCAAACGAAGTGAACGCTGGAACCGCTCCATCTCTCCCACTCACCCTTACCCACAGAGGTCTCTCCCTCCCGAAACTTCCTCTTACCCACCCCTCGCATCGGATCTCCCTATCCCGGTGATTCCCGACGACGCAAGGCCCATGAGATTCGTGGCAATGTCGGGAGGGGCAGCAACTTTCCCATTTGGTCCAGCGACGGCTCTCAATGTGGGACGAAGCTGTGGGGGGCGCCGAATAAGATGGCGGTGGGAGCCTACGAGGAGATGAGCTGCAGACGACCCGAGGGGGAGCAAGGGACGCAATGATAAGAGGCGGCGCTTGCACGAAAGCTGGTGGTGCTAGTCCAGGAGGTGGAATGCTGTGACGCCCCATCGAGGTACGTGACTCACCTCGAGGAAGAGGGCCGCTTAGATATGGGGAAGGCGGCCGAGGAGGTTGGCCCCGATGTCTTTGTTAAAACCGGCAGATCCTGGGTAGGGTGTCCCGAGCTGTAGATCTTGGATCGATGGTAACAAGGAACGCAGAGACAATATTTACCCAGGTTCAGGCCCTCTCAAAGAGGTAAAACCATATGTCCTACTTGATTGTATTGATGTGTTTGTATGATGATTACATAGTTGATCTACCACGAGATCTGATGAACTAAACCCTAGATGAGTAGGATGATGGTTCTAGCCTCTACGGACTAAACCCTCTGGTTTATATAGACACCAGAGGTACCTAGGGTTACACATGATCGGTTACCATCAGGGATTAACATGTCAACCACGCTAAGCAAGATTTGGAGGATACGTCAAGTCTTCATAGGTTTCCTTCTAGAGAACGGGATCGTCTGAAGTCCGGTCTTCCTCTACGAACAAAAAACAACCCACTAGTCCAGCCCATGAGAGATAGGCCGGCAGCCCGAGGACTCCTTAGTCCGGGACACCCTCGGTAGGCCCCAAACTAGCCTCCAACGCTGAGGTCGATAATTTCCATTAACTTCGTACTTCTTGAAGTCTTCGTCTTGAGGGGCGATTTCCTCCCGTCCTATATTCGGCTGATGATAGCTCCGCCACCTTCAACACTTCAGTCATCGAGGCATCACGAGGCTCGTCACATCGTCTTCTTCATTTAGAATTAATGACACTAAGGATGGCAATGGGTAGGGTATGAGGCGGGTAAAGCAATACCATACCCATACCCGTAGGTAATGGGTGCAAAATTCTACCCATACCCGAACCCATGGGTATGAGACTTTACCCATACCATACCCGACAGGTACCCATACCCATTGGGTACCAGACGGGTAGATCAAACAGTACACTCATTATTTGCAATTTTACATTCATCAATAGTATATTTAAAAGAACATTGATCTCAACTAAATAACAGATAGATGAGTACATGACAATTATCTAAAACTAGTCGACAATCCGTGCACTCGCACGGTCTAGTCTATAATTTACCTCATTAAATTAGTATAAAATTTATTGTTCATAAAATTTAAATGGCCATGTAAGTGAATCTTCTCATTTGTATTGACAATGATAATTTTATTAAAATCTCATCTTATCACATTATTCATGCAAATACGACAACTCGAAAATTTGTTGCCTTTATGTATCTAGTTATCCTTGTCATCCAACTTCCTTTATAACACATGCTTGCTGGTTATTTGGGTTCGAGATAACTCGGTTACCTTGCTTATATTTGTTTTTAAGGGGATAGCAGACGGTTGAAAGACTTGTCGAATAATATGGTAGATATTTTTTTTTGTTGACTCGAGTTACTATGGGTTGAATCCATCCAATGACACATTGAAGTAATTCAGTTTAGCATTATAAAATACCGATCTAATCTAGTATTTGCAAAAATTTATAACAAAACATGCTTAACATTTATTTTGTCAATACAAACTTTGCACATATCAAATCTTAGTCATTACTCATGATGTTTTGTACCCATTTTTTTGCATGATATTTTCATATACTAATAGGCAAAACTGGGGAAATTTATCAAATGATGACTAATAAGATATAATTTGGAGTTCTATGATAACAGATACCTCAGACAACTGAAAATGATTCCTCTCAAAGTCGTATAGCGTTTAAATCTTAATTAGTGAGAAATGCTATGAAAATTAACATATCATTGGTGCTGGTCAAAGAGTTTGAGATGGAGTATCATAGACATTTGCGACAGATTTTAAAGTTTCACTGCTTAGTTAACTTTTTAGAGAAAACAAAATTAAGTATAATCCATGATCACACCTTAGAAATAATTGCTTGAAATTAGTCATGCAACTTATTTCGTTAGGTTAATAAGAAGAGATTTCTGTTGTTATACACTTGAGGAAGGGAGTACTCCTCATCTGTGGCGGCTATATTGCGCCGTTCTCAAAACATCAACCGGAAGAATGACACTGGGAGTACAACAATAGTGTACGTGTAGTGGACTACATCAATAGATCTGTAAGTTGTATGTTTTGAAAAATACTGAAATTGCAGAACTTGGTCATAATTCTTAAGTCTAACTCCAATAGCTCTATAGTACAACCATGTTTGCTGACATAAACATGAACTGCTACCTTTTATGGACCGAGGAAAGAGCAAAAATCATGCCGATGATATATAATTTCCTTCTCTTATGCGTACGGTGGTCATGTATTTCCTCAATGATGGTGGCTGACTGTTAATAAAAAAATCCAGGTGATCTTTAAATTATTTCTGTTTTTCTGTATTAGCACGATCAAGTTATTCATTGCTTCTTACCATCGGTCCGTCAACATGTTCAGCAACAGTTCGTTTCATAACTCTTGTAGTTCTACATGACTTGGCATGCAATATGTTAGCTTCAGCTACTCGTTGTCTGTGCATCAACTATCCTGAAGTTTTGTCATGCCCGTGGCCTGCCCTGTTTATGTAGTCTAGCTTGCATGCGGTAGGAAAATCGAAGCAACATAGGAGAAGCAAGACTATTCTTGCATTTTGGGTCTGCTGCTGCTGGGTATGATAATAGTACGTATTTTAATATTTGTGCTTAACTCCTCAGACTCGACACCCTGTGACACATGCATGCCGCTCTTCATCATGGACGACCTGAGATAATGGATGATTTGTGCTTCATAATTTTCATCCGATTGAAAAAAAAATCCTTAGATAATTGAGTATTTTTTAGTGCATTGCTCTTCTTTTTTTCCTTCTGACTTTAATTTTTATCCTATGCTAGCACTGGCCTGTGAGATTCCTCCGTTAAGACCCTCCGTTCCCCAGGATATGGCATGCAAGGATGCCTAGATCGTGCAAGCATGGCTTGCAAATGGAAGGAGCGCACATGAGGAAGTCTTGACAGGGACAGAAGAACCTTGAGAATATATTGAATGGGGCAGACGAGGGGAAGCTGGCTTGCCTGCTCTGCACCGCTGGTACCCTGCTGGAGCCCATTGGTGCTCGCTCGATACGCGGTATCTACTCATCCATACCACTATTGGTGCTTCCCTTTTCACGTCCAAAAATAAAAATGATAGTAGAATAATTCCTCCTTGCTCCTTCTCTTTCCAGGTTTCGCTCGAGTATTCGTCTGAATCAAAGCAGTAAAGGAAGCAAATGATTTCAGAGTTGGAGGCTTGGAGCATGGTCACCGTCACTGCTGCATGCAGGGAGATTAGCGCCAGGTTCGTCTGCATGATTTTGCAATGCTTGCGGTCCATCGAGCTGTCGAACTGGTCTGCACGCCCATCTGCAGCATCACTACGTCAGCTGCCACCTGTTTTCTAAGATGAGACTTGGATCGTGGTTTTATTCGAGGAAGAAAAGAGGAGGAGCTACCATCTATCTGATTGTGGAAACAGGCTTGGCAGGAGCAGCAGATTAATTCTATACGTGAAAGGAGAGGAACGTGCTGATGGCCTTTTTTTAAGGAAACGTGCTCATGGTCTTGTGTTTTTTTACAACTGTGCTCATGGTCCTGTTTCTTGTGAGACATGGTCTCTTATAACGTTGTTTGTTTTTCTTGTGAGATTAGGAGTCTTGTAGCGTTTTTGTTAAGGAAAATATTGATTGTTTTTTCTGATGTTAATTATGTGCAGGTTGGGTCATGTTTACCTGCAGATTGGTTCTTTTTTTGCCACGGGTGTAACACAAATCGGACGGTTAAGATAAATCAGTTACATAAATCGGATGATTAAGAATGATTAACATATTTTTGATGTATTGATTGTTTTTTCTGATGTTAATTATGTGCAGGTTGGGTCATGTTTACCTGCAGATTGGTTCTTTTTTTGCCACGGGTGTAACACAAATCGGACGGTTAAGATAAATCAGTTACATAAATCGGATGATTAACATATTTTTGATGATGTGGATTAACATGGAGCTTCGTATGATGCCTCTAATTAGTAAATATAAGATATAAGATTGAATTGGTGACAATTTTAACATAGGTACACAAGCTCACGACACAACTTTACAATAGGTACACTTGTGCATCATGGGTAAGGTCCACATGTCAGTATAAACCGGTAGGGTATGGGTATATCCATGGGTAAAATGCTATACCCATGTCCTACCCATGACTTACCGGTAGGGTATGGGTACTATCCATGGGTATAAAATTGTGACCATAATCTGTCCATGCGGGTACGGTATCCACGGGTACCCATACCCATGGGTAAAATTGCCACCCTTAAATGACACCCCTCGATTTCTATGCGCCAGAGGAAAACAAATGGCCCCACAACCTTATATAGAAACGCCCCTTAGGTAAGGCGCTTATTTAACGGGCCCAAAATGCGAAAGTTGTCACACCCGATCACGAATCACCACAAAACCAGAGCTAAGCAAGTTTAGAACAATGGAGAACGTTCCAAGCTCCTCTGCGTGCCCCCGCGCCCCCTCCAAGGTGACTGGGAGAGCTGCTCTGTTTCTCGAATGAGGTTGAGCAACCTCGAGACACAGGGGTATCTACCCGCATTAGATCTCGCATCCACCCGACCCGGATTGATTTGTGCGAACGGCGAGGCTTTTGCGGAGAACTTCCCCGTCCTATACGGGGAAGAAAGGTTATGCTTCGTGCCTTTTCTTTTAAGGGGTCTAGGCTTCCCCATCCATCCCTTTCTGAGGGGTTTGCTAGAGTTTTATGGGATCCAACTCCACTATCTTACCCCAAGATCAATTCTACACATCACGGGCTATATCGCCCTCTGCGAGATGTTTCTGGGTTGTGAGGCACACTTCGAAATTCTTCTGCCATGTCCACCGCACCCGAGGAGGGGTATTTCACGAGGTCGGCAGAGACGAAGTACAACGTATTACTTGGACTGGGTACCCGATAGGGACTCCGAAGAAGGATGTCAAGGAGAGGTTGTCAGAGTGGTTCTACATTGAGGGCGGCCTCCTATTCGATTCAATACGGAGGGGGCTGCCCGAATTCTCTCTTGTTCCTCCGAAGAAGCGGTTTAACTGGCGCCCGAAGAGTACTTCTCAAAAGGAATGTGCCGAAGTATCACGCCTCGCCACTCAAGTAAGTTGGCTATCCCACAACGGGTTAACCATTATCGATGTAATGGCCACAACCATTGCTCGGTGCGTCCAACCCCTCCAACAAAGGGTGAACCCCCTATGGCGTTACAACGGGGCGAATGACTCGACCCACTCCATACAAAAGGGACCCGTTGATCAGGCGGCAATGGCAGCCGTCTTTGTCGAACTCTTCAAGGGAGAAGAACAAGATTTCGCTCGATTGAAGCCCAAGGAGGGCTTCTCGAGCTATAAACCATAGAAACGGTGAGTCTTACTACACCCTATAGTTCGGATGATATGCTAATCTTTCTCAGTCGGATATCTAATCCGTCCTAGTAGAGCTGGAGGGACTGGATCGAGACGGTAAGCTTCCCTGCTCCTCAAACAGAGAGCTACTCTCGTGCCGATGACCCTGGGTTTCACAATCACCCCGAAACATTGATTGATTTCGAAGAGGGAATCTTCTATCAAGAGAGCCTCGACGGCCCTAAATTGGCCTTTTTGGCCGATCATCCCGGGGTGGTTCCTTCCTCCGTCGTAAGTGAGAAAAAGGTTCCTTCCCGAGAAAGACGCACACCTCATGCCTCTCCTAGTACGTGAACTCTAACACCAAGGGCCACCGCACAACGCGCCGAACACCGGCAAGAGCGGCACCAGCTCCGTCAGCGCTGATCGGCTGCAGGGAGCCCAAACGTGTGGCAGCAGCGGGAGTTACATCGACCACGCCCGCGGCTAAAAGGTAATATGCTCACTGCACTTTTCGGCGTTTTTGTCCTTGACAACCGCTGCAAATAACCATAATCTTCTTTGTTACGACCAGCATGTGATATGTGGAACCACCTCCGTTCGAGGATGTTGAAGAGGTGCCGAGGGGTGATCCAAAACCGAGGTATCCAGCTATGGCCGTGATGTCACTTGAACTACGTCGGTATTTCCCCAAAGAGGAAGGAATGATGCAGCATAGCTACGGTAAGTATTTCCCTCAGTGATGAGACCAAGGTTATCGAACCAGTAGGAGAACCACGCAACACCACGTAAACAACTCCTGCACACAAAGAACAAATACTTGCAACCCGACGTAAGAGAGGGGTTGTCAATCCCTCACGGGTAAAAAATAGGTAAAATTGTAGTAGATTGGATAAATTGATCTCGCAAGAACGTGAGATAAAATAAATAAATAAAATTTGCTGCAAGGTATTTTTGTGTTTTTGGATTAATAGATCTGAAAATAAAAGCAAATAAAAATAGATCTCGAAGGCAAATATAATAAAGAAGAGATCTAGGGGCCATAGATTTCACTAGTGGCTTCCCTCGAGAAAAATAGTATACGGTGGTAAACAAATTACTGTTGAAAAATTAATAGCACTTCGAATCATCATGACGATATCCAGGCAATGATCATTATATAGGCATCACGTCCAAGATTAGTAGAGCGACTCCTTCCTGCATCTACTATTATTACTCCACACATCGACCGCTATCTAGCATGCATCTAGTGTATTAGGAAAAACGGATTAATGCAATAAGAACGATGACATGATGTAGACAAGATCTATTTATGTAGAAATAGACCCCATCTTGTTATCCTTAATAGCAATGATACATACGTGTCGGTTCCCCTTCTGTCACTGGGATCAAGCACCATAAGATCGAACCCATCACAAATCACCTCTTACCATGGCAAGAAAAATCTATCTAGTTGGCCTAACTAAACCAAAGATTCGAAGAAGAAATACGAGGCTATAAGTAATCATGCATATAAGAGATCAAAAGACTCAAATAACTTTCATGTATAAGAACATAGATCTGATCATAAACAAAAGTTCATCGGATCCCAACAAACACACCGCAAAAAGAGTTATATCAAATAGATCTCCAAGAGACCATTTTATTGAGAATCAAAAGAGAGAGAGGAAGCCATCTAGCAACTAACTACAGACCTGTAGGTCTACAACGAACTACTCACACATCATTAGAGAGGCACCAATGAGGATGATAAACCCCTCCGTGATGGTGTCTAGATTGGATCTGTTGTTTCTGGAACTTGCCGCGGCTGAAATTGTTTTTCGTCGACTCCCCTAGGGTTTCCAGAATATTGGGGTATTTATAGAACAAAGAGGCGGTGCGGGAGGCCACCGAGGTGGGCACAACCCACGTGGGCGCGCCTGGGCCCCCAGGCGCGCCCTGGTGGGTTGTGCTCCCCTCGGAGCACCCCCAGGTACTTTCTTGGCCCGAAGTGTTTCTACTGGTCCAGAAAAAATCACTAAAAAGTTTCGCTGCGTTTGGACTCCATTTTTGTATTGATTTCCTGCGAAGTAAAAAATAAGCAAAAAACTACAACTCGCACTGGGCACTATGTCAATGGGTTAGTCCAAAAAAATAATATAAAGTTAGTATAAAATGATTGTAAAATATCCAAGAATGATAATATAACAACATGGACCAATAAAAAATTATAGATACGTTGGAGACGCATCAGGCCAGCGCCACCTCGGAACTCCCGGCGGAGGACCAACATCCAGGGGATCCCATGGACGTCTTAGTCACCAACTCTGAAGTCGAAAGTGTTATGAATTACCGATGGCAGAAGGAGTCGCTACGGCACTCTGTGTTTTCCATCAAGACTTTAACGCTCTTAGTTTGGTATACGCGCATCTTGGAGCCGCTCGAGCAAGGCTCGAGGGAGCTGCTAATCTTTTGCCGACCAACTTGCAGGTACGCTATTGATTTTGCTAACAAAACACATAATCCAACCCAGTAGCCCCCGAACCATAATTTGGTCAGGACGACCGAGTTAAGGGTTTGAATGTGTATAATATTGTGTTATGGTGCAGACTGTGAGGGAGCAAAACAAAAAACGGTCCGAAGACCTCGAGCTAAACTGAACACAGTTGGAATCTGTGAAGGCCGAATCGGAGGAGGAAAAGAAATTTACCAAACAAGCACATGGTGAGTAAAAGATTTAATATGTCGAACGAAGAATTGTTTGGAACACTTTTTCTAATGAAAGATTGCCGCGTAGTAGCCGAGTCGATAAGTCAGCCACAGAAGGATCTGGACGCAGCCAGAGAATCTCAAAGATATGCGAAGTCACAGCAAGAGGCTAGTCGCCGTGTACTGACCCGAAGTCATGATGAAAGGAATAAGCTTAAAGCGGAAAACCAGCAACAAGTCGAGGAAATTAAGAGCTTAAAAACTCAACTGGCATGAGCCCTGGAGGGTAGAGACTGAAAGCTAGCATGTTCGGTGAGTGCAATCTAGCTTTTCAATATATAGACCGTATGAATTATACATATGTAAAAAGAATGCCACTGTGACGCCCGGGTAATTAAGCTACAGAAACCCCCTCGTAACGATGCCACGTGAAAGTGCGTTATATCGACTAGAGGGGGGGGGGGTGAATAGGCGATTTTTATGAATTCTTCACTAAGGAATTTGCCGATGAGGAAATTCCTTAGCGAAGAACTACTTACAGCTGAATAAGTACTCAGAAGTAAGCATAACAGAATACATGCATGGTCATCATGATGAAATAAAGACAATCACAGAGTACAGAAAGCGTAAACACAGGATAACACAAGATGAAGACAAACAGACTGAAGAAATTGAACTGAGGAAATAGAGAAAGTCTTCAGTCAAAGTCTTCAAACACAGATATGAACAAACACTCAACACAGTTATGAGGAAATGAAAGAGTTGAGGAAATAGAACTAGTAAGGTTGGTGAAAACAATGATTTTGTAAACCAGTTCCGACTGCTGTCTCAGTTGTACGTCTGGTTTTAGCAGCTGAGTATTTAAACTCGAGGACACACAGTCCCGGACACCCAGTCGCTGAGCACGCAGCTCAGGACACCAAGTCCTCACCGTATTCTCCTTGAACTAAGGTCACACAGACCTCGTCCAATCACTCGTGGTAAGTCTTCAAGCGACTTCCAAACTTTCACAGACTTGGTCACTCGGCGATCCACAATTCCTCTTGGATGCTCTAGACCATGACGCCTAACCGTCTGGAAGAAGCACATTCTTCAAAGGTAACAAGCGTCGGATCCACGCAGGATCAATCTCTTCAGTGATGCTCAATCACTTTGGGTTTGTAGGGGTTTGGTCTTTGGGTTTTTCCTCACTCGATGATTTTCGCTCAAAGTCCTCGGAGGATGGGTTGCTCTCAAATGACAAGTGTCAAGTTCTCTAGGAGCAGCCAACCAGCTAGTGGTTGTAGGGGGCGGCTATTTATAGCCTAGGGAGCAGCCCGACATGATAAGACATAAATGCCCTTCAATGATATGACTGTTAGGTGGATAAGATATTTTGGAACAGCTGGTGCGCAGCACAGCAACTGTAGGAAATTTGACTCTCAAATTCCTCAGGTCTATCATGGTCCTCACTGTGTAGGCAATCCGCACTGGCGAATTCTTAACTCCTCAGTCAGAACAAATTCCTCAGCGACCAGAAGAACTTCATCTCTGTCACTCAAGAAATTGACTGAACTGTATGAGATTTCCAAAGGATTCACTCGAAGGGATTGGTAGGTGTAGGATTTTGAGTTGAGCATCACATGGAAAATTTTCCTTAGTATTTCATTGACCCCCTTTAACAGTACGGTGTTTCCTATGACTCAAGAAAGAGAAAACGAAACTACGAAAACAAAAGTCTGCACGCTTCATGTTCCTCAAATGAATACCAAGTCTTCAAGGTCACACCAATTTCTTCACATTCAAAGTCTTTAGAAAGTCTTCAGAATACCAAAGTCTTCAGTCGAAGAACTTCATTTTTAGGGGTCGACTTTCTTTGTAAATATCAAACTCCTCATAGACTTATAGACCTGTGTTGACACACGAACACGTCACGTGTACCCTCGACGCCGGGGGTGATGCACCGCAGCTCACGTCGAAGGAGACCCGATCGACAGCGCGATACGCAAGACAGTCGACAGACGCTTTTGGAGACCCGAAAACCCCACACCCCCGGGAGGGACCCCGTCAGGGAGTGCGGCGGCTATGGGCTGCCCTAGGTCGATTCGCTCGCCCCTATAGCCTCGAGATTCGCAGCTCTCAAACACGAAGAACGGCGAAGAACGAAAGAGAAAAACGGTGGAGAGATAAAATGTAGATGAAAAAGTAGTATATTGATTTGTTCGATTGTGTGTTATTCAATCGGCCATCACCCCCAATATATATAAGAGGCGGCTGGACTTCCCGTACAAGTAAAGGATTCATCTAGGCTTTCCTTACAAGAAATTACATCAATTTACGCCCTAGAGTCCTAGTTCTATTCTAACTCGGATTCAGTCTGAATCTGGCCCAACTTCTGTCTTCCTCCTTGCGCGGGCCGCTGAACTTGCATATGATCTCCGATCAAGACGGCCCAAATAACAAACTTGTGTGCCTCGATGATACGAACAACTGTCATGTTGATTACTTCTTCAAATAAGGCCATCTTGAAAACTTCTCGAGGTCATCTTTACCTTCCAGTCGGACTCGGTCCGTCTTGATTATACGCATAAATTCTGTATTGAACACTTCTTCATCCGAGGTCATCTTTGATAAACTTTCGGGCACATGTTCAGTTTCACTCGGATTCGAGCTGATCCACTCGGATATTAGAGACTTTCACTCGGACTGTCCGACTGGACTTTCTCACTCGAAAAACATCTTTCACTCGGATGACTATATTTTCACTCGGAAAGCAATATCTTACTCGATCGGCAAGTTTTCGTTCCAATGGTAATCTTTTCACTCGGAACATTTAATAATAAGTTCATCCGGTCAGCAAACTTCCACTCGACCAGTAATTTTCACTCGACCAGTAAATTTTCACTCTAATGATAAGCTTTTTCACTTGATCGGCGAGTTTTTACTCCAAAGTTAAGCTTTCACTCGACCGGTAAGTTTTCACTCGGACAGCAAGCTTTTCACTCGACCGAAAACATAGCCAGATCTTGATTTGTCTACTCTACTCTCATACGACCTCGGGTTGAGACAAATTATATATGAAAATCGATCGGCTCGACGAGACGAAACTTTTCTGTGTTGAAGGTTTTTCGATTCAAGGCGGTCTTGAGGGACGAATTTCTTACGCATTGCATCAGACACTCATGAACATATGTCTGGTGTCAAGCGTAATATTTTGGTCTCTGGCCTATCCAAACCGTATTAACTGTAAATTTTGCATATGAACGCGGATTAAGATGATTTATATATGAAAATCAATTGCCTCGACGATATGAAGACAATTACTTTAGAGTGCTCCTCCATCCGAGGTCGTCTTGAAGGCATGATCGGCCAAAAACCACTCGGAATATTGAATTCTGCCACTCGGAATACAATTTCGGCCCCTAAGATGGAGTCGGACGATGATAACCTAAACATCAAAGTTGTTCCACTCGGTGATGTGAAACTTTTCATGCTGAAAACCCGTTCACTCGAAGCCATCTCATTTTCTTTTTTATGCCGTGCCAAAATCTGATGTCAACACATGCCCCCCTGTTTTTCGGCAAAGCTTGCGTGCCGAAAAATAATATGCACGGTGTTTGTTCTAAGGACGATGTCAACACTCCATCAGCCATTTATTTTCTTAGGGCGATAATTATGTATCGGCCATGTTTGTTCTAAGGGCGATAATCGTATATCGGCCATTGCCTACCTAGGCTTCTTGCCACACACTCGGGTGGTATTTCTTTAAGTATTTGCCATTGAGAGCTCTAGGTAACACCGTTCCTTCTACGGATTCCACCAAATATGAGTTTCCAGGAACTATTCTTGCAATCCTAAAAGTACCTTCCCAACTTGGAGACCACTTCCCGAATCTTCTATCCCTTGAACCAATCGGTAGAATCACTTTCCAAACGAGATCGCCAACTTGAAAATTCTTCAATTTGACTTTCTTATTGTAAGCTCTTGCCACCCTCAACTTGTCTCTCTCTATGGCCTTTAAATCAGCCAAACGTTTATCGGCAACCTCATCAATATTGTCCATCATTAAGTTGTAAAAATCTACCGCCGATAAATTATTTTGTTTGGCTATTCTCAAAGCATTCAAATTGACCTCCACTGGTAAAACGGCCACCTGACCATATACTAGCTCCTATGGAGTCACCTTCGTAGCACCATGCCTTGAGATTCTATGAGCCCACAAAGCTTCAGACAACAACTCATGCCATCTTCTCGGATTATTCTCAATCTTCTTCTTGATGAGTTTGATTAAAATTTTATTGCTAGACTCAGCTTGTCCATTAGCTTGGGCATAATATGGAGAGGAATTGAGCAACTTTATGTTATAAGATTCGGCAAACTCTCTGACTTGGTGTGACATGAAAGATGAACCTTGATCTGTAGTTAATGTTTGAGGAATACCGAATCTATGAATAATGTGCTCGGTTATGAATTGAATTACCTCCGTATGTGTCATGTTCTTGAGAGGTACTGCCTCAGACCATTTAGTGAAATAATCAGTTGCCACCAA
>LR880972.1:64990437-65006377 GCA_904067115.1 Aegilops sharonensis | reverse complement strand
ATGACTATTTACGGAATACATGCCTACATTGCATTGATGAATTGGAGCTAGTTCTATATCACCCTATGTTATAGCTATTGCATGAGTAATCACACCCGACATAATTATCCATCACTGATCCATTGCCTACGAGCTTTTCATATATTGTTCTTCCCTTATTTACTTTTCCGTTGCTACTGTTACAACTACTACAAAAACCCAAAAACATTTATCTTACTTTTGCTACCGTTACCTTTATTATCATACCACTTTTGCTACTAAACTCTTTGCTGCAGATACTAAGTTATCCAGGTGTGGTTGAATGATAACTCAACTGTTAATACTCAAGAATATTCTTTGGCTGCCCCTGTGTCGAATCAATAAATTTGGGTTGAATACTCTACCCTCGAAAGCTGTTGCGATCCCCTATACTTGTGGGTTATTATCCCCCACCGCCACTCATAAGGAGGACAATCAAAGAACACCTCATGTTTCAAATTTGTTACATAATGTTTACCATACGTGTATGCTACGGGACTTGCAAACTTCAACACAAGCATTTCTCAAATTCACAACTACTCAACTAGCACGACTTTGATATTATCACCCCCATATCTCAAAACAATTATCAAGCATCAAACTTTTGTTAGTATCCAACACACTCATAAGAAAGTTTTTACTATTTTTGTATACCCAACATATTAAGATTATTAAGCAAATTACCATGCTATTAAAGACTCTCAAAATAATCTAAGTGAATCATGAGAGATCAATAGTTTCTATAAAACAAATCTACCACCTTGCTCTAAAAGATATAAGTGAAGCACTAGTGCAAAACTATATAGCTCAAAAGATATAAGTGAAGCACATAGAGTATTCTAACAAATTCCAATTCATGTATGGCTCTCTCAAAAGGTGTGTACAGCAAGTATGATTGTGGTAAACTAAAAAGCAAAGACTCAAATCATACAAGACGCTCCAAGCAAAACACATATCATGTGGTGAATAAAAATATAGCTCCAAGTAAAGTTACCGATGGAAGTAGACGAAAGAGGGGATGCCTTCTGGGGCATCCCCAAGCTTTGACTTTTTGGTGTCCTTAGGTTATCTTGGGGGCGCCATGGGGCATCCCCAAGTAAAAATTATGCTCTTGCCACTCCTTGTTCCATAATCCATCAAAAGATTTCACCCAAAACTTGAAAACTTCACAACACAAAACTCAATAGAAATCTCGTGAGCTCCGTTAGCAAAAGAAAACAAAAGACCACTTCAAGGTACTGTAATTAACTCATTATTTATTTATATTGGTGTTAAACCTACTCTATTCCAACTTCTCTATGGTTTATAAAATATTTTACTAGCCATATATTCATCAAAATAAGCAAATAACACACGAAAAACAGAATTTGTCAAAAACAGAACAGTCTGTAGTAATCTGTAACTAACACAAACTTCTGGACATCCAAAAATTCAGCCAAAATAGGACGCGCTAGGAAATTTGTTTATTGATCAGCAGCAATTGGAATCACTATTTTATCACGTTCTGTTGATTTTTAACAATTTTTTTCGTAAAACGGAAGTTTCTGGAAGTTACAGCAAGATCAAATAACTATCATCCAAGAAGATCCTATAGGTTTAACTTGGCACAAACACTAATAAAAACATAAAAACACATCTAAACAGAAGATAGATGGATTATTTATTCCTAAACAGAAGAAAAAAAAAACTAAAAATAAAATCGGGTTGCCTCCCAACAGGCGCTATCGTTTANATTCATCAAAATAAGCAAATAACACACGAAAAACAGAATTTGTCAAAAACAGAACAGTCTGTAGTAATCTGTAACTAACACAAACTTCTGGACATCCAAAAATTCAGCCAAAATAGGACGCGCTAGGAAATTTGTTTATTGATCAGCAGCAATTGGAATCACTATTTTATCACGTTCTGTTGATTTTTAACAATTTTTTTCGTAAAACGGAAGTTTCTGGAAGTTACAGCAAGATCAAATAACTATCATCCAAGAAGATCCTATAGGTTTAACTTGGCACAAACACTAATAAAAACATAAAAACACATCTAAACAGAAGATAGATGGATTATTTATTCCTAAACAGAAGAAAAAAAAAACTAAAAATAAAATCGGGTTGCCTCCCAACAGGCGCTATCGTTTAACGCCCCTAGCTAGGCATAAAAGCAAGGATAGATCTAGGTATTGCCATCTTTGGTAGGCAATCCATAAGTGGCACTCATGATAGATTCATATGGTAATTTTATTTTCTTCCCAGGGAAGTGTTCCATGCCTTTCTTTAATGGTAATTGGAATCTAATATTCCCTTCCTTCATATCAATAATTGCACCAATCGTTCTAAGGAAAGGTCTACCAAGAATAATAGGACCTGAAGGATGCAATCTATATCAAGAACTATAAAATCTACGGGCACATAATTCCTATTTTCAACAATAAGAACATCATTAATTCTTCCCATAGGTTTCTTAATAGTGGAATCCACAGGGTGCAAGTTTAGAGAGCAATCATCAAAATCGCGGAAATCTAGCAAATCACACAAAGTTTTGGGAATAGTGGAAACACTAGCACCAAAATCACATAAAGCATAAAATTCATGATCCTTAATCTTAATTTTAATAGTTGGTTCCCACTCATCATAAAGTTGTCTAGGGATAGAAACTTCCAACTCAAGTTTTTCTTCATAAGATTGCATCAAGGCATCAACGATATGTTTGGTAAAGGCTTTATTTTGACTATAAGCATGAGGAGAATTTAGCACGGATTGCAACAAGGAAATACAATCAATTAAAGAGCAACTTTCATAATTAAATTCCTTGAAATCCAAAATAGTTGGTTTAGCAATATCTAGGGTTTTGCTTTCTTCAATCCCACTTTTATCAATTTTATCATCAAGATCTAAAAACTCCAAATTCTTGGAACGTCTTCTAGGTAAAGATGGACCATATTCAGTGCCATCATTATCAAGATTCATATTGCAAAACAAAGATTTAATAGGGGACACATCAATAAATTTAGATGTTCATCTTTATTTACATAGGACCCGATTTACCGACCATCTTATTGACTAAGGTAGCCTGCTTATCCGAAATTTCAGCAGTCAACTTCTCAAGACGAGCAATTTGGGATCTTATACCATCAAATTCTTTAGACATATCATCGAGCTCTTTATTCATATAACTCATAAAACTTTTTTGTTCCTTAAGCTCGTTTCTGAACAAACTATTATGCCCAAATTGCAAAACCATAAAACTCCTGACGTTGCTTTCGATCTCTTCTAACCTTTTAAGGTGAAGGTCACCAAATCTAGGTAGAGCCATTGAGGCAAACAAGCGAATCAACACACGAGCAAACAAAAAGCAAGCGAGGAAAAGGCAAACGAAAAAGAGAGGGCGAATAAAACGACAAGGGTGAAGTGGGGGAGAGGAAAACGAGAGGCAGATGGCAAATAATGTAATGCGAGAGATAAGGGATTGTGATGGGTACTTGGTATGTTGACTTTTGCGTAGACACCCCGGCAACGACGCCAGAAATTTTTCTTGCTACCTCTTGAGCTTGCATTGGATTTCCTTGAAGAGGAAAGGTGATGCAGCACAGTAGCGTAAGTATTTCCCTTAGTTTTTGAGAACCAAGGTATCAATCCAGTAGGAGACTACGCGCGAGTCCCTCGTACCTACACAAAGCAAATAACTCCTTGCAACCAACGCGAATAGGGGTTGTCAATCCCTTCACGATCAGTTATGAGAGTGAGATCTGCTAGATAATATTGTTGATATTTTTGGGTATAAAGATGCAAAATAAAATAAAAGGTAAAGTAAAAAAGCAAAGCAATAATAAAAGTGATGGAAGATTAATATGATGAAGATAGACCCGGGGGCCATAGATTTCACTAGTGGCTTCTCTCAAGAGCATAAGTATTTTACGGTGGGTGAACGAATTACTTTTGAGCAATTGACAGAATTGAGCATAGTTATGAGAATATCTAGGTATGATCATGTATATAGGCATCACGTCCGAGACAAGTAGACCGACTCCTGCCTGCATCTACTACTATTACTCCACTCATCGACCGCTATCCAGCATGCATCTAGAGTATTAAGTTCAAGAAAACAGAGTAACGCCTTAAGCAAGATGACATGATGTAGAGGGATAAATTCATGCAATATGATAAAAACTCCATCTTGTTATCCTCGATGGCAACAATACAATACGTGCCTTGCTGCCCCTACTGTCACTGGGAAAGGACACCGCAAGATTGAACCCAAATATAAGCATTTCTCCCATTGCAAGAAAACAATCTAGTAGGCCAAACCAAACTGATGATTCGAAGAGACTTGCAAAGATAACCAATCATACATAAAAGAATTCAGAGAAGATTCAAATATTGGTCATAGATAATCTTGATCATAAACCCACAGTTCATCGGTCTCAACAAACACACCGCAAAAAAAAGATTACATCAAATAGATCTCCATGAGAGAGGGGGAGAACATTATATTGAGATCCAAAAAGAGAGAAGAAGCCATCTAGCTACTAACTATGGACCCGAAGGTCTGAGGTAAACTACTCACACTTCATCGAAGGGGCTATGATGATGTAGAAGCCCTCCGTGGTGGATTCCCCTTCCGGCGGAGCTCCGGAACAGGCCCCAAGATGGTGGAATTAGGTTTTTGCCTCCGTATCTGATCGTTTGGGGGTACGTAGGTATATGCAGGAGGAAAAAGTACGTCGGTGGGGCTTCGTGGGGCCCACGAGGGTGGGGGCGCGCCCTAGGGGGATAGTCGCGCCCCCTACCTCGTGCCCATCTCGTGGCTTTCTTGACGTAGGGTCCAAGTCTCCTGGATCATATTCGGTGAGAAAATCACGTTCCCGAAGGTTTCATTCCATTTGGACTCCATTTGATATTTCGTTTCTTCGAAACACAGAAATAGGCAAAAAACAACAATTCTGGGCTGGGCCTCCGGTTAATAGTTAGTCCCAAAAATAATATAAAAGTGGAAAATAAAGCCCAATATGGTCCAAAACAGTAGATAATATAGCAAGGAGCAATCAAAAATTATAGATACGTTGGAGACGTATCAGCGCTCGCCGCGCTCAGGCCTCGCACCGCGTGCGCGCGTGGCCGCTGCCGCCGTGGCTCCCCGCCATGGTCGTGCATGCCGCTCCCTGGACGCGCCCAGGCGCGCGCCCGCCGGCGCCCGCGCCTCAGTCCGCTCCCGCCTGAGGCCACCGATGGCTGCGCCGCCCGCAGCTCCGCTGCCCCGGCTGGGCCGCTCCACGCGCGTCCACAAGTGCCCGCCGCGCGTTCCTGCGCTGCGGCCAGCGCCCCCCTCGCCGTGGACCCGACAGGCCGCGTCCAGTTCGGGCGCCCTGCAGCGCCCCAGCGCTCGTCGCCCGCGCCCTGCACCCCGCGCCCGCTGTGTCCTATGGGCCACTGACCACTGGGCCAGTGCCCCACTGGCCCTATGACATATGGGGCCCATGCCCCAGAACGTTGACATAAAAAAGAATTTAAAATAAAAAAAATAAAAGAATTTAATAAATAATAATGAATTAATTAACTTAATTAACACTGTTTAGTTAACTAATTAACTCCAATTAACCTGCTAATTAAATGTTAACAAATAATTAGTCAACAGTGTATGACAGGTGGGTCCCACACGTCAGTTTGACCCAGTCAACGTTCTGTTGACTGCTGACGTCATGCTGATGTCAGCAAGCACTGTTCTGGATAATGTTGATTTAAAATAATTAAATAAATCCTAAAATTTATTTAAATCTTTTAAAATTGATATAAAATAAACTATAGCTCGGATCAAAAAACTTTGTACATGAAAGTTGCTCAGAACGACGAGGCGAATCCGGATGCGCAGCCCGTTCGTCCGCCACACACTCCTACCATATCGAACATGCAACTTTCCCCCTCCGGTTCATTTGTCCGAAAACGCGAAATACCGGGGATACTCTCCGGGATGTTTCGCCCTTCGCCGGAATCACCTCTTACCGCGTTAAGGCACACCTAACACCGCTGTTTACTTTGTCATGCATCTTTCTGCATTCTATTCATTGTTTCTTCCCCCTCTTCTCTCAGGTAGACTACGAGACCGACGCCGCTGCTGGTGCCCCGACCGACTACGGTGTTGACGACCCCTCCTTCTTGCCAGAGCAACCAGGCAAGCCCCCCCCCCCTTGATCACCATATATCGCCTATTCTTCTCTATCCTGCTTGCATTAGAGTACAGTAGCATGTTACGGCTTTCCATTAATCCTATTCTACTGCATAGCCTGTCTTTGCCACTACTGTTGTTACCTTTACCTGCAATCCTAAATGCTTAGTATATGATGCTAGTTTTCCATCAGTGGTCCTACCTTCTTGTCCGTCTGCTGTGCTATACTATCGGGCTGTGATCACTCGGGAGGTGATCACGGGTATATACTATTACCTTCTACATGATACATGTGGTGACTAAAGTCGTGTCGGCTCATGGAGCACCCGCGAGTGATTCATGGATTGGGGGCTGAAAGGACCTTTGTCCCGACGGCCCTCTGGGTGGATCTTTCTGGCGGAGCGACAGTGGAGGTTGAGACCACCTAGGAGAGAGATGGGCCTGGCCCTGGTCGGCGTTCGCGGTTACTTCATAATAACACGCTTAACGAGATCTTGGTATTTGATCCGAGTCTGGCCACTGGCCTATACGCACTAACCAACTACGCGGGAATAGTTATGGGCACTCGGTGTCGTGGTATCAGAAAAAAAGCCTTCGTGACGTCAGCGACTGAGCGGCGCGCGCCGGATTGGACTGGAACACCTGCTAGGCTAGGTCTGCTTCCGGCCGCCCTCGCAACGTGTAGGTGTGCAATGGGCGATGGGCCCAGACCCCTGCGCCATAGGATTTAGACCGGCGTGCTGACCTCTCTGTTGTGCCTAGGTAGGGCTGCGACGTGTTGATCTTCCGAGGCCGGGCATGACCCAAGAAAGTGTGTCCGACCAAATAGGATCGAGCATGTTCGGTTATGTGGTGCACCCCTGCAGGGAAGTTTATCTATTCGAATAGCCGTGATCTTCGGTAACAGGAAGACTTGGAGTTGTACCTTGACCTTATGACAACTATAACCAGATACTTAATAGAACAAGCCCTTCCAAGTGCCAGATATAACCTGGTGATCGCTCTCTAACAGGGCGACGAGGAGAGGATCGCAGGGTAGGATTATGCTATGCGATGATACTTGGTGAACTTACCATCTACTCTCTTCTGCATGCTGCAAGATGGAGGCTGCCAGAAGCGTAGTCTTCGACAGGAGTAGCTATCCCCCTCTTATCCTTGCATTCTGCAGTTCAGTCCACCGATATTGCCCCTTTACACAGATATCCATGCATATGTAGTGTAGATCCTTGCTTGCGAGTACTTAGAGTACTCACGGTTGCTTTTCTCCCTCTTTTCCCCCTTTCCATTCTACCTGGTTGCCGCAACCAGATGCTGGAGCCCAAGAGCCAGACGCCACCGTCGACGACGACTCTTACTACACTGGAGGTGCCTACTACTACGTGCAGGCCGCTGACGTTGACCAGGAGTAGTTTAGGAGGATCCCAGGCAGG
This sequence comes from Aegilops sharonensis, assembly GCA_904067115.1. Classification (NCBI taxonomy): domain Eukaryota; kingdom Viridiplantae; phylum Streptophyta; class Magnoliopsida; order Poales; family Poaceae; genus Aegilops; species Aegilops sharonensis. Next base: position 64,998,773 of record LR880972.1, on the reverse strand, counting down.
AGGCATGCGCCTCTTTTGATCTGTATCATAGTTTGTGCTAGCCATCTTATGGCAACTTTTTTAACTTATGTCTGTACTCAGATATTGTTGCTTCTGCTGACTCATCTATGATCGAGCACTTGTATTCGAGCCCCGAGGCCCCTGGCTTGTATTATGATGCTTGTATGACTTATTTTATTTCAGATTTGTGTTGTGATATCTTCCCGTGAGTCCCTGATCTTGATCGTACACGTTTGCGTGTATGATTAGTGTACGATTTAATCAGGGGCGTCACAAGTTGGTATCAGAGCCGACTGCCTGTAGAAATTCTTCTTCCACACTCCTTGGCCGAAGTCGAGTCTAGTCATTGCAAAACTTTTACTAACATGGCTGTGTGGCTTACGGGCCCACGTCGCTATTGGGTGGTATTAGGATCTTTTATTCCTTGACCTATAATCTGGGACTCTGATCTCTCTTCTATTTGGAATAAATGATTTTACTAACTCTGACTCTAGGTTCTCGTAACTACTTCCTCCCGGAGAGCCCCTTATTACAGATGATCGCCTGCTGCATCAGAAGATTCCGAAGATACTCTCTGATGTTCTCTCGAGACTCTGTGCCCGTCGCTTTTGCAATCCCCTACCACCCATACTTGCCTATGGATAAATACTTACATCTGTCCTTACTTCCATTCCCAACTGCTCTTGTTATTACAAGATGCATCAAATTGTTCTCTGACTTTTAAGAATCCCTTGTGCCACTGCCTTGTAGTTCCTTGCCGCAGAAATACCCCTACGGATAATTCCTCGAACTTGTCGAGTATCCGTTCATCCCAGTTGATTCATGTGTATCACAAAAGTCTTCGAAATACCATTCGGTCTTCTGAATATCCTGAGCAGCCTATTGCTTTTGAAATTCTTACTTGCTTGCATTATGATTTACCATAAGTATGGTAATCTAATTGGCATCCTTTGTCATTATCATTTCGAGTTCCTTGATTCAATATGTTGCGAATGCCCGCAATCATCAGTTGATCCTTATAAATTATGTTTACGACTCAGCCGTCATTTTTAACTGGAGCTGGTTCTCTACCAATCAAATTGCCGTCGATTGTACCCCTAAGCCTACTCAACTTATCCATCATTAATATGAGCGTTGCTTCTGATCCCTTGAATCCGAAATCATAATTCCTTCGCACTGGAGCTTTGAATAAGTAAGTTTTTCTAAAGTCCAATGTCTTTGCATTATTTTCTTCCTTTGATTATGTGCCGATGCTCACATCAGCTCTGATAGGGACCGTTGGGTCCTTTGTCGAATTATCATCCGATAGTGTCCTTCGTATACTAAACGTCGAGTAGTTCTTTCTCTGATATATAATGCCATTGGTAAATCCTATTCTCTTATTGGCCAACCATTCTCTGGTTTTGAGCTGGTGATATTTACTCTTGAAACTTGTGGTATATGTTTCTAAAAAGCCCATAAGAGTTGAGCATAAGCTAAACCGCGTGAACCCGAAAGTTTTCACGAGTCATACTCTTCTGGTGCTTCACCAGATAAAATTTCAACACTACAACTTCTTCGAAAGTGAGAAGTAAATGAAAGGTTAGGCATTGAAGAAGTGGGAGTCGACCCTGAACCTTTGTGTTCATGCCCATGGACTCAATGTGGAACTTATCATGGAAGCTTCTTGCAAAAGTATTGAATCATTTGAATAATTCTTCTGGAGTCCTTATATTGGAACCCTTGCAGCTATGGTACCGACCATGCTAACTTTATTTAATATATTTCTAAAAGGAAACCATTCCAGTGCCTCGTCTATTTTGACAAGGTTAAAGTATCTTCTATCGTTACTCAACAATCCATTTCAGTTTCTATCCTGATCTACTTTCGAGTATTACCCCCTGGTATGTCGAGGATACCAACCCATTGCACTTCATCTTATGAATTTCTGATGAAGTAATACCTTTCCCTATCATAGTCACTCCACGAGTCCTAGGTTGTCGTCAACTAAGAACACCAAATAGTGAATCGAGTCCGCACTGCGATTCGACAACTCTTAGTAATCTTCATTGCTTACTAGTTTTGTACTCGATCATGTCATTCCCAACTGACTGACTACATCATCATCGTCAGGCTAACTGCTTGACCATTCTACCTATGTCCTTCATCCCTGGGACACAATCCCGACAGTGCTCTAACCTTACATCGAACTTTCCGCATCATAATGTTTGTCTTGAGAAACAACTCCAATTATGGGATGGCATCCTATCTATGGTTATAGAAACCTTTTGCTTCATCATTCCCTTGGAGTGATGTCGTCGCCGATCGATTACATCTTCTTGAAATCTCTCGACAAAATTTGTCGTGATCATCATCAACATTTGACTCCTTTCAGGATATCGATCGAATTCATGATGATAAGTACCATCCTTGTCCCTTGGTAATTTGAGTTGCCACCGACTACATCCTTACTCCCTTTCATCACAAACTTGTCCAGGTTATGGATGCAATTTTCTTTCCAGCTGGTATTATGTTCAACGAAGTGTGAATTCTGAACTTCTAGCAACCCTATTGCTTTGAAGTTGATGGTCGATAGTTCATTCTTAGACTATTGGTTGTTGAACCACCATTCTAATGTTGATCATGCTCCCTAAGCCCATCTTTTGTGTGCACCTTTCAACCAATGTTTACGTGTGTATGTTTTCCTCGAGCATACCTCATTATATCATTTGATCTGACAAATGTTATCTCCTTGTTCACATAAGTGTGGAAATCCATCTATTTAAAATCTCAATGAATTGTCGCCGAGTCAATCAACCACCTCCTCACCTCTACTTGATTTAATGATGAACTCTTGTTTCAGAACTCGCTCCCATAGTTCATTCCCTGAGTCTGAGGTATCCTGACACCAATCAGATCTGAATCTCGGTCAGGTATGATGGTTGGAACATTTTGCAAGAGTCATAACATTGGTCTTTATATCACCCGATAAGGTGATGTCATGCCTAGCATACCTGACCGGAGGACCTAGTGTTATAGTTTCCTTCTTAACAAGGTTAACCATTTTTTTCGTGAGGAAATTGAATGCCTTGTTTAATAAGTTTATCCTGATGGATGCTTTGTGTATCCAAAGTCTGACCTTTGCTTGAAGACCTTGTCAATGCTATCTCGAAGCATGTTTGTGGTGCTCCGATTTTCAACAAGAACATTTGAAGCCTAATGCTAAATGTTACTTGCTCAATTATCCAAACACCGTTGCATGGGTAATGTCATGAAATTTCTCTCCCCTTTCCTAAAGAGTTTTCTACATTATATCCTGCCAAGGATATCATGCTCTGCTTGTCCTTGGGAAGGATATACCCCTGATATATGTGTTTGAACACATTTTCCTTTCCGTTGTTTGGTTTAACCTTTCTTGTGATCTATATGATCTAAGCAGTAATATTCTCCTGCTGATGTATATACCTCGGTGTATAATTCTGTCAGCAAGACCCTGTTACTATTGTTGATGACATTTCGGTAGCCACCGATGGACGAGAACCTTGCCTATTGGCCCGCCTCGTTCAACGAGTAGGAAAATGGTTCTCTTCATCCCTCGCCCTTGGTATCGATGTTGTTGCCAACATAACTGACAGGCTACCCTCTGACACGCCTTACTATCGTGACCATGCAAATTGTCATCGCCCTTCCTACTTTAACCCACATGGTGGGACCATAACCCACAAGTTCCACAAGATCGAAACCTGACTCTCCTGTACACCCGTGTTGCTAACGTTATTCCTCGCGCTTGACTTCATATGTAATTCATGAGGTCACTATCCTAGTAATCTATTCTGGTACCAGATGCAATACTTATTCCCGTTGCTCTGGACCCCTTTAACACTTTGTTTCAGGCATCGAACGATTGCCTACCCGCTTGAAACTTCTCATGGTACCTCCTTACTTTACTCTCGATATTTTCTTAAGTTACAGTTTGAGAGTTACTTTCTGCCACCTTCCCCGATGTTAGCTACCAGATAGTCTACCTTGTAGAGGTCCATTCTTCCGGTATACCCCCTTATTCTGTTGTAGGCACGACGGGGACCCCGAAAAAAGGATGCTTACTTCATCAGGATGGCCTGAAGCAGACAAATGAAGACGTCAATGTAATGGGTCAACCTCATCGAGAAGAGCAACCAACACCAAGAAAACCAGTTAAACTTTCGTAACCAAATCCATTCCCCCTTACTCCCGCTCCTAAATCTCGGGACGAGATTTCTTGTAGTGGAGGACAATTGTGATGCCCGAGTAATTAAGCTACAGAAAACCCCTCGTAATGATGCCACGTCACTTCGATTACTATTGATAATCTCGCGTCAGTTCGAAACTGATTCAAATTCAAATTCAAAATCAAGCAAACAATAAAAAATTTCAAATAGTAAAACTAAAATGTTCAGAGTGAACCAGATATTGCATAGGTAATTCTGGTGGAGAAAACATCTTTTTATAAAATAGTTAACTGCACTAAATTAATTAAAACGATAGTAAGACTAATATTTAAATTCCTTTTAAATAATAAACAAAAATAAAATAATTGTTTAGGGTGCCAAATTAATTGCGGCACTGTTATTAGTATTAAAACTAATTTAGGGGCTAGGTTTATAGTTTGTAAAACTAAAGTAAAATAAAAACAGAAAATAAATCAAAAGAAAAGGGCAAAACAAAATCACTTAACCACCCGGCCAACTGGGCCAAACGGCCCAGCCGGCCATCCCAACTGGCCCAAACCCGCACTCCCCTTAACCCCCGCCGACATGTACCCTAGGTTCCAACCACCCCACTCCCCCCCACTCTTTCGCTCCCCCCCTCCCGATCCAGTTCTGGATCGGGACCGAGCCCGGCTCCGCCCCCGTTGCTCCCTAGCGCCTTGCGGCCCGCCGCCGCCCCGCCGCTCGATGCCGGACCTACCCGCCGGCAAGCCTCATCCACGCCGCCGTCGTCCACGTCCTCCACCAAGAGCACCACTGCCCTGGACCCGACACCCCTTCGTGAGCCGTCGCCTTTTCCCTCCTCCTCTCCCCGCGTCGGCCGCGCACTCTCCATTGCCCGCCTCTGCCTGCGCCCGGGCCGCACCCGCCCGCTTCCCCCGTGTGAGCTCTCCGCGCTCAGGCCTCGCCCCCCGCGCGTGCGTGGCCGTTGGACGCCGTGGCTCCCCGCCATGGCCGTGCCCTAAACGCACCCCGGCCGTGCATGCCGCTCCATGGACGCGCCCAGGCGCACGCCCGCCGGCGCTCGCGCCTCTGTCCGCTCCCGCCCGAGGCCACCGATGGCTGCGCCGCCAGCAGCTCCGCTGCCCCGGCTCGGCCACTCCGCGTGCGCCCACCAGTGCCCGCCGCGCGCTCCTCCGCTGCGCCCCGCCGCAGCCAGTGCCCCCCTCGTCGTTTCTCCAACTGGTCGCGTCCAGTTCGGGCGCCCCGCAGCGCCCCAGCGCTCGTCGCCCGCGCCCTGCACCCTGCTCCCGCAGTGTCCTATGGGCCACTGAACATTGGGCCAGTGCCCCCTGGCCCTATGACATATGGGGCCCATGCCCCAGAACGTTGATATAAAAAAGAATTTAAAATAAATAATAAAAGAATTAAATAAATAATATTAATTAATTAATTAATTAATTAACTTAATTAATACTGTTTAGTTAACTAATTAACTCTAATTAACCTGCTAATTAAATGTTAAAAAATAATTAGTCAACAGTGTATGACAGGTGGGTCACGCACGTCAGTTTGACCCAGTCAACGTTCTGTTGACTGCTGACGTCATGCTGATGTCAGCAAGCACTGTTCTGGATAGTGTTGATTTAAAATAATTAATTAAATCCTAAAATTTATTTAAATATTTTAAAATTAATATAAAATAAACCGTAGCTCGGATAAAAAAACTTTGTACATGAAAGTTGCTCAGAACGACGAGACGAATCCGAATACGCAACCCGTTCGTCGGCCACACACCCCTAGCATATCGAACACACAACTTTCCCCCTCCGGTTCATTAGTTCGAAAACGCAAAACACTGGGGATACTTTCCCGGATGTTTCCCCCCTTCGCCGGTATCACCTCTTACCGCGTTAGGGCACACCTAACACCGCTGTTTACTTTGTCATGCATCATTATGCATCTGTTTGCATTGTATTCATTGTTTCTTCCCCCTCTTCTCTCCAATAGACTACGAGACTGACGCCGCTGCTGGTGCCCCGACCGACTACGGTGTTGATGAGCCCTCCTTCTTGCCAGAGCAACCAGGCAAGCCCCCCCCCCCCTTGATCACTAGATATCGCCTATTCTTCTCTATACTGCTTGCATTAGAGTACTGTAGCATGTTACTGCTTTCCGTTAATCCTATTCTGCTGCATAGCCTGTGTTTGCCACTACTGTTGTTACCTTTACCTACAATCCTAAATGCTTAGTATAGGATGCTAGTTTTCCATCAGTGGCCCTACCTTCTTGTCCGTCTGCTGTGCTATACTATCGGGCTGTGATAACTCGGAAGGTGATCACGGGTATATACTATTACCTTCTACATGATACATGTGGTGACTAAAGTCGGGTCGGCTCGTGGAGCACCCGCGAGTGATTCACAGATTGGGGGCTGAAAAGACCTTTGTCCTGACGGCCCTCTGGGTGGATCTTTGTGGCGAGCGACAGGGGAGGTTGAGACCACCTAGGAGAGAGGTGGGCCTGGCCCTGGTCGGCATTCGCGGTTACTTCATAATAACACGCTTAACGAGACCTTGGTACTTGATCTGAGTCTGGCCACTGGCCTATACGCACTAACCAACTACGCGGGAATAGTTATGGGCACTCGGCGTCGTGGTATCAGCCGAAGCCTTCGTGACGTCAGCGACTGAGCAGCGCGCGCCGGATTGGACTGGAACGCCTGCTAGGCTAGGTCTGCTTCCGGCCGCCCTCGCAACGTGCAGGTGTGCAATGGGCGATGGGCCCAGACCCTTCCGCCATAGGATTTAGACCGGCGTGCTGACCTCTCCGTTGTGCCTAGGTAGGGCTACGATGTGTTGATCTTCTGAGGCCGGGCATGACCGTGGAAAAGTGTGTCCGACCAAATAGGATCGAGCGTGTTGGGTTATGTGGTGCACCCCTGCAGGGAAGTTTATCTATTCGAATAGCCGTGATCTTCGGTAATAGGATGACTTGGAGTTGTACCTTGACCTTATGACAACTAGAACTGGATACTTAATAAAACACACCCTTCCATGTGCCATATATAACCCGGTGATCGCTCTCTAACTGGTCGACGAGGAGAGGATCGCCGGGTAGGATTGTGCTATGTGATGATACTTGGTGAACTTACCATCTACTCTCTTCTACATGCTGCAAGATGGAGGCTGCCATAAGCGTAGTCTTCGACATGACTAGCTATCCCCCTCTTATTCCGGCATTCTGCAGTTCAGTCCACCGATATTGCCCCTTTACATAGATATCCATGCATATGTAGTGTAGATCCTTGCTTGCGTGTACATTGGATGAGTACTCACGGTTGCTTTTTGATACGTCCATTTTGCATCATGCTTCTATATCGATATCTATTGCATTATGGGCTGTTATTACACATTATGCCACAATAATTATGCCTATTCTCTCTTATTTTACAAGGTTTACATAAGGAGGGAGAATGCCGACAGCTGGAATTCTGGGCTGGAAAAGGAGCAAATATTAGAGAGCTATTATGCACAACTCCAAAAGTCCTGAAATTCCACGAAAGTTATTTTTGGAAATAATAAAAAATACCGTAAGAGGAATCTACGTCAGGGGGGCCTCCACCAGTCCACGAGGGTGGGGGCGCTCCCTACCCCCCTGGGCGCGCCCCCCTGCCTCGTGGGCCCCCTGTTGGCTCTCCGATGCCCATCTTCTGGTATATGAAGTCCTTCGTCTAAAGAAAAATCATAAGCAAGCTTTCGGGACGAGACTCCGCCGCCACGAGGCGGAACCTTGGCGGAACCAATCTAGGGCTCCGGCAGAGCTGTTCTGCCGGGGACACTTCCCTCCGGGAGGGGGAAATCATCGCCATCGTCATCACCAACGCTCCTCTCATCGGGAGCGGGCAATCTCCATCAACATCTTCACCAGCACCATCTCCTCTCAAACCCTAGTTCATCTCTTGTACCCAATTCTTGTCTCTATGTCTGGGATTGGTACCTCTAGGTTGCTAGTAGTGTTGATTACTCCTTGTAGTTGATGCTAGTTGCTTTATTTGGTGGAAGATCATATGTTCAGATCCTTTATGCATATTAATACCCCTATGATTATGAACATGAATATGCTTTGTGAGTAGTTACGTTTGTTCCTGAGGACATCGGAGAAGTCTTG